>CM062297.1:738769528-738835670 GCA_031216915.1 Pictodentalium vernedei
GATTTCATAGCGTATCACGATCCTTGGCCTGGAAAACGGTCTCTGCTGCTTACAGGGTTAATTTCATTTGGAGGTTCAGTGAGAATTTAATCCTACAATCCTATAGGCCATCGAAATAATATATCACTTTTTTTCATGCTAAATTTTCCATTACTTACAAACAGGGGCGTATAGGAAGCTTATAATATTGGGGAGTATTGTAAACGGGAGCTTGTAGGAGACAGCACGGCCGCCTTTTGGAGGCACGCTCTGCGAAGCCGAACCCGGGGGAGAGTGCGGGAGGGGGATACCAGGGAAATTTGCGAATTATGAACTACTGAGAGCTCATTTCCTCGCTTCTCAAGTGAAAAAATCAAGGTATCGTTGCTGTTAATTTTTGGTGTTTATCCCTTTACCTAACATGAAAAGAAGACGACACTTGCAAACAACATTCTTGAATAACTATTTTTTTTTCACTTTTTGTCTCCAAAACATAGGTTATGACCCCTCATTGGAACGAGCTCGTCGAGCTCGTTCCAATGAGGGGTCATAACTTATGTTTTTGAGACAGAAAATGAAAAAAATCATGAAAATTGGCGATTTTTGAGAATAGCGCTGGCCGGTTTTGGCCGTTATGTTGGGTAAAGGGTTAAAGGAGGATGTATGTCAGAGAGGAAGATGTTAACCTGTTGAGCGTCAAATCAATCAGTGATATCGGCTACCAACTTTTGTGTGCAATGCAAATGGTGTTGATCATACAGTTTTTATGTGCACCTGTATGATGTTGAATATGCAGATGTTTGTGGTTATTTTCGTGTAGATACTTGATATGATTTACAAAGTTTTGGAATTTTTTTTTTTAACCCCCCCCCCCCCCCCCCCCCCCCCGGTTCCTACGCCACTGCTTACAAAACAACTTAACATTTTGAAAGGTTAATTACAATCACTGAGTAGTGACTATGCATTCGCGTCGGCATTATGTTAAGTTAACCATATACAAAGATCACTCTTCCGTGTGAATGTATTCATCTCCGGTACAAAACTATCCTTGAATGGCAAGGTAATAAACAACACAATAGAAATACTTCGTACGCTGGTGAAAATACACCTTTTACGACATGTGATGTGCTTTCTCGTCGCATTTCCAAACGCTCTCAAAGCTAATTACTAAATAAAATGAATGAATAATGTGAGCGATTCATGTGGACAGATCTCAAAACGCGAAAAGTTTTATCTCAGTAATCTCTTATTGTAAATCCAAACGAAATTTAGTTTTGAGACACGATTCTGGGTGTTCTTATTGAAGTTTCAGTTGGATTTATGCAGAATTTCGCTCCAAACAGACGATAGAAAGAAAGTGTGTAAGTGGAAGACATTTTAGGTGAGTACATAATTCTGAAGATCAGTCTATCGAGAGTTTTCATTCCACAATATGCCATGTCCCCTTCTTAAAATTACGGGCGGATGGAATGCGATGAAGCATACAATCAACACGCATGGATATAAAGATTTTTTACGTCCCTGCCCACATTTAACCCTTTACCTAATGAATCTTTCCACAGAACATGTATGTCATGTCCCCTTCTTAAACATAAGGGCGTATGAAATGCAATGAAGTGTAAAATCAACACGCATGGATATAAAGATTTTTACGTCCCGGCCCACATTTAACCTTTTACTTTATGAATATTTCCACAGTTTGTCATGTCCCCTTCTTAAAAATAAGGGTGTATGAAATGCAATGAAGTGTACAATCAGCACGCACAGATAGAAATATTTTTACGTCCCTGTCCACATTTAACCTTTTACATAATAACTCATTCCGCAATATGTTATGTCCCCTTCTTAAAATTATGAGCTTGTGAAATGTGATGAAACATGCAATTAGCACGCATGGGTAGAAAGGCTTTTACGCCCCTGCCCACATTTAACCTTTCACCCAATAAATCATTCCACAATATGTCATGCCCCCTTCTTAAAATTACGGGCGTGTGAAATACGATGACACATACAATCACCACGCACGGAAGAAAGACTTTTACGTCCCTGCCCACATTTAACCCTTTTCCTAATGCATAAACCCATGCACTCGCGTAATTAACAAACTGAGCAGTTGAAAAACGAGCTCGGTCAAGTGAGGGGTCAATTGATATAGTTTTGTTAAAATATTTTGAAAGATTTTAAAAAAAATTAAAATAATACATTTTTGATATCGTGTACGCTTGGGTATTAGGTTAACCATTAGAACTTCGTGTCTAGCTTTAACCCTTTACCTAACATGAAAAGCAGACGACACTTGCAAAAAAAAATCTTGAATAACTAATTTTTTTCATTTTTTGTCTCAAAAACATAGGTTATGACCCCTCGTTGGAACGAGCTCGACGAGCTCGTTCCAACGAGGGGTCATAACCTATGTTTTTGAGACAAAAAATGAAAATATTTTGAAAATTAATTGGCGATTTTTGAGAATAGCGCTGGCCGGTTTTGGCCGTTACGTTGGGTAAAGGGTTAACAAGCTGTGTGACCACAGAATAGGTGCATAATAGCGCTGTGGGTTTAGATATTGACTCATCCATGCTTGGTGAGATGGCTCCATGCTGTGATACTGCAAGGTGAATATTTCAACAATATAGACAACTGTAAAGCATGTGTCATTTTTATCTGCGTTAGGTAAACATACAAATGCATTGCACACGCGTGAATAACAGGAGACAATGCGAGATGTTAATACAGGTGTGTGCTCACTATTTTGTAGTATATTGCCAACGTCTCCTTTTCTTTAGTCCCTGTAGCATGCGATGCAATGATGAAGCTGCATTGGAGTTAATTTAACTTTGTTAATTAAATAAAAAAAAAGTAATATAAAAAATAAATAAAATAATTTCTGAACAAGTTATTTTTTTCTGTCTTAGTCATAAAAATAAATTATAATGGTTAATGTTTGGGGCGTTTATTCTTAACCCTCCCTCTTACACTGATGTCAAAACATCAAAATTTTAAGCTGCAAACAAGCAAATTTTCTAATAATGTAAATATGAATTTTACCAATTCTGTCTTGTTTGACAGAGCTCGTTGAACGAGCTCTGTCAAATAAGACCGAATTGATTAAATTCAAAGTTGAATTATAGGAAAAAGTTGCTACTTGAGTTTTCAGTATTTTGACATCAATGTACAGAGAGTTGGAGTCTGATTATGTCGTTTAGTTGGAAACCATCTGGGATATCTGTATTGTTCGACCTCTACCTGTGGTAGCTTAGGGTGTTTCTTGGGCAACACTATCACTGTTATCAACAGTTAACAGTATGTAATGACTAACTGTTTAAATGACAGTTTGAAATGCTGGGTCTTCACTTTTTGTGTCCAAAGGAGCTGTTTTGGATTCATGAGACTTTCGGATGGGTTTTCTGTTTCGTCCATAGGTTATCCCCTATCGGTGTGTACCGGTACTTCGTATGATCTGTGAGTCTGTGATCAACTTATTTTCGTACAGGTCATTTTCCCCACCCACTTTCTTGATCTCTTTCAGTAAAAAGCCCGAAAAGTTTCTCCAAAACGAAATCAAGTGACCTGGTAGTTTAATAAAGTTCTGGAGTATTTTAGGTGTTGTAAGTTCTTCGGAGCTTGTTTGCCTTAGGATGGTTCGAACAAGCTTCCCTTTGTTTGAAGCAGTGTATTGAACTGGACTTGAGATGTGCGTCAGATTTTTAATGTTTACCTTTACGCATAATTGATTTCGCTGTTTTGTCCGATGTTTGGGCATTATCTTCGCTTTGTGAATACAACTGTGCTGAAGTTTGGTGATCATACTCCCACATTTCACTGAATTACCTGAATTCATCAGACCAGGACGAACTGGGCTCCATTGTTCAATATGCATTCACCCAGCATACCTTACCGAATTCACTGCCCTTCAAATGTATTAATTTTACTTGTCGATGTTGAAGTTTCGAGACGGTCAGTTTTGAAGAAGTTAGAATAACAGTCTGCAGTGATTTATTTATTTATTTTTTATTTTATTTTATTTATTGGGTTTAACGACAGTTTCGAAAGCCAGGTTCTCCTCGTGTCGGACAGTTTTACGGGTGGAGGAAGCCGGAGTACCCGGAGAGAACCAGCGAGCAACGGCGAGCATCTGTCAGACTCCCCAATGTAATAACTCCACACAAGCAGGGTTAGCATTGGTTGAAGACAACTGCACCATCGACGCGCAGTACGCCTTTGTACACAGCGCCACCGTGCCCCCAAGTGGGCAATCGGGATGAAGTGCCTTGCCCAAAGACACAGTGCAGTCACCCCTGGCAGTGATTGAACCGTGGACTTTCGGTTTGAAGTCCAATGCGGTACCACTGAACCACCGCGCTTCCAGTCTGTAGTGATAAGATAGTCACTGTTATCAAACGTGAATAAGTCAATACCTAATTTCGCCCATGGCCTAGCTGAAATGTCGTGGTCTGTTAACTCCTTCCATGCTGCTGGCGGATATTCTTGCCCAGGATACGAAATCTCTTGCCTCTGAGATAATTCTTAACCCATTCACACGTATGTGCTGTTCTGTATTTACCACACCCATCCCATGTAACAACCACTTTATCCGAAAATTAAACTAAAAGCACCTTTCAACTGGATAATTACCGAGTTTCCTTCGTTGCCAAGACATCTCTGTTACTTGGGAGGTAGCAACCCAAATTTGCTTTTTAAATTTTACGGCATTCAGTTGGTCGAAACCAATTGACACCGATCAGTGTCACGGTCACGATGATCGAACTTCAGATATGGACAAAACTGTGGGAAATAACACAACAAAACGTTTTTAAATAGCTAATAAGTTTAGTATATTCCATCATTATATGACCAGTTGTGGAAAGTATTTGTCAAGGAACAAGCAGTCAGAATGTTATTTTTATTTTGTAAATTTTTGTCTTGAATCTGATTGTTTAAATATCTCGAATAAACAAATCTAAATGAGGAACTTGGAATTTCCAAGCGCTCTTGACTCCGGTGCTTTCGACCAATGACTAACGTGATTTGTTCAGACGGGTTCCGTCTCTGTTTACGTTACAAAATCGAACGTGTTTTGTGTCACCACATGTGCGATACAACTTAATTTTTATCGCACACGCAGAACAGTAGAAATCCCGTGTTTTACATGAACAGGTGTGAGATAAAACATGTACACAAGTATTCAAATTTGCTCCCTGTAGATTGAATGGACTTTTTGACCAATGATTTCTTGAGTTAAATTTGGATGAATTTTTCATCAAATCTAGTCATGGTGTTTCTTAGCAGCCATGATTAGATTAGATGAAAAACAGAAAAAAATATTTTGAAAATACTCAGCAGGTTAAGAGTTAATGTCTCTTTGGGCTGATTTTGTCGATAAGACTAGTGTAACATGTTTGGCACTATTGTATGCATCCTTTCACCCTGTATTCATTTCAGGCCAATTGATTCAGTCTTTTGCACGTCGAAGACATCCCCCAAACCCTACATCAGAAGAGTGTTGTCTGTTCTTGATATCTTGTCGAAGGGTGCTTGGAAGTACTGCGCTCGACCCTTTAAAATAACGGCTATGATCAGAAATACGTATGGTCGGTCAGTTTAAAAAAGAAGATAATTGATTGGGGGTAGCCGTGGGAGGGGGGGGGGGGGTGCAAAAGAACAAGCAAGTAGCGACGAAATGAGAAAAATACAAATTAGCGGAACTTTTGTGTTAACTTGTTTCAATTTAAACTCTCCAAGCAAACGGACCGCGTATTGAGATACAAAACACGCAAAGTAAGAGTGAGAAACTAAAATAAGACTGCATATCCATCTACTCTATTGCAATCTTTAGAGAATAAAAAGCTGTTTTCGAGTAACAGATTCCCCAGCAGACACCATCAGTATACACAGATACAGAAACACATAATTATTTATTCAATCCAAAGAGAGAAAAGGCAGCTCCCTCCCTCCCACCCTCCCTCCCTCCTTCCCTCCCTCCCTCCCTCCCTCCCTCCCTCCCTCCCTCACTCCCTCCCTCTCTTTCGGTGTCTCGCTGTCTGAGGCGTACTGCACGTCGAGGGTGCACTTGCCTTCTACCAATGCTAACCCTGCTTGTGCGAACTTAGAGCGTTAAGGAGTCTGACAGTTGCTCGTCGTTGTTCTGAGTCCTTTTCGAGTACTCCGCCTTCCTCCATCTGTAAAACTGTCTGACAAGAGGTGACCCTGGTTATCAAAAGTGTCGTTAAACCCCAAGAAATAAATATTTGTCGAGAAAAAACAGCTAGCTGAAACCTTGCTTCAAGGTTTTAGCTAATGGACTCCTTAGTTCTGTTTTTAAGTTGATTAGTAAAATGTTTTGCATGCGTTTTCCGTCAGATTTAGGTGCTTGTGAATAATCATTACAAATATTTTCGAGGCTTTTTCGCAGCCGGTTTGGACATTGTTGAAGACTGTGTCTAATTGAAAATCTCATGATTTCCGATTTATTCTTATTTGCAGAGCCTTCGGTAATTTAGAATGAACACGAATCGGGGATTTTATGTGTTAATTTTGGCCCCATGCTGGAGATTCGGCAAATACTTCGTCACTTGCCGTCGAAGCCCACCACCACTAGTCCTTGAATTTTCTGGTGGCAGTGATAAATTGTTTCCATTTTCTCTCTTAAAATGCATTTCTCGGCCTCGCATTGCGAGAGGTAATGACTTGTTTCAGGAATTTGTAGCGCCATTAATAAAAAGGGAGTTTTTTCTACCGTTTATCCCAGAATGGGAGCAGCATAAACTCCCTCCAACCAATACACTGCAACGGCGCACAAAAAAAACTTTCGAATTTTTAGCTTACTATCACATCCGTCTGACCGTCTCTCGAGAATTTAAAGAAAATTCTCGTTTGCTGTACTGGTTTCACGCCATCCTTGGAAGTGGTTGTCCACTCCTGATAAAGCGAACGTTGGCTCTAATTCACTTTTTATATTTTATTTATATTTATTTTAAGTCCCTGCTAAGTTGGAACAATACCATGGCTGTTATCCAAATCAGCGACGTTCGGATCAGGTGGAACCCCTTCTTTTCTGCAGAGAAAATCGGGCACTGGAGGAGATAATGTTCAGTAGTTTCGACTTGCAGCGTAAAGCTGCTGTAAGTGAGGGATGAATTTTGTAAAGGTCGCTACAAGACAGACGAAGTCTACAGTGAAACATTTGGCTTTGCGGGATTTGTAGCTGAAGAAAAAACTCGTGACGAAAAGCTCATTACCTTTCAGAAAGTTGGTAGGAGTGAGTTGTTTTCACGAATTTCTATTGGCAGTGAATTCCATTCCATTGTGGTTCTGGGGAAAAGTGCATTTGGTGTGTTTGTGCGTGGCGAAAAGCAATTTTTTGGCCCGTGTTGTGGCGTAGGTTGTACCCATGTGACACATTGGATGTCAAAGGGATCACACAATTGAGATGTTGAGCAGTGAGATGGTGGTACATTTTGAAATATTCTTTGAGTTTGTGTTTCTCTCTTCTAGATTTCTTTGGTTCCTGTCTTGACA
Organism: Pictodentalium vernedei; assembly: GCA_031216915.1. NCBI lineage: Eukaryota > Metazoa > Mollusca > Scaphopoda > Dentaliida > Dentaliidae > Pictodentalium > Pictodentalium vernedei. Next base: position 738,777,023 of record CM062297.1, read on the forward strand.
TACAACTGACCCCCATGACATTTACGATTTCTAGTTACTTCTAAATGAATTTTGTATTTGTCACTTTCGGTTTAGTGCAGTTGTCCCAGGCCGTATCAGCGTATTCAAGAATGGGTCGTATGAATGTTATAATAATTTTTTCCAGCGTCTTACGGTCCAGAGAAAAGTTATGTTTTCTTGGTACAGAACGTGGAGAGTGTACTGTCACTAAATCACCAGTAGAGTGGTGATTCCACCCAAGCAATAATTGCAAATTTGTTACGAAGCGTAATAAAAGCACAAGCAAAGTTCCAGTCAATAGGCCTCCGGGTTGAACCCGGAGGTCCATTGGCTGAAACATTGCTTATGTTTTTTCCATATACACAGAATTTGAAAGTGATACATTGGGTGATAACTCCACTCCATATGCAATTTAGTTACATTCCACTCTCCGTGTACTGTAGGTCAATCCTTTTCCAGGCCTTGGATGTAATTTCCGTAATGTGGTAATCCCATGAACCCGGACATTCAGTATTAATCCAAGGTGTTCATGTTGGCGTGCTTCTTCAATATTCGTATTTGTGTCACCAATGGCGGGTGTGTGGCTTTATTACTTTTACGGGATATTATCATAGATTCAATCTTTACAAGTTTGAAATCAACGGGTCATTAAATGGCCCATTATTCTGTTCCTACAATGTCGCATTGGAGAAGTCGAGCAGCGTGACTATGATCTTCTACAATAAGATAAAGTGGTGTTTCATCGGGGGCGGGGGGGGGGGGGGGGGCAGGCAAAAAATTACGGATACAAGGTGAACATTTTTACATTTTCAATTTTTGGGACCTACCACCCCCGGAATGCAAATTTTTGCCAGTCATGTCTTGGACACCCCCCCCCCCCCTTCCCCCCTCCCGCACAGTTTTTCCTCAAAGACAATTGAGGACCCACCCCCAATTTATAAAATCTGTTTAACGAAATATTCAAATTACCTAAATAAAAAAAAAATAAATAAATACTTTTCCCAAACATGAAAGGTGCCGCAAACAACTTGTCCGATATCCCAGCCCTGCTCTTGGGCATCCAAGACATCCCTAGCCACAGATGGCCCCAAAACAATCTCTCTGCATATAAAGCCACAACGGAAATGCAGCATCAGACCCCCAGATAACCACTGGAACCCGCCTCCACCAACTGAATTGCAGATATACACCCATATAATCTGTTCACCAGTCGAATCCCACCACCAAGAAGCCCTGCCCAAAATATATTGTTCCCACCTGGATATCTTCAACTGTCCACAAGAAATAGTTGTTTTTCATTTCATTACTTTTCGGCTAAATGTTTAGTTTGTACAGCTGGTCTGAGAGAGACCTAATACTGAAGTTCTTTGACCAATGCCAGGGTGGCTTGTCTGAGATGAATTGCCTCTTATTTATTTTTTTATGTTAGTTTCACTAGAATCATATTTACCTTGAAATTATACACGTTTTTCACAATCAAGATTTTTATTCTATCAATCTTTCCAATTATTCCATACATGGAAGCATACTAGACCAATTGCATGAGACACCCCGAGGCTTACAGATGAATCAAATAATAGGAGCTACAAAGCACTAATAAGAGGCAGACTGCCTTAGTAGAAAAATAAAGGAATGAAAATCATGACCAAATAGCTGGGAATCACTGTTTTGTTTTGCAAATTTTTGCCAGACCCAGAACAGGACCCACCCCCTAATGAAGTGTAAAACATGGGGAAAAAATTCTAACATGGAGCCCCCAACACATTATCAATGCTCTATTCTGTTCTAAGTTATGAATCTAAGCACTTGAATTCACTTTGGTTGTAATTACTTGTCTGTAAAATGATATTTGGCAAAAAATTGCATGACACCGGCAAAAACTTCACTTTGTGGCTTGGACCTACCCACCCACCCGGACCTTGTATCCTGTTTTTTTTTTGCGACAACCCCCCCCCCCCCCCCCCCTCCTGGTTTCATCACCAACAAGTCTAATTTAGCAGGAAATATACTATTCAAAGAATGTAGGGGATATCCAAACTGATGTTGATATATTCGGAAAATGGTATTGGATAAGCGTGATTGGACACATCAATATGTTACCAAGTTTAGTGTGGATCATGAATGTTACCGGCCCACGAAAACTTCGTGCAGGTTTTTCGCACGAGCGCGGTGTTAATGTCTCTGGGGTACGTTTTGAAATTTTCATTTGTACTGGACGGGCTTTTTCGGAGGTCTCATCGTTCTTTTCTTGGTATAAACTCGTTCATTAACAGTTCCTGGTCGAACTGTAACTTTTGTGGTATGCGAAGCCTGACACGTGACGAACGTTTACGTGCCGTTGGCATGTTGGAAGCTGGCAACAGACAGACTGCAGTGGCTCAAATTCTCAACGTTACTCAATCGGTGATTAGCAGGTTGTGGTCACGCTACCGTCAGACAGGCAATGCTGATGACAGACGTCGGTCACGTCGTCCAAGGGCAACAACTGCTAACTAGGATCGTTTCAGCCGAACCACAGCATCACGTAACCGCCATCAAAGTGCCTCAGAAATTGGAAAGCAACTGCACCGAGCGACAGATGTGCGAGTCAGTGGTCAGACTATTCGAAATCGCCAACACAGCTGGAATTTGTACGCTCGACGACCTCGAATAATTCCACGTTTGGCTGAACGTCATATCGCAGTAAGGCGTAATTGGTGTGAAGCACGACAGCGCTGGGACAATCGTCGGTGGAGCAAAGTCATGTTTTTCGATGAATCGAGGTTCACTCTCGACTTCCACGACAGGCGAAACAGAGTGTGGCGGCGGCGGAACGAACGACACCATGACGTAACCGTTAGGCAGCACGATCGTTTTGGTGGTGGATCGGTTATGGTGTGGGGAGGCATAACCATGGCAAGCAGAACAGCATTACATGTCACCCAGGGACGTGTCACAGGGCAGTACTACCATGACAGCATGTTAGCAGCTCATGTGTTGTCATCTGCGCGACGTCACGGCCGTTTTTCGAAAATGACAATGCAAGAGCACACAGGGCCCGTGTCGCAACGGAATTCCCCCAGGAGCAGAACATCACTACACTGCCTTGGTCAGCACTAAGTCCAGACCTTTCATCAATTGAGCTCGTCTGGGATATGCGTGGCAGGCGCCCACGACAACGCCAACAGCCCCCTACCAATGTCCAGGAGAACTCGCCGCTGCACTGCAGGAAGAATGGAATAACACCAGTGAAGCTGATACTGGACGTTTGGTGAGGAGTATGCCACATCGGATCCGCGCTTGTCTCGCGAACCGAGGAGGATTTACAAGGTATTGAGGTCTTGGACTGAATGTGGTAAATTCTCTGACTGACCGTCCATGTCTTCTACAACTCAGTGCGTGGAATGTGTGCTTGTCAGACACCCAACTATCGCTGAAAGCATTCACCAGATGTCATAGTGCAATGTCTCAACTGTCTTTTTGATGAAAATATAAATATATTTCTTCATATATCTCACTATGATCAAATATCCCCGACTTTTTTTTAATAGTATATTTTCGACAATGTAATTCACATATACAATAAAAAGCAAAGAGCCGAGGATACAACCCACGACGACCCTGGAGACCGAATAGTAACTCGCTGCTGTTTGTGTGTCAAGTATAACTCATTTCAAACCATTTCTGCCGTTCCCATTAATACCTATTTTTCCAAATTACTGAGCAGATCTAAGTGTCACGACTAAAAGAATGCTTTACGTAGCCCGCAGAACAAAAAGGCGCATTTCTTAACCTACGTCTAGAGCGCAGCTTATAGTGTTGCAAATTCCAGTTAACTAGAATGACGTAGAATCCTTTGGCATGCATCCAGTTTGAAAGTGGATTAAAAGGTCGATTGAATAGAGAAGACTCAGAATTTAAAGACTTTGGCATTGCAACTTAAAGTGAAATTGGTCTGTAGTTACTAATGTCATTCGGATCACCCTTTTCAAAAACAGGCGAAACATTTGCTCTTTTCCATTGATCTGTGAAACAGCATTCATTGAGCAGAAAGTTAAAATATTATCTGGATCGATTTACAGATAACATTTGCCCTTTAGGCATGCCAGACCTTGAAAAACACTCGGTGTGGTGTTTGGTGATGATGTCTTCTTTTGAAAACGCATTGGCAGTTTTGTAAATTTGAACAGCCATAATATTTTCAATTCGATTCTTGAGTAAGTTCATTTGATGTGATGCGCCTGGAATAATTATTGGAATACGAGTGTAATCATTTAAGACAGCTGAATCGGCAACATATTCTTTCTTACTGTTTTTAAAATTCACAAATGCCACTTTGTATGTAGCCAGTGGAAAAATCCTTGAGCTGTTGTAATTGGTAGAACATCCGCTGCAGTCGTAATGTTCTATTTCGACCAATTATCGAGTGCTCTTCAGCAAATACATTTCTTGTTGTGGCACTCTCCAAATCGCCCTTTGAGTACAACGAGGCGTTATCTGCAATGCTAATGCACTGCAGATGGCACGTTGTTGCACTCAAGGGACAATATGGAATTTTACTCTTTTGCCTCGTGTATCCATTGTCTTGAACACTTGTCTGAGCCATGAATCGTCATTCGAATCATGCGGTACTGAATTAACGTTTCGCTGGCTAGATGGCACTTCGTCAAAAGACACGTGGGCGAACGAACATTTGCTTGAATGAACATTTGGTTGAGTGGGCACTTGATCAAATGAAGACTTAGTGGAATGAACATTTATTAGAAGAGAAATTTTCGAAAAGTTTCGTCGAATTTGAAAACGTTTGTTCGAGTTAAATAAATTCTTTTTACTGAGAATTGCTTTGTAACTGCATCTTTGACGTAAAATATACACATAGAAATTTATTACTCACGCTATTTGACAGCATCTGATTTTATATAATATACGTCACATCTTTTGTGTCTGGAGTGCATACAAATAACAAAAAAACCCAGACATTTAATTTTTTTTACAATTTTTGTTCATTCTGCAAAAATAGCACATACAGAATATAGAAGAAAACAAAGAAGCATAACATAGCTGAAATAATTAGAACGCTTTCAGTTGTTGTTGTTTTTTTTTTTGTCTGGTGATTAATGTGCAGGGTGGATACATGATATACATGTATGACAGGAGTAACTGTTTAGTAGTTAATTCGCCCCCCCCCCCCCTTCCTTAGAACCCCCGGAAGTGAAGCAGTGCTTGTTTATTGTGGTTTCTGTAAGCTGGTCATTATTCTTGAGCCCCTAAATGTGATTTTCCACAATATTTTCAATGTTTGTTGAATGATGCTCGTTCAGTGTGTTGAATGATGCTCGTTCAGGATTGGCTGTCATTGGAAGATTAGTTCTGCGATTTCCTCGCACTTTTGTTATCAATTCTATAGCAACTGCATATCCGAAGTCAAAAGAAAATCTGCCCTTGAAGCTTCATGTTGGAGTTCCATTGAAAAGCTTTACTTAACCCTCTTGTTCAAAATTTCAAAATAAATAATTTAATATTTAATTCATAAAAAAAAATTGAAAAAGTCACCACAGAAACTTCACCCTCTGCACATTGATTTTGAAATTTTAAAATTCCAAGCCTGACATTTTCCCATAATGCAACAGAAATTTAACCAATTCAGTCTTGTTTGACAGAGCTCATGGAGCTCTGTCAGACAAGGCCAAATAGGTTATATGTCTAGCTGCATTATGGGAAAAATTCGCTGCTTCAAATTTGGTATTTCCACATCAGTTTGCAGAGGATTAAGTAAACATATTTGACACCGTATTTTTCTTTTATTACTTGTACTGTTCTAGCGGCCATTTCAGGCGTTTTGCTTCTTTCTTTCGATTGTTTTGATTCCTTACGTAGAGCTATACGCATTTCCCTAACGTAAGATCTGCTTCTTGAAATAGTCGTACTCTTGTTGTTGAATCACGAATGCCACACACGAGTTTCTGTCGTATCATTGAATCACGTAGTTCATCAAAGTTGAAGGTCCTCTCCCTGTCGGGTAAACTGTCTCCTTTCTTGTGGGCTGGTTGGGGAATACCCTAGTCCCCTCTCGAAGATAAATATCCTTGTCGGGGGAAATCCTGGCGCTACCCATGGTCACAGCTAGTATTTCTTCATCTGCGATAAACTTACCTATTGATTCTCCTGACTCTACGGTTTAATAAGTATCATTCGGCAGTTGCAGCCTTTTTAGAATTGCATTGCAATACTGCTCAAAACTATTCACAATGATGTCGAGAGATCGGTTTTCAAATTTAATAGTTTTGTAAAGGCATATTCTCCACCGGCCGTATCGATTGTATGAAAGCACACTTTCAGTTCGATTTTGCCTGTCTTTCCCTCAAAGGCAAGGTCGATATATAAACTGAACCCCTCATTCCATGTCTTCTACGTCGTGCATGGGTTTTGCAGTTAAAGTTCATAGATGATGGTGCACGAACTCTTTTACATGCCATCGTTTTGCTTCGCAAAAAATTCGAGCGGCGATCGAGAGCAAAGTCTTTTCCTCTGTTCGCGAAATATGTACAGCGTTTATGACATAATATAGATATACAGTTCGTTGAAACAATGTTGGGTGTAGTTGCTCTAGGATACGATTACTAGGATGTGGTTATTTGAACAAAAAAGACAACCGAAAAGCACTCGTGATGTTTATTTACACTAGGCGGCAATGCACAACTGTACTGTGCAAACATAAATAACCAGAGTCAATGAGAGATGTTAATACAAGAGGTGTGGAAATTTGTTGCAACGACGTACTCATTTATTGGTAGTAAACTCTTGTAATCAACATTAACTGTTGCGCGCAAACCTTACCCACACATTTAAGAACATCCCTATAAATGCGCTGTTTACTGAAACAATCAGTGAGAGCAGTATTATATCGACGAATTTTGAACTTGTCCGACACCCGGGGCTGAAATGGTTAATTCAGGTAATTCAGGTCAACAACCACGTAAATAGTGAAATCGTGAAGCCGAGTGAATGGTGTAAGGCAAATAAAATTTCTATAAACGCTAAACAACAAAATATATTCTCTTTTGCCCATCACATATTAAAACTGATAATTCCAATTTACGTTTGGTCAGGAAGAATAATATACAATACACTTGAACGGGTTTCAAATACAGTTGACAATAAAGCTGTGAAATTCTTGGATGTTTGACGAATATCTGAACTATAACCCTTTACCTAACATGAAAAGCAGTCGACACGTGAAAAAAAATTCTTAAAGAATGAATATTTTTCATTTTTTGTCTCAAAACATAGGTTATGACCCCTCGTCATAACCTATGTTTTTGAGAGAAAAAATGAAAAAATAATGAAAATTATTTGGCAATTTTTGAGAATAGCGCTAGCCAGTTTTTGCCGTTAAATTGGGTAAAGGGTTAAGCATCATATTTCGGTCATTGCATCCAAAATATCAAGAGCGATATATGCAATAAATAGGGTAAAAAAAGTCATTCTCCATAGTGCGCTTAGATCCTTGTACTTTGCTCTCGTGCACAGTCACTTGTTGTACTGCATCCACATATGGGGACATGCCAATAACAGCAATAAGCTCTTTCTCCTACAAAAACTAACTTTACGCATTATTAACAATAAAAATTCAATTTGCCCACAGATAGATCCCCTATTCAAGAATGAAAGAATACTGAAATTTCCTGACTAATACAAACGTAATGCGTCAGCTTTTATGTATGATTGGCGCAATGGAAATCTTCCAGTGATCTTCTCAAATCACTTCCAGACTTATGGCAGTGAGACTAACCCAGACAGGCAGGTCAAGTAATAAGAGGTATCCCAAGATCAGACTTCTCAAAAAACATTACATTGATTTCCAAAACTATGGAACAGCCAGCCTGAGTAACAAGATCAAAAATATTACGTCGAGATCGTTATTTACAAAAAAAAATTACTCAAGTTTCACTTGTTTCCTATCACAACTCAGTACGCTGTCATAACCCTGCATGTTCTGGCTGCCGATTTAACCCTTTACCTAACACGAAAAGCAGACGGCACTTGTAAATAAAATTCTTGAAGCACTAGATTTTTGGATTTTTTGTGTCAAAAACATAGCTTCTGACCCCTCATTGGAACGAGCTCGTTGAGCTCATTCCAATGAGGGGTCATAAGCTATGTTTTTGTGACAAAAAAATGAAAACGTAATAAAAATTGAATGGTGAATTTTGTGAATAGAGCTGGCAGACCTGAAATTAAGCAGTCTGACATTTGCAGAATGAGGTTCCCAGAGGGTGAATTTTATAATGCTGTCCCATACAGTGAGCCAATTTATCCTCTGGGTACTTCTTTCTGTTTAGTTTTGAGACCCTGATTCAGACTGAGGTTCACAGAGGGTAAATTTAGTGATGCTACCCTGCTAAGCAGGGTAGCATCACTAAATTCACCCTCAGGGGACCTCATTTTGAAGATGACAGTCTGCTCATTTTCTGGCTTGAGCGCAGGCCGGTTTTGATCGTTACGTTGAGCAAAGGGTTAACTACACATCTAAATCTGTCCGTTCTGACTGCTGTTCTAACTTTACATCTTAATCAGTCGTATTTGAGAGGAGATAAAAAGCGCATTATTTACAGTATATTTGGTAAGTTTCGAAAGTAATCCGAATCTACTCCACTCGACACATGCTCAGCAACCCATCACAACTGCCTCTGAACATATAAATTGTGTGATGACCATAAGATCTCAGTTGATTAATGCAAGCATTCTACAGTCTACAATGTACCTTGTATGATACATATATGTAAATATCCACGCATCGCTGACTTTTTTTTACCCTTAAACTGCCTCTCAAAAATGACCCCCTCATTTTCCAATTTATCGCTATTCATATTCCAGCCTTACTCTTCAGAAGGTAACGGGAAGACAGCCATTCTGGCTATGTTACCTCCTTACAATATGCATGTTATTTACCATATTCTAAAAAAATCAAGCCATTGTTAATGTTTGGGCAATATTATATTTAAGCCCTGTAACATGTATCTGGATAAATGAAGAATTCATACTCATTCATACGGAAATGGAGCAGTGCTTGTTTACCGAGGTAAACAAGTTCTGCTGTACTGGTAAAATAGGGCCCGGTAACAAAGTTCTGGACCGGAAGTCGTCTAAAGTGGGCAGCAGAGGTATAAACGATTGGCTTAACTTAACACCATCCCTATATTGTGGTAACTATATAACCGTAGATGCTGACTATGACCTTAAACACGCTGTAAGCAATGGGAGAAGGGAGCAGGCGAAGTACTTCGGACCCCATTGCATTCATTAGTGCGAATTCAAAACCATTTAGTCAAGGCAAGTTTGTTTGAGGAAATGGCAATATTGTGTGATGACTTATTTCGAATTGAGTTCCTGTCGACTTAAATGGTGTTTGAATGCACGTGTCATGACCCTGTGGCCGTGAGCACTGTTTCGACAACTTTCGGGGATTTCTCAAGCCGAGAAACTCCGCGCAACGAGTGTTTCCTTGTTGCCACTCAAAACAAGTCCTAACCTCCGTAAAATAATTCTTTAAACCTGTGATATCCCATCGTTTAAAGTCATCTAGGTTGCCCCTTCATTTGATGCGAATGATGACATCGGTTCTACGAATTTAAACTTGATATTTATTTATTTATTGGTGTTTAAGGTCACATATTTATGCACAATGGCTAATCATGACCGTGACAGTTTTACGGGTGGAGGAAGCCGGAGTACCCGGAGAGAACCACCGAGCAACGGCGAGCAACTGTCAGCTCCCCAACATACTAACTCCACACAAGCAGGGTTAGCATTGGTTGAAGACAAGTGCACCTTCGACGTGCAGTACGCCTTAGTACACAACGCCACCGTGCCCCCACGCGGGCAATGGAGATGAAGTGACTTGCCCAAGGACACAACGCGGTGGTCGCAGGTGGGATTCGAACCGAGGACTTCTTGGCTTGCAGCTTGCACCTCTACATACTGAGTCACCGCGCTCCTTAAACTTGATATTTCACAAATCTAGTTGACTTGGCTGACACATTACTCAACGCGACGAACGTGGAAATCGCTTTGTTTACACCCCGCGACCTATGACCTTGCATAAAATAAAAGCCAAGATGGCAGTTTTGAAAAAGGCTTATGGCTATGAAGCTAGTTCAATGGTTTTGAATTATAGGTCATTTCGTGAAAGTTGTAGGGTTTTCAACAACTTATGGCAAGGCAACAATTACAAGGCAATATTTTTTTCATATTATTATTTGATTCTTCAAAATTTAATTGAAAATTGATAACTACATTTTAACATACAATTAATATACATTATAACATAAGTTAATAACATAAATGTTTTAGCATAATGTTTATAACATAACATAAATTAAACACAGCAATTCAGACACAAAAATAGCGTGTGTCCACAGTAAATCTATAAAAAAATTACCCAAGGTGCAGTAATTCAGATGCCGAATCGATACAGTCCATAATATTTATTTCAGCCTTCAATACTCTCTGTTTCAGAATCTCTATTCCATTGTTCACATTTTTATACTTCTTTCTTTTTGGTGACTCCATGACTTGTTGTGTTTGAATGCACAGTTATAAAATAAGTAAAAATCTGAGCACACAACCAAATTTTCACCTTCAAATTGTACCGACTTTTTGAACAGCAATGACAACTGTACAGTCGCCGTGGACTGGTCGTAATCCACGCTTGGCCAGTGATGTCTACGCATGCGTTTACCAGGTAATAAAAATTATCATCAGCAAAATTTTAATTAATGTACCCGGTGCTTCATTAATTAAATTTTTGATGATTATTCCTGTAATTAGTATTTGGAATCTTATATCATTGCATCCGTGGAAATGTTGCCCATCCGTGGAAAGTGACCAGTCCACGGTTGTCGTACTGTAGATTTGATGAAAAATTCATTAAAGTTTGACTCAATAATAAATCGCTGTTCAAAGTCGGTACAGTGTGTAGGTGAAAATTTGGTTGTATGCTCAGATTTTACTTATTTTAGAGGCCCTGGAAAGGTATATCCGCAAGCAGCATGCAAGGTGTTAAAAAGCAAATAAAAGCAGAGGAAATTATCCTAGAGAATAAAATGTTAGATCCTTTATTCGAATCGCATCTGTTTAATGTGTCAATTGAATACGCAGAGCTAGAAAGTGTAATTTCAAAAAAAACCCATAAGAATGGCAAATTCATTGGTGTTTATGGCAGCGCTAAAATCAAAATACGTGACAGATGACATTTTAATTTTTTTTTAACTTATATTTGACAGTGGTATTTTATCATCTAGGTGGGAAAATTGATTATTTGTCCTATCCCGAAACATAAGTCTTCATACTCAAGAATTATTTATATATTTATTGGCTTTTAACGACACTTTCGATAACCAGTGTCACCACCTGCCGGACAGTTTTACAGGTGGAGGTTCCACCGAGCAATGGCGAGCAACTGTCAAAGTCCCCTTCGTACTAACTCTGCACAAGCAGGGTTAGCATTGGTTGAAGACAAGTGCACCATCGGTGTCCAGTACGCCTCAGGACACAACGCAGTTACCCCTGGCGGGGGTCGAACCGTGGATCAGTTGTTTTGACGTCCAATGCCATAACCACTGAACCACCGCGCTCCCTAGACTCAAGAATACCTTTACCCAAGAATACGATATATCTATACACCCGGAACTTAATTAAGCACCTCCTATTTTTTCGCGGTTGTGTTAATAAAAACTGTCATTACTTTCATGCCATCTTTCAGATGGCCAAAAGTGATTGTTTTCGGAAAGAATGGTCTATTGACAAATGAAAGACAACACAATGATGAAAATATGCAGTATTTTAATGGCGCTAATTACACATATCTGTCACTAATGTTTTTAATGGAAAAATGTTCTCTCGAAGAGTATGGAACTGGAACGGTTCATGGTGAAACTATGCCGATAATTACTGACAACAAATGTGACTTGCGATCTGAACACTATAGCAGTGACTTACGTCAGTAGCGAGTGTATCCACCACGTGCACGGACGACAGCCTGAACCCTCCTTCTAATGCTACTAGTGAACCGTCTGATACGGTCTAGAGGCAACTGGGGAACGATGTGACCTTGCGTTGTCGTTCATGAATACAGGGCGAGTAGCCAAAGGGTGGTTGTCAAAATGAGGCACGACAACCGGATTGAGAATGTCCCGGGTGTACTGGTGACCACTGAGATTCCCACGTGCAGTCACCACATCAAGGTTACAATCACGAGAGAGGCATCACCAGATCATTACTGATCCTCCACCATAAGGAACAGTAGCTCTGATGTCCCTGGGCACGTAAGCAGTATTTCTATGCCTTCACAGTCTCATGCGATCATCTGTGACGTGAAGCAAGAAGCTACTCTCGTCTGGCCAATGGACTCCCCTCCACGTCCTCAGATTCCAATGTTGTCGTGCCATACACAACTCCAAACGTCGTCTTTGATGTTGATCGGACAGAGCTGGACGCTTGATGACCCTTCTGGACCTCATACCCAGTGCGGTTTGAGACGGTTTTGGGCAGTTCTGACGCACAAACGCCTGTTGGGGAGCCAACTGCGTTTCAAAACCCCACTTAAAGCAAAGGGTTCATGACTAACGAGGCGTGCCAGACTCCGATCTTCCCGAGGTGAGGTGTTTTGTGGTTGTTCAGGCCTTGTCCGGTCCTTAACATCGTTGGTTTATTGATGTTTTCGGACAAGTCTGCTGATGACAGAATTACTATAGCCAAGTTGCCTTCCAATAGCTTTGAATGACATACTTTTTGCATGCATGCCAACGATTTGCCATCTTAGTGCCTATAACAGTCTCCTTCTTGCCATGTCAACATGTATTGAAAAAAGATGTGACAAATTTTCTTGTTTTGTACCCAGACATTTTATGTAGATGATAATGTGTTTTGTGACATTCGTGGGAAGCATGCTTCGCGTGGACGAGGGGATGTGTTTGGGGTACGCTATCAACCAGAAACATCATGTTTCACTAGATGAAACATACTGAAAGACATAGCAAACATTAAAACATAATAATCAGTAACAGCAACTTCTCTGTAATGAAACATTTCAGGGGGTGCTTAATTAAGTTCCAGGTGTATATTATTAGATAGCTTGAGTAAAATATTTGGAGATTATTAACTTGGTTAGTTTCATATCGGTCATGATATCAGCCCGAGGTAACTTCATATCAGTATGAGACCGAAGGTTGAAGGCTGATATGAAGTTATCGACGGCTCTTTCTCAGCCGATATGAATCTAACTAAGCAAACAACTCTTTATCTATTAAACCAGAACAAATAATTACAAAATGTTCTCAGATCAGTTACAGTTTTCTGACAGTGTTAATGATTCTCATTCTTTTCACAAAGTCTGAAGATTTTTCTTCCAGTTCCGCTATCCGAACGTCTCAGTTTCCCCACTTGGGAAGCCGCGACGATCGGACAACTAAACTATCTCTTGTACCACTTCGACTAGGCTCCGCTTACGACTCTGAATCTCAGTTTGCATCGAATTTTCTGCACAACTCTCTTCTTTCTTCTCTTCATCCACCTTATCGTTACTTATTGCCATCATTAATACTGCAGAAACACGGCTTCAGACCACACCATTATGCATGGTAACGCCAATTTTGGCGATTGCGTTCCACGAATAACTGTATGATTTTGAAGTAAGCAAATTTGTTGCGCTTAGTAACTCATCAAAGGGGCAGCTCCAGCTTGGTTCAGATCAGTCGAGAATGAAGCCATTCCTGGCGGGTTTGTCAATGAACAATTCGAGGAAAGAAAATACTATTTAATATGTAAATTGTCGTATTTTGATCAACAGACTGGTGTTGCATATTAATGAACGCATTTTGTCAGTTGACGAACTGAAAAGAATTCTACAACCGTGGAGAACGACCGTCGGTACCTGCTGTGAATCAGTGGTGTTCAACTGATGACTCGGAGACAAATTAAAGATGATAACAATTTAATATTGAATCTGGAATTCCAAATTGGAGGGAAACAATGAATAGAGGCAACTTGCTAACTTCTATGAGAGAGGCTTGGTGTCACACGACGAATGAAAAAATATGCCATGTTTGAAACAAATGAAATTAAATTGGACAAAATGCGAATAGTAGATTGTGAATGCATTATAATAACAGTAAATTTGTCTTTTTGTTTCGAAAGTTTATCATGATCTGTACACGCTCCGGTGATACAGTCTCCGCCGCTCCAATTGATGCGACCCGCAGCAACACATTTAAACCATTAAAATCGTAATGTTCCAAAATTCCGAAATACAAAAAATTGTGGTCGCTTGTACCGCCGGTGTCTCTTATGTTCAGGAGTTCCCGATCTTGACAAAGTTGGACGAAGGCCCGGGATTCTACTCTGATTGTCCCGGATGTACTCTCGAGCTGCTTCGCCCAACTCACAGTCTTTAACCCATGAATTATCAGAATCTAGATGGTCTCTCCATTTAATCAGATACTAAAGGCCAAATTGCACGGACCTACATACAATATCTGGTCACAGTCTCAGTAACTTTTTTTGTCTGGACAGTATTTTTCTGACAGTTGTGGACGGATAGAGCTGAGCATCCACCACCCCCCCCCCCTTCGGCGTCTGAATAGAAATGCTTTTCGTCTGAGGGGAACATTGGGTAGGCGTGTCGGTGGAAGTTGGCACTGCGTTGACATTGACGTCGACTTTTAATTGAGAGTTATAATAAATTTGAGTACTCACTGAGTCCTTGTGTATGTGCTTGTCTGTTCTTGTAAAACACTTGGAGCACATACGCTAGTAGTATGTCATGCACGTTTGAGGGATAGGTTGGGGGATCTCATCGGGGGATCTCATGTGACGTCATAGTCACGTGACCCAGTGGCGCCATGTTGTGTTGTCATGGTAACCCGCGTGAGCGGCCATGTTGTGACGTCATCTCCATGGTGTGAGTGCGCATGCGCAGCGCGTGTTGTTAGGGTGATACGTGGTTCCGTCGTCCATTTTGTATACTGGAAGCCGCCATCTTGGTTTCTATGGTAGCACGTGATTGCTATGTTACCAATGGCTTCTAACAAGACAGGGGTATGTTCGGGGGGTGTGTTCCTTTCTACAGGGGTATTTTCTGGAACAACTTCCCTGGATAATTACCACAAACAACCCGACAATCCCTCCAAATCACCAAAATCCACCCAAAATCACCGAAATTGACTTTATTTTCCCAATTTATCGGCTTAGCACGTAGTACTAAAGGGGTACAAAGGGGTGCGTTCGATTGAACAGGAGTAACGTTCTGGCTTAGAATTCTCCCAGAATCCCTTTTTGGATCCCTATCCCATGACGTTTTTCCCATTAAAAGACACGTTCCTTTGGTCATTACCCAGATCTCTGCTTCTATCTATATATGCAATAGTTTACGTCTATCTGGCCATGTTCCTTTGTTCTAGAGTATACTCCAGTAGCCTGGAAGATCCTATTAGTTGGAACAGCTTTGCTTATTATTACTATATTTAGCGATTTCTGGTCTATTCTTGTTAGTTCTGACCCTATTCCGAGTACTCTTGTTGTTTCATTTATCTGGATCATTTATAACCAATCAGACTGCTTGCTGTCCCATAATCTGTATACAGAGTTATCTCCCTTGTGTATAACAAAAGCAGCCCCAAAGCCAATAAGCTATCGAGCAGTTACTGATAAGTCATTGCTCGAACGACTCGAAGCCCATCGAGCAAATGAGCCTTAGAGTAATTGCTCGATCGAGTGACTAGGCATATTGCTCGAACGACTCGAATCCCAGCGAGCAAATGGGCCATTGAGCAATGCTCGTTCGAGTGACTCCTCGAACGACTCTTCGACTCATTTCAGTATTTGAGGATACCTATGGCCCAGGTATTGTATTATTTGAGGATACTTATCGAGGATGCCTTTTAGAGGATACTTATCTGAGGATACTATTACCTGTACCACAAGACATACCTATCCCAAATATCCCTTATAAACCATCGATCAGTTACTGAAAAGTCATTGCTCGAATGACTCGAATCCCATCGAGCAAATGAGCCAACGAGCAATTGCTCGATCGAGTGACTCCTCGAACGACTCTTCGACTCATTTCAGTATTTGAGGATACCTATGGCCCAGGTATTGTATTATTTGAGGATACCTATCGAGGATACCCTTTAGAGGATACTTATCTGAGGATACTGTTACCTGTACCACAAGACATACCTTTCCCAAATATCCCTTATAAGCCATCGAGCAGTTACTGAAAAGTCATTGCTCGAACGACTCGAATCCCATCGAGCAAATAAGCCAACGAGCAATTGCTCGTTCCAGTGACTCCTCGAACGACTCTTCGACTCATTTCAGTATTTGAGGATACCTATGACATGGCTACGTATCAGTTGAGGATACCTTTTGAGGATACTAAATTGAGGATACCTTTGACCTGGTATTGTTGGAGGGAATCCTAGACAAAACGTCCCCAAACCAAAACGTCCCCAAATGTTTTGGTCAAAACGTCCCCAAATAGTTGGTCAAAACGTCCCCAAAAATTAGTCAAAACGTCCCCAACAGTTGATCAAAACGTCCCCAATAGTTGGTCAAAACGTCCCCTTTGTTGTTTCTTGAATGAGGTCATTGAAAAAACTTGCGATGTTATTTTAAAACAAATTTATTGTTTTACAAAACATTAATTATAAATATCCCCGCTTCTGTCAGGCCGATATTTATGCGTGCCTCCCCTAATTTCGCGCGTGCCTTATAAATATGGAAAACACTTATTAATACCAGTGCCGGTGAAATGGAAATTTGGACCCCAGGGTTAATTCTGTCACAGATATCCTTTCAAAAGTGTCGGGATACTGATGCAGATGCCAAAGGCAAGCACGAGCGTTGATTGGGTTGGACGCGAGTAACGATCGATGATAGGGGTGGGGTGCCGGGGGTGCCCCTCCCCCACCCCCACCCCCCACCCCCCCACCAAAAAAATTAATGAGTTATAAATGGAAACTTCCGGCGGGTTTTGGTACCCAAAAATCACGTTATTTTTTTTTTTTGGTCGTCGTTTTTAGCAGCATGTTTTGAATTCTCAAGTTCGTCAACGAGTGTCCAGAGATCTAGAATTATAGCTTTTAACTGCACAATTCTTGAAGTGATAACTTTATTACGTCAAGTTGATTTAATAAAGTTATTACTTCAAGAATCACGCAGTTATAAATTACAACCGTTGGTCAAGTGCAGAGCTCCATTCACGATGCAGCCCCCTTCTTAATTGACCACCCCGGTTTTAACACTATCTTTGACTTGAACCAATGAAATAATTGTATAGGAATTAAAGAAGGCATAGAACAATAGATTACTATTATATGACAATCACATGGCGCGTGGAATTGAAAATCGAAGATCAACACTATGAAACGTTTTATTAAATTATTGAGAAAAAGTTATGACAAATAGGTGTATCGATACTTTTTTCTGGTTTGTGAATTTTATGCAGCGTTGTCCAGTAATACTATTATGAAAAGGTAAACTGATTTTTTCCAGCTTGTAGGAAATACTAGGAATATTTAGATGAATTTTTCCCTGGATGAAATTTATTGCAAAAGGACTAAAAAATATTATTGGTTTATGTCACCGATATTGATTGGAAGTGGGAGTGGCCTGTTATTTTATTTATTCTGTCCCAATTGCTTTATGAACATCGTTAAAAATGACATACATGACTGGGTGTAGTACAATAACATATCACGTATAAGACAATAACAGTGTAGTAAATGCACATTTTTGCACAACAATAGACATCACACACCAGATATACAAAATATAGACAGGTAGGTATTATTATTACTATTATTATTACTAAAAAAGCAGAGAAATAAAAACAAGATATCCTAAAAAAACAAGTTTATAATAAAATCTTGCAAATTATGTCAGAGGGGTCCAGTATTGTCTATGGAGAAAACAGTGGTAAGACGCGAAGGGAGTATGGCGAACTGAATTTTGTGGAATAATGTATGTTTTACTAAGCAACCACTCCATAGTGTAAAGTGTTACGCGTTTTACACCAGAGAGAATGATTATAAACATGCATTAATTTGACCAGTCCAGTTTTTAACACTATTTTTGACATGAACCAATGAAATAATTGTATAGGGATCAAAGAAAGCTTAGAACAATAGACTACTATTATATGACAATCACATGGCTCGTGGAATAGCCAATCGGAATCAACACGATGAAGCGTTTAATTATATTATTAAGAAAAAGTTGTGACAAATAGGTGTAACGATAATTTTTTTCTTGTTTGTTTGTGGATTTTATGCAGCGTTATCTGGTAATACTATTATGAAAACGCTAACTGATTTTTCCAGCTTGTAGGAATATTTAGTTGAATTTTTCCCTGGATGAAATTTATTGCAAAAAGGACTAAAAAATATCATTGGTTTATGTCACCGATATTGAAAGTGGGAGTAACCTGTTACTTTATTTATTCTGTCCAAATTTGTCATTTGTTAATTCAGAATAATTGTGGGATAATTATGGCATGGTGGAAACACATCGTAGTTTGTATGAATATTAGTTACAGTTGAAGTCACCAAAATGTTTAAAGTAACAACGGCTTACGTTAACAAAAATAGTTGATATTTTAAATTATCGCAATTCTCAGACGACAAACGCATGTGGACAAATTTTTAGGATCTAATAAAAGTCACAGAAAATTAAAATTATACAATAGAATTAAAGTTCGTGGAGTCAGTGAGGATTGCCTCACCACGCTGGAAACCATGCACCAAGAAAGGATTGAAACAAACTTGCCTAGTTGGGACCAGTGTACATTTTCAATAAATAAACATATGAATAAAGATATAACAACCCTTTAAGTTTTTAAGTGTATGTCTGTGAGTGGGAATTTTCTTGTCGTTGGGGGGGGGGGGGGGGGCGCCTACCATCACCCCGTCATCCGTTCCCCTGAAGGCAGACCAGATGGCCAAGGCTCAGCGTCCACTCTACCCTTATAGGCTGATGGGTGACTCCCATCTTTCAATAACACATATTGGTATAATATTTCCTTTTTTATAACCGTTATGGACAATATGTGCTGGGGCTGCTCCCGAACACCGACTGTTTGGGTTTCTTTTTCTTTTCTTTTTTCTAAGACAACCATCAAAGTGCGCTTTCAGTATTACCATCCATATAAATATGCCCACGTTTCTAAGTAAAATACAGAGCAGAATCTCGTAGTTATGCACAATTCCAAGTCACCTTCCAGTTCGAGGTTATCGAGGGGGGTTGAGCCCAGTACCTTACTGTTCGTGCGAAGATTACTGTCCCTCGCTTTCGGCCCTTGTGGATCCATAAGCAAGTAAAGTTATTCGGGTTGAAGGGGATTTCAATCCCACATCGTCCCAGTGCGCTTTCGGCGCCCTGAAACTTTTCATTCATTCGATAATTAATTCCAGTCTGCTGAAGTCCTGTTCATGCCCAGCCGAGGGCAGAGTATTGGTACAACTGACTTAGAATCCTAGATTTCGACCGAAAAATGGTATAAACATTGCTAAATTAAATATGAAACTACGAAAGAAGGATAAATGAGTTGGGAACGTTTTGACCAACTCTTGGGGACGTTTTGACCAACTCTTGGGGACGTTTTGACCAACTCTTGGGGACGTTTTGACCAACACTTGGGGACGTTTTGACCAATTGTTGGGGACGTTTTGACCAACTCTTGGGAACGTTTTGACCAAAAAAATTAGGGGACGTTTTGGTTTGGGGACGTTTTGACCAGCACCCATTGGAGGATACCTGTTGTAGAAACCTTTCATCTGTGTACTTCTGTTATTCTGCCCCATATCTCATCCATTACTTCCTAGCCATACCTATCTCAGTCTCGACTATAACATTGATCAAGGTTGAATCAGATGTCTCCTGTATACATATAAGGCATTCCGTAATTGAGATTCCTAGCCGAGTCCGTAAAAGTTGGATTCCGTGAATTGTCATCAACACACGAGGGTATTCCCCTTCCCTATTGGAAGAATTTAGTTTAATGGGTTGTAGTTTAAAAATTCAGATCACCTTTCGTTATATTTTCATTAAGTTTAAAATTTATTCAGTTCAAGGGTGTTGATACCTTCATTTGGGTTATAGTTCAAAAACTTTCTGGACTTCAAAGGGGTGTTAATACCTTCATTAAAGTTATGGTTAAAAAATAAAGTTCATTCAAACAGTTCAAGGGTTTTAATTACATAAAGTTCATTAAAACAGTTCAACGGGTGTTAATACCTTCACTAGGGTTATAGTTCAGAACTTTGTTCAATTTGTAATGGTCAATTAACTTCGAGTTTGGTTATATTTGAGTTCATTCAGTTGAAAATTTTGTTATGGTCAATTCACTTCCATCTTGATTGTATTTGATCAGATCTGTTCAGTCTGTCCAACTAGTTCGATCAATCCAACTAGTTTGACATTCTTTCACTTTGTTATGTTCACTTCGATCTTGGTTCTGTTGGATCTTCGTTCTGTTGTACCTTTGCTGTTTTGTAGTGGTTGGTTGCCTCTGTTCAGGTTCTTGTAATAATAATTGGGTGTTATTAATCCCTTTCCATACCCTCGTGTGTTGATGACAATTCACGGAATCCAACTTTTACGGACTCGGCTAGGAATCTCAATTACGGAATGCCTTATATGTATACAGGAGACATCTGATTCAACCTTGATCAATGTTATAGTCGAGACTGAGATAGGTATAGCTAGGAAGTAATGGATGAGATATGGGGCAGAATAACAGAAGTACACAGATGAAAGGTTTCTACAACAGGTATCCTCCAACAATACCAGGTCAAAGGTATCCTCAATCTAGTATCCTCAAAAGGTATCCTCAACTGATACGTAGCCATGTCATAGGTATCCTCAAATACTGAAATGAGTCGAAGAGTCGTTCGAGGAGTCACTCAAACGAGCAATTGCTCGTTGGCTCATTTGCTCGATGGGATTCGAGTCGTTCGAGCAATGACTTTTCAGTAACTGCTCGATGGCTTATAAGGGATATTTGGGATAGGTATGTCTTGTGGTACAGGTAATAGTATCCGCAGATAAGTATCCTCTAAAAGGTATCCTCGATAGGTATCCTCAAATAATACAATACCTGGGCCATAGGTATCCTCAAATACTGAAATGAGTCGAAGAGTCGTTCGAGGAGTCACTCGATCGAGCAATTGCTCGTTGGCTCATTTGCTCGATGGGATTCGAGTCATTCGAGCAATGACTTTTCAGTAACTGATCGATGGCTTATAAGGGATATTTGGGATAGGTATGTCTTGTGGTACAGGTAATAGTATCCTCAGAAAAGTATCCTCTAAAAGGCATCCTCGATAAGTATCCTCAAATAATACAATACCTGGGCCATAGGTATCCTCAAATACTGAAATGAGTCGAAGAGTCGTTCGAGGAGTCACTCGAACGAGCAATTGCTCGTTGGCTCATTTGCTCGCTGGGATTCGAGTCGTTCGAGCAATATGCCGAGTCACTCGATCGAGCAATTACTCTAAGGCTCATTTGCTCGATGGGCTTCGAGTCGTTCGAGCAATGACTTATCAGTAACTGCTCGATAGCTTATTGGCTTTGGGGCTGCTTTTGTTATACACAAGGGAGATAACTCTGTATACAGATTATGGGACAGCAAGCAGTCTGATTGGTTATAAATGATCTAGATAAATGAAACAACAAGAGTACTCGGAATAGGGTCAGAACTAACAAGAATAGACCAGAAATTGCTAAATATAGTAATAATAAGCAAAGCTGTTCCAACTAATAGGATCTTCTACGCTACTGGAGTATACTCTAGAACAAAGGAACATGGCCAGATAGACGTAAACTATTGCATATATAGATAGAAGCAGAGATCTGGGTAATGACCAAAGGAACGTGTCTTTTAATGGGAAAAACGTCATGGGATAGGGATCCAAAAAGGGATTCTGGGAGAATTCTAAGCCAGAACATTACTCCTGTTCAATCGAACGCACCCCTTTGTACCCCTTTAGTACTATACCACTACGTGCTAAGCCGATAAATTGGGAAAATAAAGTCAATTTCGGTGATTTTGGGTGGATTTTGGTGATTTGGAGGGATTGTCGGGTTGTTTGTGGTAATTATCCAGGGAAGTCGTTCCGGAAAATACTCCTGTAGAAAGGAACACACCCCCGAACATACCCCTGTCTTGTTAGAAGCCATTGGTAACATAGCAATCACGTGCTACCATAGAAACCAAGATGGCGGCTTCCAGTATACAAAATGGACGACGGAACCACGTATCACCCTAACAAAGCTGCACATGCGCACTCACACCACGTATCACTATGGAGATGACGTCACAACATGGCCGCTCACGCGGGTTACCATGACAACACAACATGGCGCCACTGGGTCACGTGACTATGACGTCACATGAGATCCCCCGATGAGATCCCCCAACATATCCCTCAAACGTGCATGACATACTACTTACGCTAACTTCTGGCGATTTGTTGAGGCTCCGTGGAAACTGAATGTTCTGATGCTGGTAAGTCTGTTGTTGTAGCTGTTCGATGTTTTTCCTTTTGTTGTAGTCCGTCATTCGTCGCTAATCTCGTAGTTTATTTGCAGTGGATTTTTGCGTTGGTTGTTTTTTCCATGACAATATCAACGTGATGGAATCCTCACCAGTCTGGAGAGTCCATTGCATCTTCATTATATCCAGATGAAGATTTTCAAGAATTGTCTGTATATTGTCTGGTAGTTTGTTGAACATCTTTATAGTAACAATTGGAACGTGGTACCTGGATCGTTTGGACAAGCTAAAAATATGTCCAGCCGCGGATTTTCTCACCAAATATAACCGTGGGGAACGACCGCCAGTATCTGCTGTGAATCAATGGTGTTCAACTGATGACTCGGAGACAAATTAAAGATGATAACAATTTCATATTGAATCTGGTATTCCAAATGTCTAACAGCGATAAACATTTGACGACTTGACTTGTTGGATATCCGAACAATATCACCGTAATAATAGCTCGTGGGATTTCCCAGTAAAATGAAGCAGGGTAACGTTTGGAAATCCAAACTATGACTGAATTCTTGCTTGTGATCCAGGCTATATATACAATGCAATAAATGCGTCATGTTATAATAAGTTTATTTAATATAAAGATTAAAGTAATCTTTCACTGGGTCTTAATAAGATGCCTTATTAACTCGGTGAATAGAGCTTAAATAAACAATGAAGGGAAACAATGAATAGAGGCAACTTGTTAACTTCTATGAGAGAGGCTTGCTGTCACACGAAGAATGAAAAAATATGCCAAGTTTGAAACATTTGAAATTAAATTGGACAAAATGCGAATAGTAGATTGTGAATGCAATATAATAACAGTAAATTTGTCTTTTTGTTTCGAAAGTTTATCATGGTCTGTACACGCTCCGGTGATAATTCGTCCACATCGGTCATATCTTCATCATATTTTTTATTTATTCCTTTGGAAACACAATAAGGGGAAAGTCGGAAATTTTGTCTGCCTTGGTCGATTTGAAAAAGGCTTTTGATATGGTTGATAGGGAAATGTTTCTTTATAAAGTACTGAAGCGTGGTGTAGATGGCAGCAAGTATCAGTCTATAAAAACATATAAATATACATATCAAAACACATCAGCCTGCATCCGCAATAAAGGTAATGTTATTCAGACCGGGTTACTCCTGCGAAACAACCCACGACATATTATAATCATTCGACCAATGCAAAACATGCTGGACTTCTCCAAAGCATTAAACATAGTTGCACACGACAGATTGAACAATACTGAATCAAAGGACCGCTACACACATGGCTCACCACTTTCTCCACAGAAAAGAAAATGTGAGTAACTCTGGGATGGAAATTCTCGGATGAAGCAACCATCGACTGAGATGTACCCTATTGAACTGTTTTGGGTTCAATAGTTTTCCTCTGCCACATCAACGATCTCCCAACCTTTGTAAAATCATCACTGAGGCTATGTGCAGACGACTGCCTATTATAGCGATAAATAAATAACGAGAGTGATCACGCCACCATACAAAACGACCCAACTTCTCTAGAAAATGGGCATCAGACTGGGGAATGTGCTTTAACGCCAAAAATGCTACATTCGGAGCACGAGAGGAAAATTAACGATTCTTCACCCTAAACTGCCAACTACTAGATCACGTTTCATCTAACCCTTACCCCGGCCTAGAAATAAGGGAAGATTTTAAATGGAAAGAACACACCAACAATGTAACTAAAAGGGGGAAAACTGCACTCTAAGTTTCTCCACAGAAACCTCCAAGCCCCAACACAGTCCAAGGGAGTGTCGAAGAATGGACTACATTGCACTCGTAAGATCGATAATGGAATATGGAACCATCACCTGGGACCCGTGCACAAAGCAAGAGATTACAAAAATGTAAAGCATACAAAGAAGTTGTACAAAATTCATCACGAAAAACTATACATCAGGAGAAGTGGTGTGTATGACAAAAATGCTGGAGAAGCTAAAACTACCTTCACTACAATCCAGAAGACAGAAACGGCGTTTTACTTTCTTCTATGAAGTGGCCGAAGAACAAATACCAGCAACGCATCCAGATACGTTCCAGACCCCAAAAAGCGACAGATCACAGATCAGTTCTGAAAAATTGACAATTGTATAGTCACCAACACCGTGTCGACTTCAGTACGGAACAATAGTAGATGCGTAAATGTCCCAGTTTGTAAAACAAGGCCAATACAAACATTCGTTATTTACGCGCACATTACTCGATTGTAACCACCTGGACTAAAAAGCTGTAGCAACTAGCACAACAAAGGGTTTCCGGTCTGCCATCGTCGGCCATCAAGATGGACCTGCTTCCTCTTCTACCGTGTTTTAGCCCAGCAGGGACGTACAGATACAAATATACACAGATACAGATATCCATACAGATACAGATACAGAATGAAACTGAACGAAATGTGAACAAAAAATCGAATACCTGAACACTGTTTGTAGGATTCAGAGCTGCATCGGGTCAACCAGCGAGCAGCTAAAACAAGAAACCAGGGTGGTCTAATAGTAGTGAACTTTCACGATCACCAGTTTGGAATTTTCGCACCTCCAAATGGGCTAGCTATTTACGTTCGCGACACCGTACCAGTCACATTGAATGGCAATGGCTGCATCATAGCACTTGCCCACTCTGCGCCAGTCTCTCTGGCCTCCATCAGTTTACTTGTGGTTCTTCAAGTCTCTATCGACTGAACAAGTTAGTGAGCAAGTAAATGCCCTCTTGTCGAGTGTCTACACATCAAGTGTCTTAATCCTTTGAACAGGGTGGTATCTTCCATGTCAGTCCACTGGCAGGAATTGGAAGAGTCCATATTCCCTATTTGGGGGTAGACTAATTAATATTTTCAACGTGCAGCCGTGGGGCTGCACGTTGAAAATATTAATTGGTCTACCTCATACATCCACTAATCAGTTATCCTACTTAATGAGATTATGACGTATCATGTTCCCGGGCCGGAAAAGCGGCCTCTCGGGTTCGAAGGGTTAAGTACCAAATCGCCATGTGCGGTCTCTGACCTCAACTACTATTACCCCTCATGTACAGTGTAAAGATGGAAAATAAATTTAACCCTTTATTATCGTAAAAGTTAAAAAGAAAAAACAACTTGCGCTTTTCATAATAATCAGGAGCGCGGTGGCCTAGTGGTTTCGGCAATGATTTCAAACTGGACTGTCCACGGTTCCATCCCCACCATGGGTAACTGCATTGTGTCCTTCGGCAAGACACTTAATCCTGCTGGCCCCTTGGGCGCGTGGCAATGCTGTTTACTAAGGCGTACTGCACGTCGGTGGTGGGCTTGTATTCAATCAATGCTATTATAACCCTGCTTGTCCGGAGTAGGTACGTTGGGGAGTCTGACAGTTGCTCACCGCTGCTGGGCGAGTCTCTCCTACCCAGGCTTCCTATGCGCATAACACTGGCAACGCGAGGTGACCACTGCTGTCGAAAGTGTCGTTAACCCCCAATAAATAATAAAAAATAATTCACAATAATCGCAATGCAAAACTGATTTTGTTTTCAATGTTTACCTCAAAAACATAGTTTAGGACTCCTGAACTGAACGAGGTCGTTGATCTCGTTCTAATTAAGAGACATAGGCTATGTTTTGGGGACAAAAAATTGAAATATTTACTTTTTTAAAAATCGTTTTACAAGTTTTTTGAAAATGTTTTTGCCTTAGCATTGCAGATGGCACCTTGTTTCACTCAAGGGACGAAATGTAAGAAACAACATATATTGCTGTGTTTTGAATAATGTGTTACAATTTATTTATTGGAGTTTAACTCCACTTTCGACAGCCAGGGTCATCTCTTGACAGACAGTTTTACGGATGGAGGAATCCGTAGTACCTGGAGAGAACCATCGAGCAGCGGCGAGTAATGTCAGACTCTTCGACGTACCAACTCAGCATACGCAGGGTTAGCATTGGTTGAATGCAACTGCACCATCGACGTGCAATATGCCTCAGTACACAGCACCTTTCTGCCCCCACATGGTCAATCTGGAGTAAGTCTCTTGCCCGACGACATAACGCAGTTGCTCCTGGTGGGAATCGAACCGTGGACCTTCCGTTTAAAAACCCAACACCGTAACCACCGAGCCACCGCGCTCCCGAAAAACTTGTTACATCACAATCTCTGTCCATAATAGGTTAAATAAGGACACGCACTCCTTTTCTGCACAAAAACCTTAATATGTTTTTGACCGTCAGGAAGGATTGCGGTTGAAATCTTCTGAGAAAAACTGGACCGCAGATGGAAATGTACGTTACACTTCATGACTGTAACGCGTTCAAAGGCCAACGGGCGGTCAACGGCTGTCTGAAAAACAATTATATATCTTGTGGGATAATTTACTATGCCGACACATCTCGAAATAAAAAAAATATATTCCGTGTCCTAAATCAGCCAGCGTACTTTTGGGAAGTACTTTCTTGGGAAACATGTGCTTTCATTTCTATTCCAAATGAAGGCCAAGATATTTTTTTCCTTCACACTGCACGGAAATGTGTTAAAAAGTTTACCTGTTATAAAAGAGAAAAAACTGATGACTGGAGATAAGGAGTTGTCTGTTAGTAAAATGTTTTTGAAATGGGCGTTGTCGGCCTTGGAGAGTTAAAAGAAATGTGTTCAGGTAAATAGAAATTAAATATAGTGTGTGAAAATTGTTGATGGTCTCACTTGAGTTGCACGGTTCACACTCATTTCTTTGGCAGACACCAAGCTTCTATCGTGTATACATTCCAGCACATATACATGAATTGTTACCGTGAATAATTTGTGAGTGTAAATAAAGCCAATTACGGTACACTTAAAAGTCATATTCACACAAATGACTACATTCCTTTAGTAAGCCTTAAAACTTACATGTCAACTCAAGCATATATTTACGAGTGAAACAATACTCTTATCATAGCTGTTATCATTACTTTTACAGGTAAACAGTCATGTATAAAATATATACTGTTCAAAAAAAGTAGGGGATAAGTGAGATATATAAAGAAATATATTTATATTTTCATCAAAAAGACAGTTGAGGCATTGCACTGTGACATGTGGTGAATGATTTCAGCGATCGTTTGGGTGTCTGCAAGCACACATTCCACGCACTGAGCTGTAGAAGACATGGACGGTCAGTCAGAGAATTTATCACATTCAGTCCAAGACCTCAATACCTTGTAACTCCTCCTCGGTTCGCGAGACTAGCGCGGATCCGAAGTGGCATACTCCTCACCAAACGTCCGGTATCAGTTTGACTGATGTTATTCCATTCTTCCTGCAGTGCAGCGGCGAGTTCCTGGACATTGGTAGGGGCTGTTGGTGTTGTCGTAGGCGCCGACCAGGCATATCCCAGACGTGCTCGATTGGTGAAAGATCTAGTTCTGGCCAAGGCGGTGTAGTGATGTTCTGCTCCTTGAGGACATGGGCCCTGCCTGCTCTTGCATTGTCATCTTGGAAAATGAATCGACGGCCGTGACGTCGCTCAAATGGGCTGCTAACATGTTGTCACGGTAGTACTGCCCTGTGATACGCCCTTGGATGACATGTAATGCTGTTTTGCTTGTCATGGTTATGCCGTCCCACACCATAACCGATCCACCACCAAAACGATCGTGCTGCCTAACGGTTACGTCGTGGCATCGTTCGTTCCTCCGCCACCACCGCCGCCGCCACACTTTATTTCGCCTGTCGTGGAAGCCGAGAGTGAACCTCGATTCACCGGACTTAGTGCTGGCCAAGGCAGTGTAGTGAATGGCACCACATGAGCTGTTAACATGTTGTCACGGTAGTACTGCGCTGTGACACGCCCTTGGATGACATGTAATGCTGTTCTGCTTGTCATGTTTATGCCTCCCCACACCATAAACGATCCACCACCAAACCGATCGTGCTGCCTAACGGTTACGTCATGGTATCGTTCGTTCCGCCGCCGTCACACTCTGTTTCGCCTGTCGTGGAAGTCGAGAGTGAACCTCCATTCATCGGAAAACATGGCGTTGCTTCACCGACGATTGTCCCAGCGCTGTCGTGCTCCACACCAATTGCGCCTTGCTGCGATGTGACGTTCAGTCAAACGTGGAATTATTCGAGGTCGTCCAGCGTACAAATTCCAGCTGTGCAGGCGATTTCGGATGGTCTGACCACTGACGCGCACATCTGTCCCTCGGTGCCGCTGCTGTCCAATTTCTGAGGTACTTTGATGGTGGTTACCTAATGCTATGGTTCGGATGAACCGATCCTGGTAAGCAATTGTCGCCATTGGGCGACCTGACCGACGTCTGTCATAAACATTGCCTGCCTGACAGTAGCGTGACCACAACCTGCTAATCACCGATTGAGTAACGTTGAGAATTTGAGCCATTGCTGTCTGTCTGTGGCCAGCTTCCAACATGCCAACGACACGTAAACGTTCGTCACGTGTCAGTCTTCTCAATACCTCAAAAGTTCGTTTCGACCAGAAACTATTGATGAACGAGTTTATACCAAGAAAAGAACGATGAGACCTCCGAAAAAGCCCGTCCAGTAGAAACGAAAATTTCAAAACGTACCCCAGAGACATTGACGCAGCGCTCATGCAAATAACCTGCATGAAGTTTTCGTGGGCCGGTGACATTCATGATCCACACTAAACTTGGTAACATATTGATGTATCCAATCACGCTTATCCAACACCATTTTCCAAAAATATCAACATCATTTTGGATATCCCCTACCTTTTTGAATAGTATAGGAGAGGGGATGAGAGCGGTCGCACACGCCAAGGATTTTGTCGGAAATTTAGAGTAGTACTGGATTTGTTTTTTAATTTACAAAGAGATCCACTCTCTTAACAAATACTTACCAGTTTCTGAGTTCACTCCTGACAAACTGCGGTTGAGGTAGCTGGAGTTTGCGGGGGGAGGGGGGTATTAGGCTGGGCAAGACTGTGACAGGGAGTGCCAAATGTTTGATTTGGGAGGAATGGATAAATTGGCTGATATGGAAACCCTGGAAAACATCGTTGAATATCCAAAATACCTGTACGACGTAATTTATTTATTTATTTATTTATTTATTTATTTATTGGGATTTTACGACACTTTCGACAGCCAGGGTCACCTCATGTCAGACATAATAATATTCACTGGACGTATATTGCGGAAGTGGGAAGGGAGATTTTTTTATATTATTATTAATGTTTAACGACACATTAACAGACAGGGTTATATCATGTCGGTGACAGTTTTACGGGTGGAGGAAGCCGGAGTACCCGGAGAGAACCACCGCGCAACGACGAGCAGCTGTCAGCTCTCCAACATCGTAACTCTGAACTCTGCACAGCGGCAGAGGCAGGGTTAGATTGATTGAAGACATGCGCACCACCGACGTGCAGTACGCCTCTGTACACAGCGTCATCGTGCCCCCATATAGGCAATTGGGGTTAAGTGACTTGATCAAAGACACAACGCGGATGTGCGAATCAGTCGCTGAAATGGTCACCCATCCAACTAGCAACCGCGCTCGACGTTGCTTAACTTCGGCGATTTGACGAGAACCGGCTACCGCGACCCCCCCCCCCCCCCCCCCCCCCCCCAGGGAAGGGAGAATAAACGTTATGTGATTGTTGCGTGATACACCGGTGAAGGTTGCTGATCCGTGACATTTTGAAGAATAGTGTATACGGGATATCATAAAATAGTTCGTTTCTGGGTGTTGGGGTAAAAAGAGGCGGGGATGGGCGTGGCATTTGAGAGCAAGGTGAAATCAAGGCCTTATCTTATGAGATAGCCGCTGGCCGAAGTGTTATATTATTTTATTTATTAGATTAATTATTATTCTTTCCCAGAATTGCCTATTATCAACCTCGGCTGTTATGACTTCAAACACGGCTGATATGACGATGATCTCAGTGATACGAACCAAGCACGAGTTGTCCCCGATGCTGCGTGGCTTTGTTTACATCGAAATCGTTATTCGTCGAAAGCAATCAATTGGTAAAACTGTCGTTACCAGATAAAAAGGGAGTAGTTTTTGTTTGGTGAGGAATTAACCCATTGAACCCTTGAGGCCGGTTTTCCGTCCTAGGAACATGATACGTCATACTTTCATTAAGTAGGGTGGCTGCAAATCAAATGTGTGGGATGGACAATCAATATTTTCAACGTGCAGCCCCAAGGCTGCACGTTGAAAATATTTATTGTCCTACCCCTAAATAATGAATATGGACTCTTCCAATGGTTGTCATTGAACTAACATGGGTGATAACACCAGTGTTCAAAAGTAAGGATAAGGTGGATGAAGAGAAGAAAGAAGAGAGCTGTATAGAAAATTCCCCCCAGACTAAAAGTCAGTGTCGTAAGCGGAGATTCGTCGAAGTGGGAGAAGAGGTAGGTTCGCTACCAGACCATCGCGGCTTCCCAGTGGGAGCTGAACCAGCTGTAGGAGAACTAGTACCAGCTGAATTTAGAGAAGTGGAACTTCGGATTTCTTGAAAGGAATGAGACACAATAACACTGTCAGAAAACTGTAACAGATCCGAGAATTTTTGTAATTTTTTTGTTTTAATCGAATAAATGAAGAGGTTATTACTTGGTTAGTTTCATATCGTCCGATATGAAACTAACCAAGTAATAATCTCTAACTATCAGAGTCAATGACAATACGTCTTTCTGGCGACATTTTGTCTGGTATTATGGGTTTCTCCTCCATTAAAGTTTCGACAGTGGGCAATATAAAAGGTTCTGTACACCACTGCAGTTGCAAAAGAGACCGCAGAATGGATTTGGGATAACCCGTTACATAAAGGATTTGGGGGTATCTACAAACAGAAGTTTCATCATTAGGCCCCATCCCTTACTTTCCTCTCAACACACCTTATATAGCGAGTGGCACTGTTCCGAGAAAACGCTGTCAAATTGAACCAACTATGACCCCTGTATAAATTATATAGAGTTCCCAATGCCGCTGTTTTCAGCATTACCTTTTTCTAAAAGCGCTGTTCTTTTTGTATTGATGTGGGTTAAACATTACTGCGTCATTACAAGTTGAAAGGCATCAAATTTAATGAACTCGGTGCAAGGGCCGTTATGGCAACCGAATATTTGGAATGTCATGAGTGGATCCATTGGGGGTGGGAGGACCCATTTTGCGGTTTTGCTGGGCAGCGAGGCCTCGAAAACGAGTGATTTGGTGGGAAAGGGTGTAGAAGGCATGCATTCGCTGAAGTGATATATTAGTTCAATATTAGTCAGTCGGAATTATAGTTCAAAACTCAAAGTTCAGTACTTTGAGATTTATTTGTGAATCGCATGTATTGGTCGTGACACATGGGTTCTCAACTCCGTATTTCAATTAGCAAGATCCGGACACCAAAATCTGTATTACAGACTGTGTGTGACAGAAGTCCAATTATCGAATCTAGTCTACCCGTGTGAACCTCGGGAAGTGACGCAGTGCTTGTTTACTGTGATAAATAAGCTCTGTTTTACTGGTAAAATAGGGTCAGGTAACCAATGCTTGGGGCGGAAGCCCTCTAAAATTTGCAACATGGGTATAAAGAATTGACTAAAAAACTTGACTTCATCTCCATGTTGGCTGGACTTGTCTTTATATCCATATTGCGGCCACGATTAACCATTGTGCAGAAATATGTGTCATAAATAAATAAATAAACAAATAAATAAATAAATAAATAAATAAATAAATAAATAAATAAATAAATAAATAAATAAATAAAGTCACGTAAGAAAACGGAAACATTATTGGGGTGATGTTGTCACCCTTTCCTCTTATTCAATTCCCCAGAATGCTAGATATTCCTAGGTTTTGAAAGAAGCGGAGCTATTCGAAAACAAAATTATGATATTGCCCTCTACAAATATACGCACGACAAATACATGGATTTGATGACATTTATTTGATCTTATTACTTTCCAAAGTGTGATTTACTTGGATTTCTGGTGAATTATGCAATCAACAATTGTGTCATGCGTCCGTGCGCGCAAACGAAGACGCTTTGCCGTGGGTGTAATGGGGAATTCATTGTTTTGTTTTGTTTTGTTTTTTTTGCTTTTTAACCCTTTACCTAACATGAAAAGCAGACGACACTCGCAAAAAAATTCTTGGATAACTATTATTTTCATTTTTTTTGTCTCAAAACAAGCTAGTTCCAATGAGGGGTCATAACCTATGTTTTAGAGACAAAAAATGAAAAAATAATGAAAATTAATTGGCGATTTTTCAGAATAGCGCTGGCCGTTTTTGGCCGTTGCGTTAGGTGAAGGGTTAAATAGTATAATTATCGTTAATAATGAAAAGTAATAAACAGAGTAATCGCTTGACTGGACTGGTTACGTGAAATAATTCATTCAAGGCGAGGGACTATATTGTAAAACACTCGTGCGCATTCGCGCACTCGTGTTTGTACAACGTCCCTCACCTCTCATGAATTATTTCACGTAACCAGTCCAGTCAAGCGATTACTCTCTATATCTGAACGAGTCCTTACTGAAGATTGTCAAAAATGCTCGCTCTAAAGGGGACACTAATCGGTATAATATTATAAGTTATTGCGATGAATTGACGGTAACATGGTCTGAGGTTTGCGGCTGAGGGCTTATGTTCAACCGAGACGCGAAGCGTCGAGTTTGAACATAAGCTCCTAGCCGCAAACCTCAGACCATGTTGCCGTCACTTCATCACAATAACGTATATGTTCCTATAAGACCCTACCCACGCTATATTGTGAAATGAACTGGGCAACTTTTAACGATGACAAGTTTCCTAAATAAACCTCCCATGTACCCCACAACTTCACTGGATAAATAATCAATAAATATATCAGATAAAGGTGGAGGCCACTCTATCTTAGTTCAAATCGTAAACTGATTTGAAATTTAGACAACACTTCATTCGAGACATCGGCTGCTGCAAGTGTGAAAAAAAATACGAAAATGAAGCAGTTTGCCAATCCCTCCGTTGACGGAATAATTACGAAGCGGGCAACGTCATTTCAAATATTTCGCGTGGGGACGTCAGGCGGTAACATATAGTAATGGAGACGTAAACATAGAGGGAACTTGGCAAGCTGTCGTCCAATCAGAGGACATGGATTTTAGTCTTATTGGAACATAGGTGTACATGTTTAAGACTTGTCCTTGTCACACAATTACCACCATAGCTCACGAAACATATCGTTCACGAAACGTCTTGTACGAGAATGACGTCAGAAGTCAACGTCGACGTGGTAAAGTTGTTGGTGAGTTGGTTTCTTTAACTATCTACCTGACACAAATAGCAAACGACATTTGCATAAAACATTTCCTGAATAACTAAATATGTTCTTTTTATGTCTCGAAAACATAGCTCATGATTTCTCATTGGAGCGAGCTGGACGAGCTCTTTCCAATGAGGGGCATAAGCTATATGTTCAAGGCGAAAGTTGAAGAAATAATAGAATTTGTTTGGCTATTTTAGTGAATAGCGCTGGCCAGTTTAGTCGTTACGTTAGGAAAAACTTAAATTACACTTTATGTTGTAAAAAGAATCTCAAACCCGTCACGATTTTACATGAAATCGCCGCTCCTCGTTCTAAGCCTCGGTAAACATCCGCTCAAGTCGATTTTAGAGAACTCGGTACAGAAATGTAATAGGAAACCACGACTCATTAGAGGTCCTCTGTTTATCACACGCTCTGACACTTTATTCAGACCATTAAACTCATACTTTAAAAGCGGTAATGTACGATCATTCAATAATATCCCGGAAATACATCGTGTGTACTATTAGTTATCCTTGTGTTTTCCAGGGTGTATGGGAATTTACACCAGTTTGGGAACTTATACACCCTTCGGCGAATATCCCGGAAATACATCGTGCGTACTATTAGTTATCCTTGTGTTTTCCAGGGTGTATGGGAATTTACACCAGATTGGGAACTCATAGACCCCGAGGCGAAGCCGAAGGGTGTATGAGTTCCCAGACCGGTGTAAACTCCCATATACGATGGAAAGCACAAGGATAACGGATTTATTTCCAAGAATTTTGTTGTACTTAATACTTTAACCTACATTGTGGGAAAAAAACAGACAGAAAATTTGTACTTCGTAAGTTTCTTAATAAAACCAGACAAATATGGATGTCATTGGAACTGGCTCAATGAGGCAGTTCCAATGACATCCATATCTGTAATATTTTATTGCACATACATATTAAATTTCCTGTATTTTTTTTTACATAACCGAACAGAAGATATGAATTAATAATTAAAAATTGGTACTTTTTTGGCCATATAGCCTGCTATTGTGTATTTTTGTTTT
This sequence comes from Pictodentalium vernedei, assembly GCA_031216915.1. Taxonomy (NCBI): domain Eukaryota; kingdom Metazoa; phylum Mollusca; class Scaphopoda; order Dentaliida; family Dentaliidae; genus Pictodentalium; species Pictodentalium vernedei. The sequence continues at coordinate 738,811,912 of CM062297.1, forward strand.
TACACCGTGGTTAACCACGGTGTAAAAAAAGCCACAGTGGATAGCAACTTACACCGTACCTCTCAGCCAATCAAAACACAGTATTATATTTCATTTGGAAATAAGTGATACTATAGAACTCTACAAACAAACCAGATCAGGCACAACAGAAGAAAGACTCCCCGACCACCCCACGCATAGACCACCCATAAAAGCAACATCGCAACAGCCAAACAACCGACAACAGAAGAGCTTCAGGTAGACTATACTTGCCAGTGAGAGCTCCAACACTCATTTAAGCGGCAGACTATACTTGCCTGGAAAACACACATGACAGAGACACATCCAGAAAAGACAGCCAACATTCCACCTGCACATTTTTCTTCCTCTACTCTATCTTTTGCTGCTTTAACTCTCAGTTTTTTTTAACTATCTTTCCACCTCTACCTTACCCCCCAATAACCGATATGGACTTCAGTAACCATTATGGCAATTCAATAACCGTTAGGGCTTCAGCACATCCTTCACCCCATCCCCGGAGGTGGGCATCCACCCCCAGGGAGGCGCGCGTTGGTCCTGCGTCCCGCTTTCTTGACCATTTTTTGTAAAGCACTTCTTTAGCGCACTCCATGTCCCGACCCAGTAAGAAATAGCAGGCCTTTTACATGAACCAGGAATGTTCAGGTTGGTGGTACCTTGTTAAGGTCCGTTTTCTTTAGGTTTTTGATGTCAGTCAATAACCGTACACGCCAGTAACAGAGCCCAAGGCAGACTATACTTGCCGAGGAAGGCCTTATCTAATCTACAACATTATAAGCGGTACACTACACTTGCCTGAAAAACAACAACAAGGAACAGCAACACCCATCCTCTTCCACCTTTACACCGTTCAGACATGATGCTGATGACGATGTCTCAAATTAATGGAATAATATTATACTGTAAACGAGGGTCGACAGGGGCTTGCCTCACAACGTCTTCGGCGCGCTAAAACCATTCGATTAGATTAGATTCGATTAGAAATAGTAATCGATGGCAGTGACTCGAGAGGCGGGGAATGAGATAGAAGCACTTCGAGTGACAACATGTGACCCTTTGAACCGCTAGTGCGATTTTGGGTACAGGCTCATAATTTGTCCTGATTTCAAAGAGAAAGTGGTTCTTCAGGGAATATTTAGTTTAAACAATTTTTATTTTACACCTGTACAAACAGATATATACATGAAATAAAAGAGATATGTATGTCGCATAATACAAAACCAGAAATTGAATTCAGCAGCAAACATTATGATTATGTACGTTGTCTCCATCCAAAATATTACAGATTGAGGCGAGAGTTACAAAATAGAAAAATATCAGTTTGAATAAATGCAGTGAAACCAGAAATAAAAAGACTTTTTCAATTCTTGGAGAAGGCAAAGAAAAATAGAGAGAGGTGGAAAAAGTGAAAGTCCAGTACCGGAGCAGTAAGAGCAGGAGAGCACAAAGGTTTGGGAAAGGGAGGTGCAGATGGAATTGAAATTGCGCAGCCTTTCCTTTACCAAGCAAAGAACACAATGCGTTCTAGAAAGGAGTGGCCAAGAGAGGAAATCGTCAGAGTAGAATTTTTGCCACGCTATCCATAATACACAAGTGTATATTTATGAGAAACGGTTAACTCTTTACCCAACGTAACGGCCAAAACCGTCCAGCGCTATTCACAAAACTTGCCAATTAATATTCATTATTTTTTCATTTTTTGTCTCAAAAACATAGGTTATGACCCCTCTTTTGAACGAGCTCGACGAGCTCGTTCCAATGAGGGGTCATAACCTATGTTTTTGAGACAAAAAATGAAAAAAAGTAGTTATTCAAGAATTTTGTTTGCAAGTGTCGCCTGCTTCTCATGTTAGGTAAAGTGTTAAATAGGGAAGTACATGTCATCAATTACGATAATGAGTATGAGAACATAACTTAGACGCACTATCGCAGCCTACAACATGTCATCCATTGAGTCCACAAGGCACCAGCCGCAGTGCTTTAGCATTGCAAGTGGTGCCCTGTTGCACTCAAGGTACAATATGACTACACAACATGCATTTTTGTACTTTTCGGAAGCATCCATCTCCAGAAATGGAAATTATATACGTTACTCTTGGAGATTTCCAAATTTTTCATTGTTTACTAAGGGTCTGTAATTAAGGCTTCCATTCAGTAAAATATCAACATTAATGAAATAAGCCAACGTGCCTAGTGTTTCGCTTTCTGTACTTGTGAATTAAGGTTCGGCAGTTGTGCGTTCACCACGTCTACAGAGAGATGTGACAGAGAGAAATTATTGAAAAGATAAGTTTGAACATGATAAGCGCGATCTGCAATGTTGTATCTGGGCTTCACGTGATTTATTGTAAAAGAAGAATTGCGGCTCTAAACTTTTATGCGCTGTCCAGGTGAGTTACCATCGCGCATATTTATGGGGAGGTCATTTCAACATTGGCAACAAAACGTCTGATGTGTTTGGGGCTTGCAAAAAGGAAAGGATAGCCCTGTATTACACCGAAGATTGTATCGGTGGGACGCAGATGATGGTTGACGTATCATACTGGATATGTAATCTGTGACAAGTTGATGGTACATATTAAAGTACTGATTTAGTTTGAGTTTTTCCCTTCGAGTTATAAGTGGTTCTCCACCAACACTTCGCGTCACACCGTTAACAATTCAGGTTGCTTCTCAAGCTCTTCACTTTCGGTGATGGTTCAGTTGTTCCGAACAGTGCCGGTGTGACAGGAATGATAGTCCGTAGGAACGTTAGTCCCTCTGGACTATTATTCCGCGGAATTATAGTCCTAGGTCTAACATTCCTAGGAATAGTAGTCCGCCGGACTACTATTCCTAGGAATGTTAGACCTAGGACTATAATTCCGCGGAATAATAGTCCAGAGGGACTAATTTTCCTACGGACTATCATTCCTGTCACACCGGTATATTCTAGATTAGGGCGTATATACGCGATCTTTTCAAGGGTTTCCCAATCAAGATATATCTTATGTTTACGAGGAAGGGCTATTCGTTTTATTATCAGCCTTATTATTGCTCAGGAATGTCTTGAGAATTTTCCACCACAAGTGAGAAGACGTCAACGTGTTGTTGAGAACATTTTATATTTTTGTTAAGTGTCTTTCTTTAGTAGACCTAACAGCGCGGGGCGGGCTAGTAATCCCAGGGCCCGGAAGTTTGGGGTACCGAGTTTGGCCCAGAAGTCCGGGATCTAAGGTTAGGCCTCCTCCAGCCCAAGCATGGCATGAAAGACTGTATTTGTATGGTACGTCCTTTTAAATACATATAAATTAGGAAAGGCAATATTCTTGCAAGATCTGGTTAACCGGCTTTTTAAGAAATGACTGTAGATCATCGCTGAAGTCGCCGTTATAACCACGTTGGAGTCATCGGTGCCCAAAGATTACTCTATTGATATTGAAATTTAGTTCCACATTTCTGGGTTAGAGTTGGGCGGCAAATAGAATGCTTTGAGTTGAAACTTTTCATTTTTTTAATAAACCTCAAGCCAGATACGGCGGGTATTTCTAGGTCCAATCGCGACTGATAACAAAGGGAAGGGTGTTTTTAGGTAAATAGCTATGCCGCACCCTCTAGGGGTACGATCCCTCCTTATCGGTGGTTGAACCCCTGCGATTTCTGTATCCTGACTCTATAGACGGTGTTATCTGTCTGTTAACCCACTTATCGTGGAGTTTCGGTGCACACCGCCGTTGATTTATTTTTGATGTCCCTTTACTCATCAAGATATACATATATTATTTCGTGCTCCAGCTTTAGATATTCAAATAAATAAGTATTCAATTCGTCATGAAAACATCAAAATATTAACACAGTTGGCGACACTGTGCGGCGTAATACCAAAACTACAGTGAGCGAGTCTTCATCATAATCATTTAGTCATCAAACATGTATTATGCTGTTGGTGCTGTCAACCCAGATCAAGACTCGATTGAGAAACATTTTTGTGTTTATTCAAAGAAAAATAATGCCTATGGCAGGTTCGCATTTCCATCCAATGAAATATTGAAGCCGATTGAATTTTAAAATAGGTGATGGACTATTTATTGGCTAAACTGGTAATAGGCAGTGCTGCTTTCCGAAATTAAAAAGTGGGGCAATGGGCGCCAATCGCGAATTTGTTCATCAAAAATTGTTTTATTACAAATTATTGGAGAGTTCCAACAGGCACTCTCCAATAATTTGTAACAGAACAAATTTAAATTAATCAACCATTATTTGCGTTTGACTGAATACGAAATATGGGTAAGGAAAAATTTGGCTTTTGCACTGGTACCCTCATTTTTTGAAAGGCCTGATTGTAGTTTCTAGCACTCCACAAGTTAAAAAACTCATTATTATTTTTTATCTCCATTTTAGTTCTATATTGATTTTGTGTTGTATGATCACCGTTCCAAACAAAAACTATCACTGAAATCAACTATGAAGATCGAGTATCTGATTTGAGGCTCTCAATAGTGGATTTTACGCATAGGCGTCCATATCTTCAGGAATAAAAAATAAAAATAAAAACCGCCCTCCCTCATTCGTTTTAGAAAAAGAATTGCCTGAGAATCAATTATTTAATTTTGTTTGGCCTAATTTTTACCAAGTCGCGAACCCTTCGAATTATTTTTTTCGTTTTTCTCCCAACACAGTAGAATTTCACTTTTCAGAAAAGAAGTGCAAAAAGAGGGAATATGAGATGCCAGTTTTGTTATGCCCCAGACCCTCTCGAGGGCATTATGTTTTCAACATGTCCATCCGTCCGCCCGTCCATTAACTTTTGCTTTCCGTCCAATTAACTGAAGAACCCCTTATTTGATCAAATCATAATTTTATGGGTTATTTGTGGATGACAAGACAATGCTGCCTTTCGATTTTGGTCCAGCTAGCCAATTCAATATAGCCGCCATGGCGTTATGACACCGTCGGGGGCATATGCCACGCTTCGCGTTGCTCATGTTTATGAATATTTCGACCTAGAGGTAAGTGAGTCGCGATCGTGAAAAGTACCCCTTTTGTGGTTGCACTACTGTACACTTTGTGAAAAACGCTAACATGCACTTTCGCAACACATCAATCGATGAAACCAGATATTTCCGCTCCAATAAACGGTAAAGCATATAGTTCGACTATTCAGTATTAGTCATAAAACTGTCATCCTAAAACAGGTCAAGTTTAAATTTAATCACGTATGCTGTTGAGCAGATTTATATCTTATAAATGTACAATTCGTATTTTATTCGTTCAAAATGCAACACACGTATTTTTTGACTTTGAAGGTACTCCGTGACACATCATAAGCCGATGGCAATGTCTCACTGCACTAAATTGACATCATTTGTGCTTGTGTAAAACATATAAAAGGAAAGCGTTGTCTGGTCCCTTTAAACCCTTTCCCCGGTACAAGTTTAAGACGACAATGTCACCTTACGATCCTCCGACACTTCAATATTTACTTTTTAAAAAGATAACGTGCCGTATGCATTCACTGGGTTGAGGTGGATTAGCTTGGCATAATCGTCACAGTGAATGTTTCTTTATGAAGTATTGAGAAATAAAAACGAAAATAAAACGATGCTGGGCTATTTTGAAGCATAATGTGGCTCGACTTGTTCAGCTGGTTAATCCATTAGAGACTGTGTTATTAATTCGTCACTGAATGGATAAAAGTGTCACGAGATGTTTGCAAACATGCACACCTTTTAACACCGATTCACACTTTAACTCTGGTATATGCATCAATATTGTGTACATCAAAAGTTGGCAGCTATATAATGTGTAGACAACGCATAAATACGCAACTAGTCAGGGGGTCAGTAATAATTTAATCCTACAGACCTATAGGTCTGTAGGATTAAATCATATTGAACCCTCCCACAAATGTTTGACAGACACGCCCATTACGATGTAAACATTACTGTATATAACAATGCCATTCAAGGTGTCAGGGTTGTAAGATCATGAAACAGTAGCCTTTTGGACACTTCAAGTTACGGGTATATTTAATCCACGACCACTCACTTGGCGGGCTAGGCAATAACTAGGGAAACTTTTGTGCCGGTGATTTACACCTGCGAGTCTGCAATTAATCTATACCGTCCAATGGTGAATTCTTTGTTCAATAAAGCGCTAAATCATTCGCCAAAAAGACCAAAAGGTTAAGGCTTGGTCCGATCTATTCATCCTTTTAACCCTTTACTCAAAACAGCTAGTAGACAACGCCCTGTTGAAAGTGTCGTCAAACAAATCCCCTATAACAAAAATGACTACACCTGTGTGAAATATCTTGAATAAATAAAAAAAAACGTATTCCTTGCCTCCAAAACATATCTTATGACCCTCCATGGGGACAATCTCCCGCCAACAAGGGGTCAAAACGTAGATTAACACCCTCTTTTCTTCCTTCTCTTTTCTTTTGCTGAATATCTACCATATTAACACCATTGCAATCTTGAATAGCGTATTGTTTATTATGATGTGTATATATTGAAAAAATGCTGCATTTACTTGTTAATCGTATACAAAGGAGAGGACGTGTTTTAAGTGTTGAGCACATGTTGTCCAATCCTTTTTGTTTATTTTGACAAATAAAATATGTTTAAACTAGAACACCCTCTTTGGAATGAGCTCACCAAACTCGTTTCGGTGAGAGGTCATTTGCTATATTTTGGAGGTAGAAATGACAAAATTACTACAGTTTGAATGGCGATTTCTTTCAGCCTTCATCGGATGTGGTTAACCTCTTCCTATGAAATCGGCCGCGTCCGTCCACCAAATACACAAATTGGGCAGTTGAAAAAAAAAAATTTCAAAATGTTTGAAAAAAAACTATATAGTGTAACCCCCCCCCCCCTCCTCCCTTATTGGGCTGAGCTCGTTACAGTCACATCGGCCGGTTACTCTAACTGCACTGAATGCTGAACGACCAGCTTAAAATGTTAAGCGATTCTTTCCCGGATGAGAAAGATCTTGAAATTTCTCCTCAACTGATAGAAGGTTTTATTAACAAAAAAGGAGAGATATTTAACAGCAGTCAGGGTCAGTGCTCAAATAAGACAAATTTTTAAATCCTACCAAAGATTTACAAGGACCTTTCTTCATGGAAGGATGACTTAACCCCACAAATGCAAATGTGTAAAGCACCCTGTCGTATATTTATGTGACATTTTTACCATTTGGGAATATTCAAAAGAGGATTTTGATGAATTTTAAATAATCAGGATCCAAACTTCAAATTAATAGCTACCATCAGTCAAGATTCTGTTGATTTTCTCGATGTGACCGAGTAAAAATTCCAATTCCAAACATCTGATCAATTGGATTAGAAAGTTTATTACTTTCCAAAGTGTGGTTTACTGGGATTTCCGGGTTTGATTATAAACGATAACTTCACAAGTGAATTATGCAATCAACAATTGTGTGACGTATCCGTGAGCGCAAACGAAGACGCTTTGCCGTGGGTGTAATGGGGACTTCATTGTTTTGGGTTTTTTTTTTAACCCTTTACCTAATATGAAAAGCAGACGACACTCGCAAAAAATTCTTGAATAGCTCTTATTTTCATTTGTTGTCTCAAAAACATAGGTTATGACCCCTCATTGGAACGAGCTCGACGAGCTCGTTCCAATGAGGGGTCATAACCTATGTTCTAGAGACAAAAAATGAAAAAAATAATGAAAATTAATTGGCGACTTTTGAGAATAGCGCTGGCCGTTACGATAGATAAAGGGTTAAATAATATAATTATTGTTAATAATGGAAAGTAATAAACAGAGTAATCGCTTGACTGGACTGGTTACGTGAAATAATTTATTCGAGGCGAGGGACTACATTGTAAAACACTCGTGCGCATTCGCGCACTCGTGTTTGTACAACGTCCCTCACCTCTCATGAATTATTTCACGTAACCAGTCCAGTCAAGCGATTACTCTCTATATATTTTAAACAAACGGATTCATACCAGTTGTTGCATATAAGGTAATTGCATCCACCACATACGATTTATACCACTTATTTTAAAGAATAATAAAATCAAAGCCCATCAGTTTTCACCGCAACTCAAACGCTAAAGTAAATTGCAATGAGGCCTGTTCCATTCAGTTTGGATCCTGAGATCTAGAGGGTACTCTATGATCTTTTTGTGAGCCTAAAAGCTCAAACTGAATAAAATGGAAATGCTTGCAGAGAGACTTTAAAAAGATTGAAACTTCCCCAGAGATGAATGATTTCAAACCAAACATTGAACACAACAGGCCATTGCACAATTGTAGTGGCGCAGTGTTGAATTGTACAAAGCATCGTGGTAGGTTGCGTAGGTTTATGCCTCGACAGAAAGAGGAATTTTCCCCTGTGTAAACCAACACTCGTTGTTGCATCTGTAACTTCTTCAATTGTGATTCACCTTTGCCATTTACCTTATCACATGTAAATGCTGTAGGAAACAGTGTTAGGGTCAAACTCCAAATCCATTTCGAATGCGTGCAACTCGACACAAACAGGATATAATACATAATGCCGACTCACCAGTAGCACAACATTTTAACCATCCTGGCCATTCTTTGGACGATTTTGAAATCCATCTGCCTGAACAACCACCAGTTAAAGATACATCAGCTGAAACGGATTAATTTTTTTAAAAACAACGAGAAGATTTCTGGATCAATTCGCTTCCAACCACTGTCCATTTGGTATGAACATACCAGAAGGAGAATGTCCATAGTTCCCCTCACTTTAACTTACAACAGAATGAATGTCGAAACAACATAAACAGTAAAAGATTAATTCAATTTAACCAACTCTAAACTAAATGGACTAAACTGGAGCCCATCAATGAATAAGATCATATCAGTTATTGACACTCAGTCTAACCAGTTCCAAAGCACAACACTTACTTTTACTCGAACTGCTGAATTGCCACGGACTTTGGGTCGACAGGAGGCCCACCAGAAACTCTCCCGATCTCACCACTCGCCAGTTAGTCTCGTTTACATTGCTCTTATTATTCCATCTTGAGAAAAAGAGGAATTGTAGCCGTTGGAAGGTTCAAACGAATATTCAAATGATCTTTGAAACCGAGCTATATCTGTCGTATATTTTATTTTTAGACACTTCGAGGGGAAAGAGACAGTTGCCAACATGGCCATAAATGTTCCTGGACTGATTGCAGTTATTGTTTTCTATCTCCTGATACTGGCTGTTGGAATATGGGCGGCCAGAAGAGCCAGGGGACAAGACTCCGAAACCGTGATGTTAGCTGGTAGAAATATTGGAGTCGTAGTGGGCATTTTTACCATGACAGGTATAAGATTTTATATCTCATGTTCTTCTGAAGCATACACCACGCAGGCGGAACTGTTTCTAATCGATATACCATATTTTTAACTGGTTGAGTGCTGGAAGCCCATATTTGGGCTTTATTTTGAGATGGACATACTGCACATTAAAAGTTTCATATACCGTTGATGTGTTTCATATTACGTTTGAAGTGAAATTATTTAGTTTCTATGGATTTGCCCTGTTACAATTTATAGGAGAGTGCCTTTGGGCACTCTTCTATAAAGTGTAATAAGGCAAAGACATATTAACAAATTTTAACAACCAAAAATAATTTAGGACACTACCTGTGAACTGTTTTGTATTAGGCTAAATTTGGAACACATGTGTGAGCCTCTATGAAAGCTGTGTTGGTGGACTTGAGGTCATATTCTATGAGACGTCAGCGATGGGGCGATGTTGTAAAGTTGAAACAAACGTTTATCTTATAACTATGCAAGTTCGACTACGTGCGTGTCTTTGGTTATGGCAAACTGTAAAACCAAGGCAATAGTTAATTACACTTAGTCCATTTTCTATGGTAAAATATTAGTGTAGATTATAGCTTGGAAACTGGATGCGACACAGGCGTTGCGTGCGATGCGATAAATAAATAATTTATAAGTTTTCTTGTCCGTTTGAAATTTAGACAATAGGAAGGAAGTTGAACACAGCTCAATGTCCGTCCAAAGCGAAACGTACAATCGATGAATATAATTTTGACGCAACGATTCGTTGAGTCAAAAATAATAATCAGCGATTTTATGTTTCAGTTTGTACATTTGTCTCAGTGTAATCTATATTTGCATTCGTTTTACAACAAGGCTTGAATTTGAATTACCCCAATGTGTACCCTTTACCTAACGTAACGACCAAAACCGGCCAGCGCTATTCTCAAAAATCGGCAATTAATTTTCATTATTTTTTCATTTTTTGTCTCAAAAACATAGGTTATGACCCCTCGTTGGAACGAGCTCACTGAGCTCCTTCCAACGAGGGGTCATAACCTATGTTTTTGAGACAAAAAATGAAAAAAAATATAGTTATTCAAGAATTTCTTTTGCAAGTGTCGTCTGCTTTTCATGTTAGGTAAAGGGTTATATTACAAACCAAGACAAAAAAATAATGTTATCACTTCCAGGGCGCCGCTTATTCCCTGTTCCTTATTTCGTTATCAACCGATTTGACGTCGTATTGAGTCCAAATTTGAAGTTGAAAAGGATAAATAATGTAAAAACCTCCATGGGAACCTCTGGGGGCTTACCGTTTTCTTGTTTACTGTGGTATGCAAATTCTACTCTACTAGCATAAAACGACACCAATAACCGCCGCCTGAGGTTTGAGTTTGCTGAACAACAAACATAATTATAAACTATAAGTTAAACTGGGTTTGTATTAGTCCTCCGTAGCGATATAACCATTTATCATATGACTCGTCCGTTTTGTTCACTTTAAAACATTTGAGATTTTGTTTTCATATTAATCAGTGATAAATAAAGCCTTCCGTCAATTTCATTGGTCAATTTCAAAACTAGACAATTTGATTGGCTGAACAAAATACAACTGGGCCACATTTTCATAATTTGCATAATTAGAGTTGGGAGCTTTCATTGGTCAATTTCAAAACTGGACAATTTGATTGGATAAACAAAATACAGCTGGGTCATATTTGCATAATTTCAGTTGGGAGAATTTACGTTATCTGTCCTATTTAGGGTGGGTTATATTGTATTAATCTTTTACCTACAAGCAAGAAAAACGCCATTCATTTTTTTTTATATTTTCATTTTTCTTTATATTTTCACTTTTTGCTTCCAAAACATAGGTTATGACCCCTCATTGGAACCAATGAGGGGTCGTAACGTATGCTTTGGAAGCAAAAAATGAAAATTTTTAGTTATACGAGGATGTTTTTTCCAAGTGCCGTCTGCAACTCAAGTTAGGTGATGGGTTAAAAAGTCATACTAAGTGGCTAATTTGTGCGTGTGTGTGTCATATGATAAATAGAATATGAAATGAGTGTTTTTCACATATAATATTTATGAAACTCGTCCGCATTTTCCGTTTGGGTTCGCCAGAGGCTTGCCAAAACGGAAAATTCTTAGACTCGTTTCATAAGTATCATATGAGAAAAACACTCATTTCATATCCTCTATATCTGTTGAAAGTAACCTTGAAAGTGTTGCATATTACATGCAACACTTGCAGTGTCACTTCCAATAGCTATGGTTATATTGCATGATACAATATGCCTTATGCTTTGTTTTGTTTGAAATGTTTTCCCTTACAACACGGCATGACAGTATCCATCGATGTGCAATTCATTTCAAAAAACTTAAAGGCACTTTCCTGTACAGTAGTATAAAAATACAGGAGCTGGCTTTTTGCAATTTTTCCCCAAACAGTTTGAACGTTTCTCTATTATTGTCTGTTGAACCCCACTTGAAAACAAGAAAACTGCGTTTTCCCCTGCCTCGTTTAGCAAAACCTTAACCCGTAGAACCCTAGTGGCATCTTCCATATCAGTTCAATGGCAGCAACGCGAAGAGTCCATATTCTTTATTTGGGGTAGACCAATTAATATTTTCAACGTGCAGCCTTGGGGCTGCACGTTGAAAATATTGATTAGTCTGCACCACACCTTCACTCAAAAGTCAACCCACTTAATGAAATTATGAAGTATTATGTTACTGGGCCGGAAAAACGGCCTCTTGGGTTCAAAGGGTTAAGGACATAGCAACCAATTATGAAATTCTTGGGAAAATCGGTAGTCTATTAGACTATCGATTGGTCCAACCAATCGGTAATCTATAGACTACTGATTGTTCCATTAATAGCAGATGTGCTTGTGGATGTTTCAGTGGCAATGTGTATACACCTATATTTCTCCAACCCGTTCGTTGTTCAGTACAGCTGACGTTGTCAAGTTGACAATATTTCTGATTGTATCTTGCTCATGACCATAAGCCAGATGCGCAATGCATTAAATTTTACTTTACCTCCCGAAAAATCTGCATTCTCCAGTTTTCTGTTTTTGACATTGCTTATGGCCATTCGGAAAAAGCAGAGGAAGGGTTAACATCTCAGTATGATATTGGAACTTTTTTTAAATTGAAATTTTTTCCCCAGTTCAGCACGCTGAAATCACGTGGTGTGATTTTGAGGCCAAAACCCCCTTCTAACCCTTCCCAGGTGGGTTGAAGTAGAGTACGCATCTTGAGGAAACTATTAATAAAAACATCTTTTTTTCATCAACAGCAACATGGGTTGGAGGTGGATACATAAACGGGACAGCGGAGTTAGTGGTTTCATCTGGTTTAGTCTGGTGTCAGGCACCTCTTGGATATGCCATGTCACTAGTATTTGGTAAGTCTATATATTTTTCTTTAAATCTCTCTCTCACCCTCTCCCCACTCTCTCGCGAGCCCTTCCCGTATATCTGCTTGCGAACATCAAACACCTCTCTCTCTCTCTCTCTCTCTCTCTCTCTCTCCTCTCTCTCTCTCTCTCTCTCTGGACGGTTTTACCGTAACTGTGGGGACATCAGCCTCAGACCTGCACTGTGGGGACCAAAAATTGTTGTGAGCTTTTTCAATGAATTAACACCGGATTAGGTTAAATATGATCATAATTAACCTTATTTAACCAAAAGAAGTTGTATTTAACCACTTTTAGAAAAGTGAGAGAAAAGTGAGAGAAACGTTGTGAGGACATCTGAGAGAAGCGCTGTGGGGACATCTGAGAGATGCGCTGTGGGGACATTTGTTAATAATTACCGAGGCAATAGTATTTGGTCACCCTACACACTATACGTGTTTACTTTAGTTCCGATACCCACCAACAAGGAAATAAACAAGATGGCAGGGGTGGTCTGGCCCCTCCCAACCAGCACGGGGAATTTTTCGGTAAACAGTGAAACACTGTGGGGACATCTGAGAGAAGCACTGTGGGGACATTTGTTAATAATTACCGAGACAACAGTATTTGATTACCGTACACACTATAAGTGTATACTGAAGTCCCGACGCCCACCCACAAACTCACAAACAATATGGCAGGGGCGGTCTGACCCCCCCCCCCCCCCCAAACCCATGCGGGGAATCTTTCGGTAAAAAAGACCACTTCCAATGCATGAAGACACTTACCGGGCGCAAATTGTCAAGCCGGGAAAGGTTTTTAGAAAAGAACCGCGATGATTCAATCTAAAATTAGTGGCATCTATATGATTTTAAGCCCTTTCGGATGAAAATATGTTGACTAATTCTGAGCTATCATGCACAATTGGTCTGAGGAGCCCTCAACTATGGGTGACCCACACCCAATATGGATCGACCCACCCTCAGTACTGGGTCGGTCAGTTCCTAACCCTATGCGGTCCTACCCTCAAAACAGGATGACCAACAGTCAGCAATAGGCTAGTTCACACTCAGAGTCTTCGACCATGAGCCGGCTGATCTCAAGACTAGGCCGACTATCCCTCATGGGCAGGCCACTAACACCCCCCTCTCCCTAATCCTCAACTATTGGCGATCTAACGCCTGGTCAAAATGAAACTGGAGTTCACATCGACCAACAAATTTGAGGTCGCCAGACCCGCGTGTGGCCAAGTAATGGCAAAGGTCCGATACACTAGACTGGTAAGATCTCCGAACGAAACGTCGTCTGTAATGTTATATGAGAATTTTCTTCTGAATGGGGCACTGGACTATCTGGAAATCTCCCAGACTCCCGTTAGGCCAGAATGTCCCTCCAAGATAGGGTGTGGTGGGTGAACAGTGAGGTAATCCCCTCCCCCACCCTCAGCAAAAAAAAAAAAAACAAAACAAATGGGCGAAGATTTTCTGATTTGCTTTTTTTTCAAGAAATGTTGACAAACTTGGTATGTTGGATTTGGCTTTACATGTTAGTTGTACTGGTGAGTCTGAACATTTCATTTTGACCACTCCACCAAAACACAAACACACACAAAACACATAAAAAATTCTTGCCCCCTACCCCCCCTCCCCCCACCCCACCCCTGCGCCACTCAGTTTCAATGCAATTTCGGATTTTATGTATCCATCACATACCGTAAAACAAGCAACAACCATAACCTGGATATCCCAGAAAAACTCACAAAACAATCCCAAAAAGGAAATAAAATAGGACACAAAATGAACAAATAAAATATTGAGCAAACCTTGTAGGCTGGAGTAGAGTTACACCCGTGCTCTTCCCGATATATGTAACGGCTAGCAAAGTTCAAATCACAGTTTGACATATGCTCTACTAATTTTATCAGTTGACTTTCCCAGGGAAGGTGGAAAGAATAGAAAACATGCAGTCCCACCCTGTATACTCCCCCCCCCCCCCCCCCCCCCCCCTGTCTTCAAGGTTTGCTGCAATCGTCCAAGTGATCAGTAAAAATTTCGAAATTTTGAAAATCTAGGGGTTGGGGGCAGAAAAGGGGGTATGACTAATCACAGAAACGGACAAAAATCGACCGAAATGGAACCGAAATGGAACCGAAACGGACCTTTGTTATATGACAAAGACTTGATTTTGGGAGTTATTACGGTTTATTTCTTGTCCGACAGGAAGGAATAGCAGCCAGAGGCCAGCTGTACCATGTATTAGCGGTCAGATTGAGATGGAACCGACACCATTAATTGGCCAAAAGACACTTAACCATTCTAGGTGGGTAAATAATATAACAATGGCATGATTATATGATTATGGGGGGGGGGGGGAGGGGCGGTTGACCAACAGCCCGAGGCGGAATTGAAGAACGTTATTACGCCAGACGGTTATTAATCATTCGGGGGAGAGTTAATAAACCGTGCCACACGGCAAATTCCTCTTATTACATCCAGTACGTCGCAGTTGGGCGTTATGGAGTTCTGCCGGACTGGAAGAATCACGTTATTGGACTTGAAACTCCCTGCAAGGTGGCAATAATTATTAATATAACAAACCGAATGGCCACTCATGGGAGTAATGGGGGCTCTACGGGCTTCACACGGACACGTAAAAGTGATCCAGATTAAGTGAGAAACGTCGGTGAAATGGACATGGGTCATATATGCTCAAAGAAAAGAAACAAGAGTTACACATGATGAAAATAAAGACACTAAAATACTTTCACATTTCAACATTTTGCCTCATCTTGTATCTCAAATATACAGCACTAAAACATAGCTATTTATTATTAGTTATTTATTAGGTTTTTAATGACACTTCCGATAGCCCGGATCACCTCATTTTGGGCAGTTATATGTGTAAAGGAGGCCGAAGTTCCTGGAAGGAACCACCGAGCAACGCCACGCAACTACCAAACTCCCAACGTACTAATTCCACACAAGCATAGTTAGCACTGGTTGAGCAGAAGTGCACAATCGATGTGCTGTTCGCCTGAGTACACAGCGTCACTGTGTCTGCCCCTACAAGGGCAATCAACTTGCCCAAGGACACAACGCAGTTGTCCCAACAAAACAGTCAACTTAACATTTTCTCAGTTTGGAACGAGATACGCTTAACGGCTAAAAGCGATAAGACAAAAAAAAAGAAAAAAAGAAGAAATTCGAAATGCGAAAAGAAAAAGAGGAAGAAGAAAGATGGCGGCCAAATATGGGACCATTTTTTTGATCTACGGGTTTCATCGTTCGAAAGCCAATACCTTAAATTTTTAGTCCGATGCTAATGGGATTCGCAGCGGCAGTTCAATTTCGAACGCTTCCGCAAGCATGTACCGCTGTTAATGCGTTCCTATATTAATTTCCTCTCCAACAAACGCATCCATTGGAAATAAAGTACCGGATCCTAGATTCGTTGCCGTAACCGCAAACATGTGCGCCTAGTTTCACTTACAAGCCACGCAGCATGTGCTAGTTTTGAATTTGACTCCCAAAAGTTCTCAGATTCGCTCTCGGGGCCTCGATTTTTTCATAAAAACATATCCGGGGGAGCTTCCCGGATCATGAGCTAGGATTCTCAGACAGAGAGCCTGGACAATATCCTTGGAAACGACGTGACATGCTATAGGCATGTCCCGAGTGCCGAGTGGGGGTGAGTCTCAACGAGGGTGTCTCACTCCTAAGAGTGAGATATGGGGAGGGGGCTTCTCCGGATTTTTTTTTTTTTGGGGGGGGGGAGATAAGGACTGATTCTGGGGAAACATTTACTTCCGACTGGTGGTACTTTTCTGTTCCGGAAAGACATGGAACTTGCGGTGTGGACAGACGTGCTAATGCTTGTATCGTTCTCTCGAGAAACAGCATATATGGGGCCCCTTGCTTAAGTATGTCCGGGGTCCTCAGACATTCTTGGGCCACAACTGTCTCATCGACATATACGCAGGTAAAAAATGTTTCATTTTTCATCTTCCGAACTCCATCCATCCATCCAACCATCCGTTTCGGTCCGTTCCGGTCCGTTTCGATGCCGATCAGACCTGCTCACGTTTAAACGTTCGATGTCTCAGAAGCACATCCGCGCATGAGAACCACAAGGTTCTATCTTTTAGTGGAAGATAGAACCTTGCGGTTCTCACACGACGACATGTTAACAGTTCCCAAGCTTGGTCGGAAATCTACTTCTCTCTATGTGATTATTTGATGGAGGGAAACTGGACCGCCATCAAACAACATGGGCAACGTGGTAAAGGGATAGAGAAATAAGTGAGTGAACCCCAAATAAAACATCTTTCAACCTACGGTCAACTCGCAAACCTTGCAATCACCTCTGGTAAACTCGCCCAAGGCCCTGAATGTCGAAGGGTATTGCACGGTCGCTCCTCAAAAATAGCACAGACGTGGCAACTTCGTCACTTTTATTCGCTACTTTTATTTGATCATTAAATCAAGAAGAGAAGAGCTCTAACGGCGACCTTCCCATTTTACTGTCTTTGCCTTGGATGTCGACTACGCACTCCGTAGTCGAAAAATACAAGGCCATGGGCACAAACGCATTTGAATGTTTAACGTCATGTTCCAATGGACTGGTGGCTCTTGGACAGTTATTCTTGACGTTCGTCTTTCTGCTGCAGTCGTTCCACAGAAGCGGCGGGAAACCGATTACTAGCTTCTTGTTCAAGGTGAATCCCACTACTAGTTCCTGGCTCGGACTTGGAATATTTACTCACATTGTGTTTAGGTTAAGGGCAGTATATCGATAGCCCATTTGTGTGTGTCAATCGTGCCAAGTTGAAAAGAGGTCGACGTCTCATGGCAAATGCGGCCCTTGTAAAATCACCATAATATCACAAATCCAACTTGTACCTAGTTTGATGTGAATCCCATTACTAATTCCAAGTTACTTGTTCGAACTTAGAATCTTGACCTATAAGTATGTTTAGGTGTGGTGTTGTATAGCCAAAAAACCCATGAGTGCATCGGTTGAGCGGAGTCGAACTGGGGCCAGCGTGGACAGAGTCTGAGCCTCTCGTAAGCAGCCATATATAGCGTGCGTCAAGACAAATACGCGATCATGTCATAAAACCAAACAGTTGAATGTGAATGCCATTATTAGTTCCCACTTGGTAAGACCCTCAATCGAATTGACAGGTTACTACCAAATAATAGTAGCCGGATAATTCTATCATAAATGTGTTCTTATTTCAGTTACTAGAATCAATTTTGTGCCCCCTCCCATGGCTTCATTTTCTAATTTTTTTTCGGTAGTGATTTTCCAACTAGGGAGAGGGACCTTTTGGAATTCACTACCCTACAACCCTCCAATCGGAAACCTCTAGCCACGTCCCTATTCGTCTTAGGCCAATCGCGTGACTTTCGTGGCACGGTAATAAACGCGTTCCATATTTTCATGTAGCTGCCGTTACAGTGCAGTGAGGAAAGTTGTACCAAGTAATAGTCAGGAACTTCAGCTAAAATACTACACCAAATCCACAGTTGGTGTACAATGGCCCATAGATATGGACGTTGGACTCCAGATTACTAGGCGGGGTTGCCGAGGTTTAGACTCCAGGCGGAGAACTAGAAACCAACATTGCCAATTCCGCCAAAAGATTGTGTCAATCGAAATCCACCAACAATGTTGAGAAAAAATAAAGTTATAAAACCAACTCTCCGACTGAGAGAAGAGCATGACCATATCACAAAACGGTAAGGAGCGATGGTTCCATAGGGAGAAGCCAATCATAACAAGGTGGGGTGATGGGGTGTTAAAGGAACGGATTATCCAGCCGAGTTAAAAGGTCTATCCACCTATTTAGAAACCCGATTTTGTTGCGATTAGTGATTGTGTGGTAATCCACTCCCATCAGTAAACTTTGGTTATCATGGTAAAAATAAGAATGTCTGCCTTGCATTTTCCTCGATTCGTAAATAAATCATTCCTAGAACAATGGTTCATCCGAACTCAGTGGACATTCTTCGTTCGGGAAAAGAATAACAAGTGCGCACTTGGGAGCTTTTCTTCACGGTATTTTATGGCTGAAAGTCATGTGTTCGAGTATTTTACCAATGATATAATTTGATTTTGGTTGATTAATGCCCAAAGAATAACCCGGCTGCTGTACATTTTGGTGAACATATTGCCGATGAGCAGGCTGATGTTATTTTTAACAACCTCATGACGATTGTACGAATCCCGATCTATCCTACAAAGCATTTTAAAAGAGAAAGATTCATTACCTACTTACAAAGCCTGACCATGTTCCCGACGACTACGATTAAGAATACAGATTCGAATGGATGGCTCGAAAGGTGGCCTGGGGATGGCAAGTGTCGAAAATGACAGTGCGGTTTTGCGAGATAGTCCTTGGTGGTATAGAACGGTAGTATAGTACACCTCTGTAGGTTCAATCTAAATCCTGGTTAACCTATAGCGAACTCTATGTGTGTGTGAAGGGGGGGGGGGGGGGTCCTAAAGCATGTGGCAGTACAGGATGTACGCTCTGTACCATTGTAGTGCACATGTTAACCCTTAATACTATTCATCCACTTAAAGCTTCATATTAACCTATGACTGTTGTTGGTGGTACATAATGCTAGATCAAGCGGTATTGTGGGGTGGGTTAATGCCTGGGGGTTATAATGGTGGCAATATAGTATGGACGGCAAAATACCAATGTAGGTCACCTAATGCGTTATATTATAACTGGTACAAATAGTACGTAATGCTGGGTCAAACAGTGTTGTGGGAAGTGGTAGTGCCTGGTAGTTTAGAACGCTAGTATAGTATGGTCGATACACTCCTGTAGGGTCCATTGTAACCCCTGGTACTATTATCCAATCAATCGCACTGTTTTATTATAGGATTGGTATAGGTAGAACGTTATGACAGGTCAAGTGGTATTGTGGGAGTGGGTCAAATGCGTGGTAGTTCAGAACGGTAATTTATCGTGGGCTGTATATACCCCCGAAGGTCTCCTGTTAGCCCTCGTTACATTTTTTCTTTTTTTTTATTAGGGTTTAACGACACATTGACAGCCAGGGTCATATCATGTCGGCGACAGTTTTACGGGTGGAGGAAGCCGGAGTACCCCGAGAGAACCACCGAGCAACGACGAGCAGCTGTCAGTTCTCCAACATCGTAAGTCTGAACTCTGCACCGCGGCAGTTGAAGACATGCGCACCTTCGACGTGCAGTACGCCTTAGTACACAGCGTCATCGTGCCCCCATGTAGGCAATAGAGCTTGGTACCACTAATTCATCAAATGTTTCGTATTATGATAGGGTTGGTATAGGTAGTAGGTAATGCAAAGTCGAGCAGCAATGAAGTGGTAGCTATGAAGGTGATGGTCTGTCAAGAAAATACTGTGATTTTCTCATGCCCCTCGTGCAATAAACCAGAGGCTCAAGTGAGCTTAAAACACTCACCTTTACTTATGCACAATGGTTAGTCGCGACCGTGACAGTTTTACGGGTGGAGGAAGTCGGAGTACCCAGAGAGAACCACCGAGCAACTGTCAGCTCTTCAACATTCTAACTATGTTCAATCTCCGCTCAAACAGGGTTACAGCGGTTGAAGACATGTGCACCATCGACGTGCAGCACGCCCTAATATACTGCGCCATCGTTCACCAAGTAGGCAACCAGGTTAAAGTGCCTTGCCCAAGGACACAACGCGGGTCGTCCCGGACGGGGATCGAACTCGTGACCTCTAGCATAAAGGTCCAACAGTCTACCGCTGAGCCACCGCGCTCCCGTCAACAGAGATAAGTGTATCTATCAGTAAGAGATCAGGAGCAAGAGCAATTTTTTTATTTCGCTATGACACAATCAAAGACAGCCTTTTTTGACCATTGATTTCTCTGCTGGTCCAAACAAAGCTTCCTAGTAAGATCTGTTTTGTGAAGTATTAACAATCAACCACCGAACCGAATACTTATGGCACACTTATATGCAACATGACAAACTTGGTGCACATGTTCCCACTGGATCTGAAAATAGAAATTGTGAGTGTTGCCCAAATTTTGACTTACTGATTTTCTTCGAAAAAAAAAAGTGAATTTGCATCACTAAAGTAAATTCCAAACAAGAAATATAGGCATTATTGCAAGTGGCTTATCAAAAGAAAATTTTAAAAGCATTTTAGTCTTATGGAGCATTAACTCCACCCCAAAGGATATAGTATTTTTTTTTTTTTGGGGGGGGGGGGTGGTATCAGAACAGTTAATTCCGCCAGCCTGCAGATGGTAGCAGCTTCATTTGAACAAAGGTTTACTCCAAAGATGATTTGTGCCACAAATGAATGAATTTGGTCCAGTGGTTTTAAAGAAAAAGACAAATTTCAAACTAGAGAAACAGAATTTTACTGCCACTGGTAAATTCAAGTCTGTGTGAAAATGGTTTAAAGCATCAAAAATACACAAAACAGAAAGAGAATTTATGGAGGCTTATTTTTGGAGGTAAAATATTTTTAAAGAAATCAGAAAAAGGTTTTCATTAACAGTATTACATGGAATACAATCTTTGGAAACCACACTGAAGTCTTGAGAGGGTTAAATTAATGATATTCATGCTGGAATCAGTTAAACATTTTACAAGAAACAAGAAAAAAACATATGTGCACCACATTGAAAGGGTCTGATCATGGCATCAATAAAATCTTTGGAACCCACATTGCAGTCTTGGGAGGGTTAAATTAAAGATATGCATACAGGAATCAGATAAATTACCAAGAAACCAGAAAAAACATATGTTCGCAAAATTGAAAGGGTTCAACATCAAATAAAATCTTTCTAAAACACTTTGAAGTCATAAGAGGGTTAATTAAAGATATTCATACAGGAATCAGATCATTTTTTCCAAGGAACCAGAAAAAAAACATATGTGTGCACAGGATTGAAAGGGTTTGATCAAGGCATCAATGAATTTTTTGTAAATTTTTTTCGGGGGGAGGGCGAAGTTTAGCAACGTCGAAAGCGGTTAAGTATTTGGGTGAGTGACCATTTCAGCAACTGATTCGCGCTCCCGCGTTGTGTCCTTGGGCAAGGTACTTTACCTCCGATTGCCTACATGGGGCACGATGATGCTGTGTACTAAGGCATACTGCACGTCGAATGTGCGCATGTCTTTAACCAATCTAACCCAACCTGTGGCGTGGCGCAGAGTTCAGAGTTACGATGTTGTTGAGCTGACAGCTCCTCGTCGTTGCTCCGTGGTTCTCTCCAGGTACTCCGGCTTCCTCCACCCATAAAACGATCACTGACATCATATGACCCTGATTGTTATTGTTAATTGTCGTTAAACCCTAATAAAAAATAAAATCTTTGGAACCCACAATGAAGTCTTGAGATGGTTAAGTTAAAAGATATTCCCACAGGAATCAGATAAATGTTTCCAAGAAACCAGAAAAAACATATATATGCAGAACATTGATAGGGTTCAACTTAAAATAAGATATTTGGAAAACATATTGAAGTGTTGAGGGGGTTAAATTAAAGGTATTCGAGCGGGAATAAGATAAATATTTCCTTGGCCACTTATGGAAGTCTTGAGAGGGTTAAGCATTTGACAGGTGGCGGGAGTCTCTCCTCTCTCTTGTTGACATAATGCAATGCTTTTCAACCATTCCATTCTGCTGGTCCTTATGATGATTCATACCAAATAAGTTCTGTGTTCCGTGTGGTTTGGGAAATATGAGCTTTTGGATTTTTTTCTGTTTTTAGTCCCTGGGGTTGCCTTTTTTTTTTGGGGGGGGGGGCATCACTCAATTACTTAGGACCTCTTATACTACATGGAAAAATTGGTTGAAATTGGCCCACTGGTTATTGAAATAGAAATTTTGGGCAGAGCCCAAAATGGATATACCCCCCACAGAGAGCCCAAATAATGACCTACCAACTTCCCTTGAACAAACTTAATCTTCAACACCAAAGGATGTCCCATACCAAATATCAAGGCATTTCCTCTTGTGATTCGTGAGAAGATTTTTAAGCTTTTGGGGCATTAACCAGAGCGCGAATAAGAGAGCTGCTTCATTTTAACAAAATAGAAAGGGTATACTCCATCGATGATCTGTGCAATGCAAGTTAGTTTGAATTTGGCCAAGTGGTTATGAAGAAGTCAAGTTTGCAAAAGCTAACGGACGACGGACAACCGACGATGGACGCCAAGTGATGGCAATAGCTCCCACTGACTTGCAGTCAGGTGAGCTAAAAAGGGGCGCCGAAGGCCAGACGTTATCCAAAAAAGGAGGATAACCTTCTAGGATACCTTTTGCATGATAACTGTCCGATACTGTCATAGATACTCTACAGCTTCTAGACCATCCTTCACCTTCATACCCCAAAGGCCGCTACTACTGTCCTCTCCATAGTAACCATCATCTGTTCTATCATCAGCTTCTACAGCAGAAATCCGATACTATCGTCTTGTACCACCCTTGCAGCATAGAACCATTACTTCTGATTTGTATCACCTCTACATGCATGCTGGCTATCTCAGGTCACTATCTCTACCCTCAACTAAGTTTTATAAAGTCAACAAGACCATCGATACTGTACTGCGATACCAGAAACCAAGCATACACCACATAATCGAATGACCCAGCATTCCTAACAACCAACTGCGTAGTACAAACCACTGGGTGGTGTTCTTGTAGTAAGAACTAACAACATCCCTGCATTGTACAGTCTGCACATCACATACTACCAGTTCTAACCTTACCTCGCAATACCGCCTACTACCATAGCATTACACACTACATATACCAATCCGTTGGTAAACTGCCTCCAGTGGATTACTAATACCAAATACTAACAGTAAACCAAGTGGCGTTCAGACTGTATACCATCGCACTAGACAACAATACATTACCCTACCCCATCCCCATACTGCTTGGCCTAGCATTACGCACTACTTTTACCAACCCCACTGGTAAACTAACTTCAGTGGATTACTTACCAAATACTAACAGTAGACCAAGTGGCGTACAGATTGTATGCCATATAAAATCGCACTAGACAACTAAACATTAC
>CM062297.1:739561859-739736859 GCA_031216915.1 Pictodentalium vernedei
CATTGATGGGGGAGGGGGAGCATTCCAATGAGGGGCCATAAACTATGTGACTGAGACAACATATGGATATTCACTATAGCCCTACATCCAACGCCAATGGCCAAATTTGGCCAGCACTCAGGCTATACAAAAATCTGCATTCAAATTTCATTATGTTTAAGTTTTTGTTTCAAAAACATAGCTTATGACCCTTCATTGGAACGAGCTAGTGGATATTGAGTCGTTCCATTGAGGGGTCCCAAGCTCTGTTTTGAGACAAAAAAATTCAAATTTTTAGTTGTTATTCAAGAATTTATCTAGCATGTGCCATCTGATCCTGTAGGCCGGTGGAGACTAATGGATCCCCAGGTTTATCTTCCTAGCATTTGGTACGTTTTTTCTTGGAAATAGTATGTTTATTTTCGTGGCTGGAAACTGGGTAGACTGGTAACATTTTGGCCAGGTGCTGTTGTCTGCATGTTGGTGTTCTGGTAATAATAATTCTCCCCAGCCAGCATGGGTTTCTTTTCAATAGATGCGTCAAATGCTTCGGCCCTTTGACAGATTAATAAGTAAATTAGCCTTGGAAAAGGTGTTGAAGATATGACATACCAGTATGCAATTAAGCTCAATTTGTTACTTCTGTTCAGTGGCGTGTTAAATTAAATCCTTTGTTGTTAACCCCCAAAGCCTACGCCAAAATTGACATTTTTTTTTTACAAAAGTCTCTATTCAAATTTTATTACACTTCCAATTTTTCTCTCAAAAAAAACCATAACTTATGACCCCTCGTCGGAATGAGCTCGCTAATCGCAATTCGCTGTTTTACTGGTAAATAAGTAAATAAATCACAAGTCGTTCCAATGAGGGGCCACAAGCTATATTTACAGACAAAATTGGAAATTGGTAGTTGTAATCCTAGAATTTATTTTGTAAGTGCCTCCTGTGGGGTCCACATTTGGTTAAGGGACAACGGGAATGATCCTGTGGTTCGCCACAGTTGCAGTTCATGAAATTCTTTAAAAAAAGAAGGGGGCGGGGTAGTAGCATTAATTATCCACATCATAGTATGATGCTGCAACATTATCACTGAGTTTGGGCGAGAATGGTTTGAGTTTGGCCGAATTGAATAGAGCATGCGTTTTGGTCCTAATCTTTACAAAATCCCCCCCCCCCCCCCCCCCCCCCCCAAAAAAAAAGAAAGAAAGAATGGGAGCCAAAACTCGTTTTATCACCAATATCAGTCACCGCTGATATGACCGATTCCCCGGGTTGAATAAGATGTCACGACGGTGTTCTCGTGACCATAAACTCAAGTAATGTATTCCTAGGTGGCGTCATTTCATTCCCATGGGGACACACTTCATCGATCGGAATGGTCCCGAGTTGAATTTTGATACTGTGTTTTAAAGTAGCTCCGGGAAAAAGATAAGAGAAGCACCGGTTTTACCCAAATTGGATCGGATCCATGTTTTGAAGATAATCTCCCCTGTGCCTGGGGTTAAATAGCGGCTGTCAGATAGAATAAAAAATGTGTTTTAATTTAACATTTGGGCGGATTATGATGTTATATACCGGGCGAAAAGCAGATAAATTGCCAGTATGTTCAAAAAGAAAAATGTGTAGTTAACTGTACCCGTCCGTTTCGGTTGAGAATCAGAATGTTTTTTTCAACAACAATGACCTCGATTAAGCGAGTTCAGACTATTTTATGTCATGTAAATCCAATTGATGGAAGAGCCACACTGCTTCACGAGATCGTCAAAATTCGCATTTTTTTCAAGATTTATTAGAACACAAAACGTGAATTATTGGACCCATTTTCACATTTGAAGGATTTTTTTGATACAGAAAATTCCCCCCAAAATATTTCAGGCACAGAAAAAGGATTTAGTGAAGAGAACTTATTATGTAAATTGCGAGGTGTTTTCCCAATCAACACTGATTAGTGAGTAAATACCTGCTGTTACATAATCATACATAACACACTCAGTTGATATTGGGATAATTTTGTTATATGGAGTGTACACGTAATGTATCCTTCCATGAACCCTTCCTGTTAAATTCTTAAGCCTTTTTGGCTATTTTTTATTGAAATTTTTTATTAAATTTCTTGGGAGTTTAACATGTATTACAGAATATTTATTCTGTTTTTCCCCGTGGTTACGTCCTCACCCTAGGGGTGTTAGGTCGTTTAGTCTTGCATCTCTATCTGATGTATCATTTTTTCTTCATATGAAGATCTAGCTTTGCATCTGGTAGTATTTAAATTGGTTTCTGACTTTGGCCCTTTTTTGTGTGCCTGATGTCATGTTTCCGGCTTTTTCATTGACGTTGTTCACATTGACAACGTTCTCATATATAGGTAGTATTTTATATTCTATTAGTGGGTGTTACTCGGCATTGTATGGGAGAAGATGGTTATATCAGTATACCCTCAGATATGATTGGCTCAGCCGTTTTCGAAATAGAAGGTCAAGGTCACCAATTTCAAGGTCAAGGTCACCCATGCGGGCACCCCGATAAAGTCAAAATGATTGATGGGTCAGTATACCCGCACATATGAAATTTTAGCCCGATCAGCCCAGCCGTTTTCAAAGGAAAAAGGTCAAGGTCATCAATTTCAACGTCAAGGTCACCCCACACGGGCATGCACCCAACCCATGTTACTCGCAGGGATGAATTATCTCTGTGTACAAAATTTGAGATTGATCGGTCGAGAAACGGAAGAGTTCACCCGGAAACAAAGATAGATAGAGAGTGAGATAGAGATATAGATACAGACATTCACATTTATTTATCAGTTTCTATTTCAGAGGAACATGAACATAGTGATGATTTTCTGACACCCATCCAAGTGTGCTACCGCCGTCATGCTCCGTTGAGCATGTAGAGCTAGCTGCAGTGCTCATGATTGCAAGATTTTGAACTTTTATTAAGAGTTTTGCTGTCGAAGGAAGTGTAGATGCGGGTAGAGGGAGCACCACCCAGCAACGACGAAAATAGGGAGGAAGTCAGGAAGGGAGGAATAGGGAGGAAGTCAGCAAGTTTCTTGTACTAGGCGAGGTCTAATAGACCACGAGCGGGAGTGGCTCCTCTGTTTGGGGCCAAATGTTGTTATGAGAAACTTGCACAAGCTGGAGCATATGTCCACCCTCCACTCCGGACGCTTTGTTTAGTCTGCTTCAGTCCTGGCTTCCTCTGCTACGTTTCACAAACCGAAATGAAGTTTTCTGGTTGGAAACTTGCACGAGACGGAGCATACGTCTGCCCACCGCTCGGGACGCTCAGTCTAGTCTGCAGCCGGGGGTCATCTTCAGTCATGGCTTCCTCATTATTAAAGCACACACGACCGCATCCTAGCTATCCAACTTTGGATATCCAGCCTGTTTCGTGAAGAGGGGACCACTCTCTGTCCGTTAAGTCGTACCCTCCAGTAGCTAGCTAGGGAGACGAGACCTCAATCATTGGGGCGTTCGGAGAAGAGATCCATCTCCAACACACCATCCCAGGAGCAGCAAGTGGCTAGGAAACAGAAGACCGCTGCTCCTCAGGCCTTGATGACGGACTTGCTGCTGCAGATTGCGCAGCTGATCGCAGCATCCCAGCAAGTTCAGATGCAGCAACCTGAGCTGTTGGACGGTGCTGGGTCAGTCCAGTCGTCTGTTCACACAGATGCAATGGACCGAGATTCGCAACTGATTCTCTCAGATGGTGAAAGGGATAAGGAAGAGGATTACCCTTTCCTTTTGGAAAAGCATAGGGTTGCAATGGATTTCATCCATCAATACTACCCTGAATTTGTTCTGACGAATCAGAATTCTGTGATGATAAGAGAGAAACCGCTGGCATCGTTGGACGCAGTCTTTATACGCACAAAGGAAGAACTTCTTTCTTTTCCAGTTCAGTCTAGGCAGGTATTGCAGGCCTTCGGCCATGTAGACAACGCCATATTCACCTCTTGAGTACGTGAAAAGGGTGGTTTCTTAACTACATCTTCCATAAACATACCGTTTCATGGACTACATTCAGTTAAAAATGGTTGGAGAAGATGTTCAGAGAGCTCCTCTGAATTTGAATGAGCAGCCAGGGGATCTAGATATAACCTTGCCTGCATCATTCACTATTCGCTCAGACACAATTACAAAGGCAATTTCATCAAGTAGAGCGAATTTGGAAGCAATGTCTTACACAGATCACCTTACCAGAGCTATGGCGCAATGTCTCAATGGGAAGGAATTTGCAGACTTTTGTACCTCTCTTAGAGTTCTTTCTAGGGCAATTTGTTTACCACGTATAACTCCGCCCTTACAGTGGCTAATCTGCAGTCAATCAGACGTAATGCTGACCTTGCGTTGTCATCACTTATAGATGACAAGGTGAAAAGCTCTCTCCAGGTCGCTCCGGTCTCCGAACATACTATTTTGGATGACAAGCTTTCGTTAGTCTGTGATCAGGCTACTAAGAAAGCGTCAAGTGATCTGCTATTGAAGTCGGCGTCTCATCAACCAGCTTCAGCAGACAAGAGTAAAGAGGATGTTCCAGATCTAAATGTCAAAAGGGAACTCCTCACGAGGGTACAAGAAACCCTCTTACACTTACTCTGGAGGTCGTCAATATAGCGACTCGGGAAAGGGACATAGGGCTGATCGGGACTATGGTCAGACGCCCCTACGCCCCTAGTCCGACGGGACGAGGTTCTTCACGGGGAGGACGTAGTTTCTCCTCCCGTGAGCCTCACTGGTCAGGTGATGTTCAAGACCTCTATTGCTTGCCAGTTGGCGGAAGGGTATCATCTTCGCGAGAAACTGGATAGCAGTCACTGAAGATCAGTGGGTGAGAAGTGTAGTCTCGGACGGCCTACGGCTATCATTCCGAACGGCACCCCCCACTAACAAGATGTCTGTGTTGGACAGATCTTCCGTCGAATCCTTTCAAAAGAGAGTCTCTCCTAGTGGAGGTACAGGCTATCTTTTTAAAGAAAGCAACAGAGGTCATCGAGAATCAGGATTCTCAGGGTTTTTCCAGTCACCTGTTCCTCGTACCGAAGCCAGTAATAGATTGGAGCTGGATAAACAAGCTTATCGTGGCTCCAAAATTCAGTATGGAGACCATTCGGTCGGTAAGAGCGAACGACTATGCGGCAAGCATAGATCTAAAGGATGCATACTTTCATGTCCTGGTACATCCTGCATTCAGAAAGTACCTGCGGTTCGCCGTGCAAGGGAAGGTATATCAGTTTATAGCAATGTGCTTTGGTCTGAACCTGGCTCCCTGGTCATTCACTTGAATAATGAACTCGGTAATTTCATTCTTCCGAGCTCATTCGTCTGCGGTAACGTCGGCTTATTTGGACAACATTCTACAGAGATACGGTAACAGAATTATTCTTCATATCGATGTTCAGACTGCTTCTTTTAATCCGAAATTACGGTTTCATCGTAAACAAGAAAAAGTCGGATCTAGCTCTGTCCAAGTTGTTCACTCACTTGGGAATGAGCTTCGAGACTCACAACAATCTGGTTCGTCCGCCGTTACCCAGAGCGAAATTAGTCAGTTGTTATGCTCGCTTTTGTCTACTCTCTGACGCATTAACAGCGAGGGAATTCATGTGACTGATGGGGCTTCGAATCTTATTCCAATGGTCCATCTGCGCACACGTCCCCTCCAGATGTTCTTTACTCAGAACTGGAGTGTGAAGATGCATTCGCTCGAAACCAGTATTGTTTTAACGGACCTAGTAAAACAAGGGTTCAGATTTGGGCAGATATTCAGTGGTTAACTCAGGGAGTTCTGCTGCAAATGCCGGATCAGGCTTTCATGATTATGACGGATGTGAGTCAAGACAGGTTGGGGCGTGACCCTATGTCCTGCAGACTTGAAGTGTCAGGGTCTTTGGGGCCCTCGGTTTCTAGAGAAGCGCATAAACATCAAAGAGATGTTGTCAATATGGCTAGCACTACAACATTGAATTCACATAATAGCGGACGTCCATGTTGTAATTTTGTCGGACAATTCGACAGTAGTAGCTTACATCCGGAACCAAGGCGACACTCATACAATGCCATTGTGTGAATTAACGGAGAAGATTCTCCTATACGTCATGAATCATCATGTTCACTTTTCTGTCTGTCATATACTGGATCGTCTGAATGTACTAGCAGACTCGCTCTCTCAGAAAGGTTGCCTGTTGCCATCGGACTGGACTCGCATCAAGCGAATATACGGGCAGATTTGCTACCAGTGGGATCGTCCCATGATAGATCTGTTTGCGACACACCAGAACAATCAGTTACCGATGTTCATGTTGCCATGCCCAGATCATCGAGCATACGCAGTAGACGCTCTGTTGATCTCATAGGATGGCTGTTGATCTCATGGGACGGAATGATAGGATATGCTTATCATCTAACTCCTTTGATTCTGCAGATTCTGTTAAGATCAAACAGTCTCGTTTGAAATCCTGATAGTAGCATCTCTGTCGTCACAGAAACCTTGGATCAATCTTCTCAGGTGTCTGTTATGGGACGTTCCCCGGAAGCTTCCTCCACAAGAGGACCTTCTTTATCAGGGTAAGTATTTGTTCTTCACATCCTTTTCTGCCCTTAGTGGCATTATGGAGTCGGTCAGACATGAGGGAGCCTTGCGGTTCCTATACTATTTGCTGACTAACACAAGAACAGGGGGGTTCAATATGGTTTTGAATTACCTCCCCCCCCCCCCCCCCCCCCCATGCTAATGTGTTAAGAGGCGATTACCAGGCAAGACATACTTTTCTTCCCGTAAGCCTCGTATGCATTTAAGTACATACATGCATTTCATGACTTCTTGATTGGCGGCTGGGTCAATAAATTGCTAGCCTTTGGGTACTTGGGAGGCTGTCTAGTCAGTTAACTGGTATTCAGATGATTACATGCAGGATTTCAATGCAAATAGCGCATAATAAATGCATTATTAGGCAAACGCAGTATTGTATGTTAAGGACCTTAGAAACAATGAATTATTTCGGGGGCGGTCTGTAACGAGTCTGTTAATCATAGCTTGATCCAGGTTTCTATTTATTGCTGTACCCAATCGAATACATCTTGTCTTACACTCTCTTATATTCGCACGTTTCTAGGAAAATAGATATCGGATAGAACATGTCTGGGAGTGTTATTTACTGGAAATTATTGTACACCTGAATGGGGTCACCTGTGGGTTACCTTGGAAGTGTGTTTACTCTCCAGAGATCGTGCTTTGTGATTCTATTGGACATGACATTGTGTATGTTATATTTTATATCATCGGTTTTCCACATATCTGCATATGCTGACTCCAGTATATGTTACAAGCGGGCGATATTAATTACCGGGATCGCTGCTATAGCCTTAGCTTCTGAAGTGGCGTTAAGCACCAATTTATTAATAATTAATACCTGAGTGGCTTTTCGACGAATATTCATATTGTTATTTGGTACCCGCTTTTACTGATTTCAGAGCCCCCCCCTCTTCTTTTTCTCCTTCAAAAAAGGGTGGGGGGGGAGGATTTTTTACCTCTCCTCTGGCTTAATAAGTATGTAACTACGAGTGAAGCTGTTTTGTCTGTAATTATATCCTGGATACAGCTTGTGTTTTATTGTATAGGGTGTATGTTTGTGGGGGATATCCTCTCATTCTCAAATACGCCATCCTAATTTCTGGGGCTTAATCCAGATGAGCCTTAAAAATTGGGAGACTTGTTACATCCAAATTAGCATAGTCTTCATGCTAAGAATACGGAATTACTTGAATTTGACTCCTTATTTATGATATGTCTTTTCTATTACTGTATATAGAGACATACATGTAATTCCTTTCATATTTACTTTTCCTTTCACCTTGGATTACAGGCTTGGTACTATGTTGATATACTAATTCTGAAGTCCTAGGCCCTCCGCCTTTTTACGATTCAGCTAGTCTGGGCCATTGGGTTATAGTATAAAAATATTATAAATTTAAAGTAATTTGTATATTTTTTATACTTACCAATGGCCCAGATGGTTATGGCCCTCCCATGAGTGGGCACTCATACCTCCCTGCTGAGTTATTTTGTAGTACTCTTTTCTACAAAGAATGAAGTTTGCGCCAATTCCGGTCACTTCCTGGTGGCTGTGCATGCTTGGAGAGTAAAAGTATGGAGGACCAGATAGGACTTTTAATTTTTGGTTTTGCAAGCAAATTTTGGGGATTGGGGGGGGTTCAAAATTTGTGTTTGGCCCTTGATAATTTTGAGTTTGCACCAGCTAGTCTTGGCCATTGGTAAGTATAAAAAATATACAAATTACTTTAAATTTATAATTTTTTCAGCAACGGGGCAAACCATGGTCACTCTGTCATGGCCTACAATCAACTGCCACATTATTTTAACCCTAGTAGAAACCCTTCTTTCTGTATCGGTATGCCCAGTTGGTCATGCTAGGATTTCAACAGCCCAAATCGGGTTCTACAGACCTCCATTTGTTTGACTGACATTGTGTACTCAAAGTCCACGTATCAAATTTAGTCTTTTCAGAAAGTGCATGATTACTAGCAAGAGAGAATTGGTATCTTATTCTATCAAAACAGGCAAGTCTGGTTTCTTGTCCGCAAATGACTCCTATCTTGACGAAAATGTCCTGACTGGAAAAATTATTGGTAGTTGTCACATCCCTCAAAACCTTAGTGATGCCCCGGGTGCAATGGTTCTTGTGGATTCAGTATATCGATGAGTGGTTGGGATTATTGTAAAAATAACCTTTATGAATGCCTTGTTTACATATTTGTACACATAATATCCTGAAGCTGTAAATATGGATTGAAAAATAACTTGCAGTGCAGCTGTTGTGCACTGGACACTTTCCACGGGTGGGCAATATTTCCACCGGTACTGCATTACTTAAAATTTTGCTGATGATGATTTTTATTACCTGGTAAATGCATACCTGGACATCACTGCACCTGGATGGATTACGTCCATTCCACGGCGACTGTACATTATAGGTGTTACTCTAGGGGTATATGCCATGATGTATTACTGAATTTTCTGTTCTGTCTCAGGCAGAGTCATGAAATCTGATCGTGCTTTATGTTCCATAAGTCTCGACAATCCCACGAATTATAAAAAAAAAAAACACACTTTCCTCTGTCAATGCTGAAATGTTAATTTTGTCTCAGTGTGTACATTAAAACAATTACATGTTTAATTCCAGTTGAGAACCTGGTATGTGAAGCCATGCTTGATTACTAGGGGTAAACAAAGTTCTGTTTTACTGGTATAATTGGTCCTGATAACCAATGACTTGGGGCGAGTCCTCCACAAATGAACAGATGTGTCACATTTCTGTAATATATTCTCTGCAAATCTTAAACAAATTTAACTGAATTTGGTCAGTGAAGTCCATCAGTAGTGTAGTCATGGGGAGAGGGGATTGGGAGGACTTCTGTCTGTCAAAGCTCACTATCCAATGAGATATGTTTGTTTAATTCTCAAGTAGCAATGTGGGAAAATTTGTGGTACTGAAACTTACGATTTTTTACTTCAGAGTGCTGGGAGTTCATGGTGTTTTACAAGTGAGAAAGATTAAGATTTTCTTATTTTTATACTGTACCAATGACCCAGACATAGCTGGTGCTAACTCTTAAAAATCTAGGGCCAAACACAAATTTTGCCCCCCAATCCCCAAAATTTGCATCTAAAACCAAAGAAATCATGTCCTGAATGGCCCTCCATACTTTGCCTCTACTGCGCATGCGCAGTGTCAAGGAGGTCCCGAAATTGGCGCCAATTATCATTCTTTGTTTGGCCCTTCATCAGTTCATATCTGACTGATCTTTGTGCTTGTAAATCTCAGTTTAAATGATGCCAGACACATAAATATTAGAGAAATGGTGGATCTAAAGAGGAAATAGAAGGAGGAGAGGAAAAATTAGTGACAGAAAATAATCAGGGCTGTAACTTAAATTTTTTTTATGAAATTATGTTAAGTTACCTATTTTCGAGGCATGGGTCTGTTGTTGTCATTCTTGCTATAAAGTTACACTGCTTGTTCAGTGTTTCCTCTCTCCCTTTCCTTTAAGCCCCCCTTGCTATTCTCCCATGCTTTTGGCATATTTTCTGTAATATTATTACTAAAATTTCTTGGGAGTTTTAGCTGGATAACAGAATGAATTCTGTTCTTTTCCCCATGTTTACGTCCTCACCCATGGGTGTTTAGGCATAGTGTTCTGCATCTACCATCTGATGTTCTGCAGTTTCTTCCCTGGAAGTCTCTGGTTTGCATCAGATAGTGTATTATTGGTAACTGATTTTGGGCCATGGTTAGTGCCTGGAGTCATGTTTCTGGTGTTTATACACTTCTTGTTTACATTGACAATAGTCTCTGTGGAGGGGGATTTCTTGTCTTTGTGTTAGTTTAATCATAACAGGATACATTACTATTATTCGTAAGTGTTGCATTAATTTTTTAAAATATTTTTAAAATTTTTGTCCACACTTAGGCTTGGGATCCATTGGGGCTCAATGTTACTTTTCAGAAACTTGGGCTTTTCTGAAAAAATATTTTTTCCCAAACTTTTTTTGATTTTAATTATAGTTTTTCTATGTTAATGGATCATGTTATTATGTATCTTTGTTTTCAGGGGTTGGTGCGAGTACTAGGACTTTATGTATTCTTTTCACAATGAAAGGATATTGTTCAATTGTAATAAGAGGAAATCTTCCTCTGACTTTCATAATCATTGTATTAATTGTAGTCAGTGTACTCGCACTAACTCCTGTTCAGTATGTGTCAATTGGGATGACAAACATGGGAAGCGTGTGTCACGGTATGTTGTTAGCGGGGAAATGGTCATGCCTGTCCTTTCTCCGCAGGGTCACTCTAGTTCATCAATCTCTATTTCAGAGGAACAAGAGCAGGGTGATGTATCCGTGATGTCTTCCAAAAGTGTGCCTCTGTCATCACAATTAAATGAAGAGCTAGCGGCAACGTGCTCATGGAAATACGTCAATTGCCTAAGAGGTCCCTAGTAGGATCGACGGCGTTGGCGTCCGCTAGCTCGCCCGGTGTAGCGTCCATTCATCGAATGGTTCGGCAGCCAGGTTCGTCCGTTGCGGTCTAGGAAGGAGTTTTGGGTGATGCGAGCACTATAAATCAACTAAGTGCACACCCAGTGACGGCGGATCAGAGGAGAGAATGGAGGAAGCCTATTAGTCCGGTTCCTAGCTCGTCCAGGTCCATCCGGGCTGCGAGCAAGAGAGGCCCCTCTCTCGTACAACAACATCTGGGACCAGATGTTGTGGTACAAAACGTTTCGCATTCGGAGCATACGTCCGCCGCTCGGGACGCTCCGTTATATAGACAGTCCGGAGAGACTGTCGATAAGGCTTCCTCATCCTCACGGCAGCGCACACGACCGCACCTTGGCTACGTGACCTCGGATATCCAGCCAGCTTTGCCAATCAGAGAATCCACGGCGACCAGGTCACGCCATCCGGTAGCCAAGGACACGAGGCCTGTAGACTCTGGACGTTCGCATAAGAGAAGTATGCAGGAGTCAACAGACACGGAGCTTCCAGCAGCAAAGCAACGTAAGACCGCTACTCCACAGTCCTCAGTGACGGACGTGCTATCCCAAATAGCACAACTTATCGCAGCATCCCAGCAACGACAGAATCTCTGTCGGATCAGGTAATATCTGACGACGCTGGGTTGGTATGCTCCGCTGAAGCATCAGGTACGGACGACCGAAAACTTCATAGGGTCCGACAGGATGGCGAAAGGGATTTGGAGGATTTCGAGCTTTCCCTTTCGGAACAACATAAGCTGCCGTACATTTCATCCGGCATTATCTTCCAGAGGTTGTTTCGTCGGACCAGAATGCTGCGATGCTGGATAAGAGACTGATAGCGTCTTTGGACACAAGAATTTTTTTGATCGGTTCAGGGACATCGTCCCTGAGTTTCCGACACAGTCCAATAATGTCACAGGAACATTCGAATTATTGAACGACGCTATATATATGCTTGCTACTAAACAAGGAAGTCTGGTTTCTTGTTCGCAAAAGTTTCCGTGATGTCTTCCAAAAGTGTGCCTCCGTCGTCATAGTTAAATGAAGAGCTAGCGGCAATAAGTGCTCATGGAAATACATCAATTGCCTAAGAGGTCCCTAGAAGGATCGACGGCGTTGACATCCGCTAGCTCGCCCGGTGTAGCGTCCATTCATCGAATGGTTCGGTGGCTGGGTTTGTCCGTTGCGGTCCAGGAAGGAGATTTGGGTGATGCGAGCACTATAATAAGACAGAAGTGCACACCCAGTGATGACGGATCAGAGGAGAGATCGGAGGAAGCCTATTAGTCTGGTTCCTAGCTCGTCCAGGTCCATCCGGGCTGTGAGCGAGAGAGGTCCCTCTCTCGTACAACAACATCTGGGACCAGATGTTGTGGTACAAAACGTTTCGCATTCGGAGCATACGTCCGCCGCTCGGGACGCTCCGTTATATAGACAGTCCGAGAGACTGTCGATAAGGCTTCCTCATCCTCACGGCAGTGCACACGACCGCACCTTGGCTACATGACCACGGATATCCAGCCAGCTTCACCAATCAGGGATTCCACGGCGAACAGGTCACGCCATCCGGTAGCCAAGGGACACGAGGCCTGTAGACTCCGGAAGCTCGCATAATAGAAGTATGCAGGGGTCAACGTACACGGAGCTTCCAGCGGCAAAGCAACGTAAGACCGCTACTCCACAGGCCTCAGTGACGGACGTGCTATCCCAAATAGCACAGCTTATCGCAGCATCCCAGCAAACGACAGAATCTCTGTCGGATCAGGAATAATCCGATGACGCTGGGTCGGTACGCTCCGCTGAAGCATCAGGTACGGACGACCGAGCACTTCATAGGGTCCGACAGGATGGCGAAAGGGATTCGGAGGATTTCGAGCTTTCCCTTTCGGAACAACATAAGCTGCCGTAGATTTCATCCGGCATTATCTTCCAGAGGTTGTTCCGTCGGACTAGAATGCTGCGATGCCGGATAAGAGACTAATAGCGTCATTGGACACAGAATTTTTTATTTGATCGGTTCAGGGACATAGTCCCTGAGTTTCCGACACAGTCCAATAATGTCACAAGAACATTCGAATTATTGAACGATGCTATATATAAGCTTGCTACCAAAACAGGCAAGTCTGGTTTCTTGTCCGCAAATGCTCTAAATCTGCCTTTCATCAATTCAAGGAATAAATTCGAAACGGCAGGACAGGGCATACCGAGAGTTCCTCTGCGTCTAGACGACGAGGCTGAAGACTTGGAATTGTCTATACCGTCGTCTATGTCAATTCCAACCACGACGTTGGAAACGACAATAATGTCTAACAGACTTAACTTAGACGCTTTATCATACGCAGACCACCTTACTAAGGCGTTATCATTACGTCTTCAAGGGAAAGAATTCCAGGATATGATCCTCATTGAGATTTCTTTCAAGGGCAGTAGCTTTTCCACGTATAACTCCGCCCTTCAGTGGCAAATCTGGAGTTGGTTAGACGTGACGCAGCCCTAGCTACATCCACGTGCGTGGATAGTAAGGTGAAGAACTCTCTCAGAGTCGCTTCGGTCTCGGAGAAGCTTCTCTTCGACGGCAAGCTTTCAGCAATCTATGCATTGCTCGATATAGACGTTCTCTTGTCAAATCAAGTGTAACAAGTGATTCAGACTTGGGCAAACATTCAGTGGTTGACTCAGGGAGTTCCACTGCAGTTGCCGGATCCGAGTTTTACGATTATGACGGATGCCAGTCAAACAGGTTGGGGTACAACATTGATCCCAACGGATTCAAAGTGCCAGGGTCTTTGGGTTCCGCAGTTTCTAGGCAAGCACATAAACGTCCAAGAAATGATGTCAATTTGGCTTGCACTACGTCATTGGATGAACATTATTCAGAAAGCGCATGTCCAAATCCTGTCCGACAATACGACAGTAGTTGCGTATATCCGGAACCAGGGAGGCACTCATTCCGTTCCGTTATTCAATTTAACAGAAAGAATCCTTCTGTTTGTTCTAGAACACCAAGTTCTGCTTTCGGTCCGTCATATTCCGGGTCGTCTGAATGTATTAGCAGACTCCCTTTCACGGAAGGGTCGCTTGTTGCCGTCAGAATGGACTCTCAACAAACAGGTATTCAATCAGATTTGCTACCAATGGGAGCGGCCAATGATAGACTTATTTGCGACACAACTCAACAATCAATTGCAGACGTATGTGTCACCATGTCCGGATCCCCGAGCATATGCAGTAGATGCTCTATCGATCTCGTGGGATGGCATGATAGGATATGCATATCCTCCAGCACCGTTGATTCAGCAAATATTGCTAAAGATAAAACAATCACAATACAATTCTATTGGTAGCATCTCTGTCTCCACGGAGACCGTGGATAAATCTACTCAGGTGTCTGCTGTGGGACTTACCGCGAAAACTTCCTCCACGAGAGGATCTTCTTTCGCAGGGGAAATCGTGTCAACTTCATCACAACCCGCAAGGTCTCAACCTTCACTTATTCCGTTGTGCGGCCCTTCTTGCACGGCAAGCATTGTACAGGACGAGCAGTGGACGCGATTTCTAACTGTAGGAGGACCTCCTCTTCGCTATACTATGCGGCTAAGTGGAAGGTCTTTCATCGTTGGTGTAGGGATCATTCTGTTGATATTTTTGATCCCTCCATACCAGAAGTTGCAAACTTTCTAGTATACTTGTTTGACGAGATCAACTGCAGCCTGTTACTATTAAAGGTTATAGGTCTATGTTATCTGATACCTATGCACACCATGATAGTTTACAATTGGATCTAATATCTCTTTATCTAAATTAGTTAGAAACTTTTCGATAAATAGACCTAGAACCCTTAGATTAATTCCTAAATGGAATTTAGCTTGGGTTCTTCTTAAACTAAAAGAAAACCATTTGAGCCTCTTGAGACAGTAGATTTCAAATTCTGGTCTTATAAGACAGCATTTCTCTTAGCTTTCTCTTCTGCTTGAAGAGTCAGTGAGCTTCATACACTATCGGTGGACGATTCTCACTATCGTAGTGTCGGGAACACTATTACCTTTACTACCAATGTTGGATTTTTGGCTAAGAATCAGGCTCCTAATAAATATCCAGAACCTATTGTTATTAAGGCCCTTCCGTCTTCAGACGGGCATAGGCCTTTACTCTGTCCGGTTAGAGCTTTATGTATTTATAAACAAGATCTGAGTTTATCAGAAAGGGATGTAAACGCTTCTTTCTGTCTCTGATGCCTAATAGAAAGGACATTACGGTCCATTCTATTGCTAGATGGATTCAATTAACTATCCGTACTGCTTATGATATTCTATCTTCAACTCAGCAGTCTGTGCTTAAGATTTCGGCTCATGAAGTAACAGCTCTTTCTACATCTTGGGCTTATGCAAATAGTGTTGCTATTACAGATTTAATGAAGGTTGCATATTGGTCTCAGCCATCCACATTCACAAATTTTTATCTCAGAAAGGGTGTTCCCTTAGGTCACCTGTTTTATAGTGAAATCAAGGGGATACCTCCTCCGGAGTCAGTAATTCTGAGTTGTTACCGAGATGGTTTTAAAGTGAAAAGTTAATGTTTAAAAATTCATTCATGTCATATTTTTAAAGTGTAGCTCGGTGTGAAGCATTTGTATATGTCACGTGTCAATGGGCGTTAATATACAATCCTCAGACACTTTTAAAAGAGTATAAAGAGTCTCAATTCTCTGGACTAACTTTATTTATTGGCTTACTTTAAAAATAATTAGTATAAGGATTATACTGGATGTTAAGAGAGAACATGAATGTTATGATGCTCAATTATGGAGGGTGTTGTGTCTTTCTAATTTATCATAAATAAGAAAGATACATGTAAAGCCTAATACTCCTTTTCTCCTCGAGGGGATGACTCTATTTTATATAGTTGAGCTTATTGGATTTTCCTCTATGTCCTAGGCCCTCCAGCCTTTTTACTATTCAGCTATGTCTGGGTCATTGGTACAGTATAAAAATGTTAAAAAATTTATAGTAATTTATATATTTTTTATACTTACCAATGACCCAGACGGGGATGGCCCTCCCAGGAGTTGGGAACTCATACCTCCCCGCTGAGTACATAGCGCTGACCAGGCACTGCTCGTAAGAATGATAATTGGCGCCAATTTCGGGACCTCCTTGACACTGCGCATGCGCAGTAGAGGCAAAGTATGGAGGGCCATTCAGGACATGATTTCTTTGGTTTTAGATGCAAATTTTGGGGATTTGGGGGCAAAATTTGTGTTTGGCCCTACATTTTTAAGAGTTAGCACCAGCTATGTCTGGGTCATTGGTAAGTATAAAAAATATATAAATTACTATAAATTTTTTAACAATTTTTTCAATCACTTATTTACTTAGAACTAATTTTATTCAATTTCAGTACATTAGAGTTGCAGATACAACTGATAAAGAAATTATGTGGGATTTGCTAACAAAGTATTGGAAGCTTCCAATTCCAAATCTGTTGATATCTGTCACTGGAGGTGCTGGTCGATTCCGATTGAAATCTAGGTTGCAGAATATACTACAAAGAGGCATTATTAATGCTGCTACAAGCACAGGTTAGTTAAGGATCTGTCCACCCATTTTGGGAATGACTCTGGGACTCTTGTCATAGAAACAAATTGTTCTGTAGAGATATGATTTTGAGATTTTTTTTTACTGTAATACACAGTGGATCACAGTTTGATATCTGAATGAGACTCTCCTACTTTGGTCATGATCAGTCACCTGTGACTGCCTAACCGGCATATGACCTAGATTCCTTTAGCAAAGTCTACAAGTTATTAGCTCACCTGACTGAAAATCAGGGTGAGCTTATCTTATCACTCTTCGTCTGCCGTCCACCCGTCGTCTGTCTTCCATCGTCCTGGGTGAAGGTGGTGTTTGAGCCTCTTTCTCCTAAACCACTGGCCACATTTTAATTAAATTTCATGTAAGTAGTGGTTATATAGGGGCATTTCGATTTTTATGCAAATTAGGTTTCAGCTCATATTGAGCAGAGGGGTGGGGAAAAAATGGCCAAATTTTTTGAAAAACTTCTAATGAACCACCAGTAGCAGAGTCTTGATATGTGGTATACTGAGTCCTTTTGAGGTTTAGAATCAAATTTGTTCAAGAGAAGTTTGTCGGGCATTATTTGCCTTCGTTATGGGAGGGGCAAAAATTTTGGCCACGCCTAAAATTTCTATTTTCAGAACCGTGAGGTCGATTTGAACCAAATTTGATATGAGATGATAATGGGTCATAAGTAGTTGATTGATGCAAAAAAATTTTTTCTCGAAAAACCTTAAAACTGCCATATCTCCAAAACTACACTGCACAGAGAATTCTTATTTTGTATAAAGCTTACTTTTATCTAGTAGAATAGAATGGTTAAAAAAATCCCTATCGGTTTGATCACAAGGTACTTTCTTCAGGACTTTGAAAAAGTGCTGAGTCAGCACTTTTTAACACTGTAGGCAATGGGAAAAACATTAAAAAATCTTCTTCTCCAGATCCAGCAGGCAGAATCTTTTGATATTTGGTATGCAACATTGTAGGGTGGATCTGATTCAAGTTTGTTCAAATCGGCTCCCTGGGTTTATATTTGGGCTCAGTATAGGAGCCCGATTTCGAACTTAGTGCATTTCAGGCAAATTTCTTTAAAAATCTTCTTCTCCAGATCCAGCAGGCAGAATCTTTTGATATTTGGTATGCAACATAGTGGGGTGGATCTGATTGAAGTTTGTTCAAATCGGCTCCCTAGATTCATATTTGGGCTCACTATAGAAGCTCGAATTCAAACTTAGTGCATTTCAGGCAAATTTCTTCAAAAATCTTTTTCTCCAAATCCAGCAGGCAGAATCTTTTCATATTTGGTATGCAACATTGTGGGGTGGATCTGATTCAAGTTTGTTCAAATCGGCCCCCTGGATTCATATTTGGGCTCAGTATAGGAGCCCGATTTCGAACTTAGTGCATTTCAGGCAAATTTCTTAAAAAATCTTCTTCTCCAGATCCAGCAGGCAGAATCTTTTGATATTTGGTATGCAACATAGTGGGGTGAATCTGATTGAAGTTTGTTCAAATCGGCTCCCTAGATTCATATTTGGGCTCACTATAGAAGCTCGAATTCAAACTTAGTGCATTTCAGGCAAATTTCTTTAAAAATCTTCTTCTCCAGATCCAGCAGGCAGAATCTTTTGATATTTGGTATGCAACATTATGGGGTGGATCTGATTCAAGTTTGTTCAAATCGGCCCCCTTGGTTTATATTTGGGCTCAGTATAGGAGCCCAAATTTAAACTTAGTGCATTTCAGGCAAATTTCTTTGAAAATCTTCTTCTCAAGATCCAGCAGGCAGAATCTTTTGATATTGGGTATGCACCATGCTTAGGGGGGTGAGATTCAAGTTTGTTCAAGCCAAGTCCCTGGGTTCATATTTGGGCTCACTGTGGTAGCCCGAATTATAACTTAGTTCAAAATGAGGAATTTTCTTTAAAAATCTTCATCAGATCCAGCAGTCAGAATGTTTTGATATTTGGTATGCAGCATCCTTAGGGGGGTGAGATTCAAGTTTGTTCCAGCCATGCCCCTAGGTCTATATTTGGACTCACTGTGGGAGCTCGAATTGTAACTTAGTTCAAAATGAGGAATTTTCTTTCAAAATCTTCTTCTTCAGATCCAGCAGTTGGAATGTTTTGATATTTGGTGTGCCGCATCCTTAATGGGGGGTGAGATTCAAGTTTGATGAAGCCAAGTCCCTGGGTTCATATATGTGGGAGCCTGAATTATGACTTAGTTCAATATGAGGAATATCCTTTAAAAATCTTCTTTTTTTTTAGATTCACTGGTCAGAATCTTTGGATATTTCGTATAAGCTTTTCATAGGAGGAGCAGATGCAACTTGTTGAAATCAGTTCTCTGAGTTGATATTTAGGCTACCATGTCAGTTGAGTGCCCTCAGGTCCCCTGGGGCCTCTTGTATTTATGAAGGGATTTCATTGTAACTTGATAGGAGGACCTGTTTTGGAATGATTTACTGTAACTTGGTAACTTTAGTTGACATATGTTAACTGTTAGGGCCACATCAACCCAGGTCTTAAATTCTTTAGTGCAGTCTGTACTCAAATTATCCTTATTGAAAACATAGCATACAGGGAACAGAAATTAACATATTCTCATATATCACAATTCTTGTCGTATTTCATAATCCTTTCATAAACATTGAATATTATCCTTTTCATCAAACACTACACACAGTAAAGTTAAGCTACAGTGTCACTGACACTTTCATATTCCATTTCTGTCGAGAAACATTGCCGTTAGCAACAACATTCAACTTATCTGTGGATGTCAAGTTTCCTTTAGCACATGCACAGGTCGCATTTATCATCAAATTGCTTTGAAACTTGGTATGCTTATTCAGGGTGACCTCTAGATGAGAGCTGTCAATTTTCTTCTATTTTCATCAAAAAGGTTGCCATTAGCAACAACTAGTGCATTTGTGCATCAGCATTTTCCTTTGGCACATCCTACAAGTTACATTCATGAATGGATCA
Organism: Pictodentalium vernedei; assembly: GCA_031216915.1. Classification (NCBI taxonomy): domain Eukaryota; kingdom Metazoa; phylum Mollusca; class Scaphopoda; order Dentaliida; family Dentaliidae; genus Pictodentalium; species Pictodentalium vernedei. The sequence goes on from CM062297.1 coordinate 739,581,465, forward strand.
CTTTGAAACTGGTATGTTTTTTGAGTTGACCTCCAGATTTCCTTTCCGTCAAAAGAGTTGTCGTTAGTGAAGACTGTTAACTTTGCCCTTTTCTGCAGTGGCAATTTCCTTTGGCACACTACACAGATCACACATCTGATTGCCTTGAAATTTGGTCTGCTGGTTTGGAGCAACCTTTAGATGCGAGCTATTGATTTTCTTTCTTTTCCATTGAGAAACGTTGCTGTTAGCAATGATCGTTGTATTTTTCCATTTTTGCTTCAACATTTTTCTTTGGCTCGCTCTGCAGGGTACACTATACAGAATTGGTAGTGGTTACTGTGACTAGTGTTTGAAAGTTAACCGAAAATACAACTCAGTGTCGGTTATTTAAAAACACCAACTGACCTGAATGTGAGACAACCGGCACTCGGGACACACACGGTTATTCAACTCGCAATCTCGATTGCTGTCACTTCCTGTAATGTGTTAAGTAGAAATGGCAGAAATCACAGTAAGACATCAGAGCCCTGTAATTCTTCTAACTTTTTTAGCCCCATCGTATAATCATATTTGCATATTAAATAAACTTTCCTTGAAATGACAATGATAGAAATTGCCTCATTCATCGTGAGATTGAAAGCGCCACATGTTTTTTGACAAAAATAAAACAGATATCGAATTACCAAATTGACCACACACTTCGCTTGAATGCTATATCCACGCATCTGCTGGCCACTGCTGATAATTTTTAAGTATACGCTTGAATGGAATTAAAAAAACTGTTGTACACTATACTTGCACCAATAACATTTTCAAGATGGTAGGCCAAGATTTGGGGCTTTCAGTATCAGTTCACGAAACTCAGCACAATATTCATTTATATTCATGACCTGAATCACTGTGTTTGTAAAATGATGAGTTTATCAAATGCAGTTTCTTTTGCTGAACAGGAACTTGCCACTTGCTCTGCATTTATACTGTTCGATATATTTATTTCTACATGTAATTTTTAAAGCTTGAACTTCAAAATAGGTTTCAAATTCACAGTTGAATTTGGGGTTACAATGAACTAAATGAGCGACTTTTACTTGATAAACTGTTTATGGTGGGCATAATTTTTTAGGGTCGGTCTTGTTACCCCAAACATAGGCATTTATTTTTTGATTTTTTTTTGGCTTGACATTTTACAACATTACGCCCTCAGCATTTTTTTTTATCTACATGTATGGTGTGCATTGCTGCCACAGCATTTTCCACTTGGTTGGGTGGGCGGGGGCACCTGCCAATACAACTGTATATCCAGAACTCTCAGTACAATCTTCATTATCTTCTAGATTAATGGCTCATTGTACTGTGCTATGTGTAATCTCATAATTTAGAGAGGGGGAAAGGTACTTGCCCTTCAGTTTGAACATTCATTAAAACTAATATTTGGGGAAAAGCCCAACTGTTTATAGTGGTTTAATACTTGAATATTTTTCATTCCAAAAAAAAACGAAACCGGAGCCAACTCTTTTTTTAAAAAAGCGAGTAAAAACCCAAACCAAGGAAAAACTTCATAACCTGCCAACGCTAACTGTGACACACACTATGGTGTTAAATTTCTCTCCTGGCAGCCAATGATCTTCAACTTTGGCATTTCATTTTCATTTCCATCAAAAAAAGAAGAAAAAGTCATTGCCACCAGCAACAAAGTTCCAAATTAGTGCATTAGCAAAATCCTTTGACACCCCTCAGAGGGTGCATTCATTATTGGGTTGTTGTGGAACTTAGTATGCTTATTCAGGATGACCTAGATAGGGGCTATTGTTTTTCTTTCGTTTCTGCCCAAAACTGTTGCTGTAAGCAATGGCCTTTGAATTTAGTGCATTTGTGCATCAGCATTCTTCTTTGACTTGGCTTACAGGTCGCATTTATCATAGGATTGTTTTAGAACTTGGTGTGCTCATTAGGCGAGACTTCTTGATAAGAGCTATCGATTAGCATTCATGTCTGTGAAAAACGTTGCTGTTTACGATGACCTTTAAACTTACTGCATTTGTGTATCAACATTTTTCTTTGGCTACCCCTACAGTTTACATTTAAAAATGTATGGATTGCACTGATGTTGTGCATACATGATGCTGTTATGTTGAAATTTCACCAAATAATTTTGGAACCAATGATCTTCAGTTTTGCGATTTCACTTATAACTTACCAAGTTCAAGCTTGTTCAGTTCAGCTACAGTGTCATTGACATTTTAATTTAAGGTATTGCCTGTTAATCGTGTTAGGTAATTTCTTTTACACAATAAAATAGAAAATAGCAGGTTTTTGAAACTGAATGCTGATTTTTGTGTTTAGCGCGTCAAGGATTCTGAGCATTTATTGGGTAAATAGTTAACATTTTTGGTATTGTGAAAACATAGTGGCGGTTGGACTAAGAAAAAAATCTCTTTCTCATACATCATACACCATTGGTTCAAAAATTGTGTTCATGTTTAACATTACACATGTAATGATGATTTGAAAGTTTGTTCTTTCTAATTAGGCCAGGAACCTCACATTTTTAAAACCATTGGCAATGGTGGGAAGCATTAGATAAACCTCCCTTTCCTACCACCCCCCCCCCCCCCCCCCCTCCTCCTCTTCCTAAAATACACATGCACCTGTAAATGAAATTTGTTGCTCTTTGCCATACAACATTTTCAGAGTTATAAATTAAAAATATATTCACTTCAACCACTTGGGTCATCCATGTGAATGTCATGAGAGGAGCTATAAATTTTTTACATTCAAGAGCTGGGGGTTGTGGGGTGGGGTGTTTGTTAAGTGATTTTGTATATAATTATTATATAATATTTCTTTCTCAGTTTGGAACGGTCAGTTTAGAATCATGTACAAAATATCAGTTAATATTTTCATCTTAGCACTCAGGTGAGTGTGTTGAGTCCCTAGGGCTTCAGGTTTGACTTAACTCTAAAAAAAACATTACCAACGTATTTTGTAATCATTTCTTATACAAATGTTTGTTCCCTTTTAAAACTGTACAGTCAAATAATATATTCTTTGTTTATCAGGAGCCTGGATTATAACAGGTGGAACAAATAAAGGTGTGATGCAGTTTGTAGGAGAAGCGGTGAAAAATCATAACCTAACTAGCGGTGGTCTTTCCAGTCAGGTTGTTTGTCTTGGTATTTCCACATGGGGTGCTATCGGAAACAAAGAAGCACTAATTGATTTTGTGAGTAATTAGTACAGTTATGTTTAAGTCACCTGATGTAAGTTAGCCATGCATCTTTAAATAATACAGTATAACCCTGTTAATTGAATGGCCAATTTGTCAACAAAAAATATTCAGTTAACTGGTTGAGTGCTAGAAGTGACTATCATGGCTCTGTTGAAAATTGCTGGAAGCCTCTTTTGTGGCTTTACACTGTATGCATTAGCTTGATATTCACTCAGCTGTAGAAGACAAATTTGTTACATAAAATTATTTGGTTGCTATTTATTGGAGAATGCTGTTGGTATTTATGAACAGAATCTGCTAAACTACAGCTAGTTTTGCTGGTAGCATGGGATTTTTAAAAAAAATACCCATGTTTCAAATTGTCTTTAAAAAATAATTTAGCACTCAACCAGTTAACAAGAGTAATCATTTAACAGGAATTTGTGACAAACTAAGCATCTATTCTATTATATCTTGTTTGACAGAGCTAAGGAGCTCTGTCAGGCAGGGTTTGATTAGTTAACTGGTTGGGTGCTAATTTATTTTTGAATGGTGATTTGAAACACAGGTATTTTTTTCAAAGATACCACACTATCAGCAAGAGTAAGCTTAGTTTAGCAAGATTTTGTTCATAAATAATTGTTCTGTTACAATTTATTGGAGAGTGCCCTTAGGCACTCTCCAATAAATTGCAACCAAAAAAATTTAATCTGAAAAAATTGGCTTCTACTACTCAGCAAACATCAGGCTAATGCATACACTGTAAAGGCACTAAAGTGGCTTTCAGCACTTTTCAATAGAGCCATGATAGTGGCTTCTAGCACTCAGTCAGTTAAATGCATAGAGTGGAGGCACTGACATCCAATAGGTCTTCAAATATATGAAATTAAATAGGGAGAACAATGGCCAGTGGTTAGAGCATTGGGCTTCAAACTGAAAGGTCCATGGTTCGATCCTGAGCAGCAGTAACCAGGGTTCAGTCTTAACTGGCAGTACCAGTAACTGTGTTGTATCCTTGGGCATGTGACACATGCCTAAGTGAGGGCACAGTGAGTCTGTGTACTAAGGCGTACTGAATGTCGATGGTGCACTTGCCTTCAACTGCTGCTTCCCCTTGTGGTAAGTTAATAGTTGGGGTGTCTGACAGTTACTCACGGCTACTTGTGTGTTTTTCTCATGGAACCCCTGCTTTCCCAACCTGTAAAACTGCCTGGCATGGTGTCACCCTGAGTGTTAAAAGTGTCATTAAAGCCCAATTAACAAACAAACCGAAAGGTCAGTCGTGCGATCCTGACCATTGGCTACTGCATTGTGTCCATGGGCAAGACAATAATCCTGATTGCTCAAGTGGGGGTCGCACTGTCACTGTGTACCAATGCTTGTCGATAGTGAACTTGCCTTCAACTGCTGCTACCTCTGCTTGTGCTGGGTTAGTAAGTGATAAGGTGCTTGCCGCTGCTTTGTGTTTCTTGACAGGTACTCCGACTTTCTTCACCTGTAAAAATGTCTGACATGATTTGTTGAAATTATCTTTAAATCCAAATAACCAAACTTATGGAATTGAGTTGTTGCGAGAGTTAATTCTTTGATAAATCTTGAGATATTTTATTCAAATAAAATGTTTACTCAATAACCTATATGCAGTTTACAGGCCTAATTTGGACTGAAGGTATGGTAATTGGTTTCCCTGTGAGAACCCCGGAAAGTGAAGCTGTGCTTGTTTACTGTGGTAAACAAGTTTGGTTTTTCTTTTAAATTGGATCTGGTAACCAATGCTTGGGTGGAAGTCCTCTACAATTGGCAACATGGGTGTAAACAATTAGCTGGACTTAATTGACTTTATATCCATGTTGCGGCCTTGATTAGCCAATATGCAGAAATATGTGACCTTCAGCACCAGTAAATAAGTAATTGTAACTAGTTCGGTGCTTGGAGGTTATTTTCAATTAACAGGGTTATTCAGTTGAAAAATATCCAATTGAATGAACTGCACTGTATCGGTAATTTGTGTTTATTGTTGCTGAGAATCTTCTCAAGACTCTTTAGATTGTTCTCATTAAATCTGAAAAGTATGTATAGTCTGTTGTACAAAAATTGTTTGAAAAACCATTTGTCATTGCTTCTTTCACAATTTATTTCACTGACACTATAGTGTAATTTTTTCCTGCTTTTAGAGAATCTTTTTATAATAACCAGATAATAAATCACTTTCTTTTTTACACCAAACACATTTTATCGCCATTATATAGCCTTACCTGCTGATGTTTCATTAAACACTAATAAATAAATAGATAGCCGGATAGGTACCATCATACGTTTACCCACTGCCAGTCTGCACTTGGCCTGGAAGGAAGGCCTGTATTTAATTTCTTAGATTTTGGGAAAGCAAAGGTGTGGGGGGGGGGGCAAGGAGGTTGATTTATCGGCTTAGTTTCCTTCCTCTGAAATCCTTTCGCTGATAATTTCCTCCTTGTTTTCCAAACCACACCTTTTGGAATGTCGTTATTTTTATACTGTACCAATGACCCAGACTTAGCTGGTGCTAACTCTAACAAAACCAGGGCCAAACACAAATTTTGCCCCCCAATCCCCAAAATTTGCATCCAAAACAAAAAGAAATCATGTCCTAAAGGACCTCCATACTACGCCTCTACTGCGCATGCGCAGTGACGCAGTCGTCCCGAAATTGGCGCCAATTATCATTCTCTGTTTGGCCCTTCATCAGTCAACATCTCACTGATCTTTGTGCTTGTAAATCTCAGTTTAAAGGATGCCAGACACGTAATTTTTGGAGAAAATGTGATTCTAAGGAGGATAGAAGGAGGAGAGGAAAAAGAAGTGGCAAAAAATAATCAGGGCTGTACTTAAAAGTTTTTGATGAAATTATGTTAAGTTGCCTATTTTCGAGGCATGGGCCTCTTGTTGTCATTCTTGCTAATTGTTGCACTGCTTATTCAGTGTTTCCTCTCCCCTAGCCTTCTAAAGTCCCCCCTGGCAATTCTCCCATGCTTTTGGCATATTTTTGAGAAATTTCATTTCTAAAATTTCCTGGGAGAGTTGCTTGGTTACAGAATGTTTTCTGTTATTTTCCCCATAGTTACGTTTTCACCCATGGGTGTATAACGTTTGTGTTCTGCATCTTCCATCTGATGTTCTACAGATTCTCCCCTGGGAGTCTCTGTTTTGCATCAGATAGAGTGTAATTGATGACTGATTCCGGGCCAGTTTTTTCAGTGCCTGGAGTCATGTTTTCTAGTGTGTTTACACTGTTTGTTTTCATTGGCAACAGCCTTTTTTGAGGGGGGCTGTTTGCCTTTGTGGTAGTTTATCTCATTATAAGATACATTTATTTTATCCGAAAGTGTCTCATTAATTATTTTATATAAATTTAAAATTTTTGACCACACTTTGCCATCGGATCCATCGGGGCTCAACGTTACTTTTCAGCAACTTGGGCTTCTCTGAAAAAATATTTTTTCAAAATTATTTTGTTTTGCAATCGTTTTTTCATTTATTAATGGATCATGTTATTATGTATCTTTGTGTCAGGGGTTTTTGCGAGTAACTAGGACTTATTGTTGTTCTTTCACAATGAAGGGACGTTGTTCAAATTGTAATAGGAAGAAATCTTCCTCTGACTTTCATGATCATTGTATTAATTGTAGTCAGTGTTCTCGCATTAATCCCTGTCCTATATGTGAACATTGGGATGAGAAACATTGGAAACGTGTGTCACGATATGTTGTTTCTGGAGAAGGAGCGATGCCAGCTCTTTCTCCACAAGGTCACTCTACTCTCTCAGTTTCTATTTCAGAGGAACCAGAACAGGGTGATGTTTCCATGTTATCTTCTTCAAGTGTGCGTCCGTCGTCACAAATGAATTCAGAGCTAGCGGCAAAAATGCTCATGGAGATTAGACAAATGTCGTCTGCTAGCTCGCCCGGTGTAGCGTCCATTCACCGAATGGTTCGGCAGCCGGGTTCGTCCGATGCGGTCCAAGAGGAAATTTTGGGTGATGCGAGCACTATAAACATAATAGATGCACACCCAGTGACGGCGGATAGTAAGCGAGAACGGAGGAAGCCTTTTAGTCCGGTTCCTAGCTTGTCCAGGTCCAGCCGGGCCGCGAGCGAGAGAGGTCCCTCTCTCGTACAACAACATCTGGGACCAGATGTTGTGGTACAAAATGTGTCTTTAGCGGAGCATACGTCCGTCGCTCGGGACGCTCCGTTGTATAAGCAGTCCGCAGAGACTGTTAAGGCTTCCTCTTCTCGTCAGCGCACACGACCGCACCTTGGCTGCGTGACCGCCGATATATTACCAGCTTCGCCGATGAAGGATTCTTCGGCGACCAGGTCACACCATCCGGCAGCCAGGGATTCGAGACCGATGGACTCCGGACGTTCGCATAGGAAAAGTATGCGGGAGCCATCTGATGCGGAGCTGCCCTCGGCGAAGCAGCGAAAGACTGCGCCTCCGCAGGTCTCGACGCCGGACATTCTTGTGCAGATAGCACAGCTTATCGCAGCATCCCAGCAGCTGACAGAAACGGTGTCGGATCGAGAATTATCCGACGGCGCTGGGTCAGTACGCTCCGCCGAAGCATCGGGGGCCGACGACCGGGAACATCGTGAGGTCCGACCGGATGGTGAAAGGGATACGGACGACTTGGAGCTATCCCTTTCGGAACAACATAAAGCTGCCGTGGACTTCATCCGGCACTTTCTCCCTCAAGTTGTTCCGTCGGGCCAGACTGCTGCGCTTCCGGACAAGAGAATTATAGCGTCATTGGACTCTGAATTTTTTGAGCGGTTCAGGGACATCGCTCCCGAGTTTCCGTCGCAGTCCAATAATGTTGCTAGAACATTTGAATTATTGAACGACGCTATATTTAAACTTGCTTCCAGGACGGGGAAAGCAGGTTTCTTGTCCGCTAATACTCTCAACCTGCCTTTCATTAATGCAAGGAATAAATTCGATACGGCAGGACAGGGTATACCAAGAGTTCCTCTGCGTATGGACGACGAGGCGGAAGACTTAGAGCTATCATTACCGTCGTCGGCTTCTATTCCAACCGCGGTGTTGGAAACAGCTATTGCGTCTAACAGAGCCAATTTAGATGCCTTATCTTACGCAGATCACCTTACTAAGGCGTTATCACTGCGCCTTCAAGGGGAAGAGTTTCAGGATATACAATCCTCTTTAAGACTTCTTTCTAGGGCAGTAGCTTATTCCACGTGTAACTCCGCCCTTTCAGTGGCAAATCTGGAGTTGGTTAGACATGACGCAGCCCTAGCTACATCCACACTAGTGGATTCTAAGGTGAAGAACTCTCTTAGAGTCGCTTCGGTCTCAGGAGAACTTCTCTTTGACGGCAAGCTTTCCGCTATTTATGATAAAATTAAAAAGAAAGCTAATGATTCTCTGTTGTTCAGATCGGCTCCTAAAAAGTCGGATACAGCAGACACGAATAAGACAGGCACTTCTGGGTCTAATGCGCCCAAGAGAGGTTCCTATAGAGGTTCCGGTGCGTCCTCTTGGTCTTATTCGAGAGACCGTCAGGATAGTGACTCTCGTTCGGGACGTCCTTCAGGCCGGGACAATCGGTCGGACGCCCCGAGGTCGACGAGGCGAGGTGCGGGTCGTGGAAGACGTGGTTTCTCCTACCGCAGGCCTCGCAGGTCCAGGAGGTGATGGCTTAAACCTCTATCGCGTTCCGGTTGGCGGAAGGTTGTCGAGTTTTTCACAAGAGTGGGCGTCGATTACGGACGACCCTTGGGTGAGAGGAGTGACTTCGGAAAGTCTAAAGATATCCTTCAAACGAAAGCCTCCATTAACTCGAAGTCCAAAGTGGACTCATCTTCCGTCAAATCCACAGAAAAGAGACGCTCTGTTATCAGAGGTGCAGTCTCTTTTAATGAAGAACGCGGTAGAGGTCGTAGAAAACCAGGAATCTCTGGGATTCTACAGCCATCTGTTTCTGGTTCCGAAACCAGACGGCTCGTTCCGTCCAGTCATAGATTTGAGCTGGATAAACAAGCTGATCGTCGCTCCGAAGTTTTATATGGAGACGATTCGATCGGTCAGAGCGAGTATTCGGGTGAACGATTATGCAACGAGCATAGATCTCAAAGATGCGTACTGTCACGTCATGGTACATCCGACATTTCGAAAGTATCTACGCTTTGCAGTCCTGGGAGTGGTGTATCAATTCCGGGCGATGTGCTTCGGATTGAATCTAGCACCCTGGGCTTTCACTCGGGTAATGAACTCGGTAATGATCTACTTCCGAGCTCATTCGTCTGCGGTAACGTCGGCCTACCTGGACGACATTCTTCAGAGGTACAGCAACGAGTTAACGCTTCAGAACGATGTTCAGAATCTTCTTCTATTGCTCCGACGTCTCGGTTTTATAGTAAACGAGGAGAAGTCGGATCTGGTGCCGTCCAAGTCATTCACTCATCTGGGAATGAGCTTCGAGACGCACAACAATCTCGTTCGTCTGCCGTTAACCAGAGCGAAATTAGTCAGTTGTTACGCTCGCTATTGTCTGCACGCAGACAAAGTCACAGCGAGAGAATTTATGAGACTGATAGGTCTGTGCGGAGCCGCCGCGGATCTCATTCCGATGGGGCGGCTACGCACACGTCCTCTTCAAATTTTCCTGACTCAGAATTGGAGTGTGAAAATTCATTCGCTCGATGTAGACGTTCTCTTGTCAGATCAAGTGAAACAAGAGATTCAGACTTGGGCAAACATTCAGTGGTTAACTCAAGGAGTTCCGCTGCAGTTGCCGGATCCGAGTTTTACCGTTATGACGGATGCCAGTCAAACAGGTTGGGGTGCATCATTAATCCCAACGGATTCGAGATGCCAGGGTCTTTGGGATCCGCAATTCCTGTGCAAGCACATAAACATCAAGGAAATGATGTCAATTTGGCTTGCGTTACGTCACTGGATGGACATTATTCACGATGCTCATGTCCAAATCCTATCCGACAATACGACAGTAGTGGCGTATATACGGAATCAGGGAGGCACTCATTCAGTTCCGTTGTTCAATCTAACGGAAAGAATCCTTCTGTTTGCGTTAGAACATCACGTTCTTCTTTCGGTCCGTCACATACCGGGTCGTCTGAATGTGCTAGCAGACTCCCTTTCATGAAAGGGTCGCTTGTTGCCGTCGGAGTGGACTCTCAACAAACAAGTATTCAATCAGATTTGCTACCAATGGGAACGGCCAATGATAGACTTATTTGCGACACATCTCAACAATCAGTTGCAGACGTATGTGTCTCCGTGTCCGGATCCAAGAGCATTTGCAGTAGACGCTCTGTCGATCCCTTGGGACGGAATGATAGGATATGCGTATCCTCCAGCGCCGTTAATTCAACAAGTATTGCTAAAGATAAAACAATCTCAATGCAAGATTCTGTTGGTAGCATCTCTGTCGCCACAGAGACCGTGGATAAATCTACTCAGGTGTCTGTTGTGGGACCTACCGCGGAAGCTTCCTCCACGAGAGGATCTTCTTTCGCAGGGGAAATCGCGCCAACTCCATCACAACCCGCAAGGTCTCAACCTTCACGATTTTCCGTTGTGCGGTCCTTCTTGCATGGCAAGCACTTTACAGGACGAGCAGTGGACGCGATTTCTAACTGTAGGAGGACCTCCTCTTCGCTAAACTATGCGGCTAAGTGGAAGGTTTTTCGTCGTTGGTGTAGGGATCATTCTGTAGATATATTTGATCCCTCTATACCAGACATTGCAAACTTTCTAGTATACTTGTTTGACGAAATCAAACTGCAGCCTGTTACTATAAAGGGTTATAGATCTATGTTATCTGATTCCTATGCACATCATGATAGTTTACAAATTGGATCTAATGTCTCTTTATCGAAGTTGGTTAGAAACTTTTCGATAAATAGACCCAGAACTCTTAGATTAATTCCTAAGTGGAATTTAGCTTGGGTTCTCCTTAAATTGAAGGAAAAGCCATTTGAACCTCTTGGGACAGTAGATTTCAAATTCTTATCTTATAAGACAGCTTTTCTCTTAGCTTTCTCTTCTGCCAGAAGAGTCAGTGAGCTTCATGCACTATCGGTGGATGATTCTCATTATCGTAGTGTTGGGAACACTATCACCTTCACTACTAATGTGGGTTTTTTAGCTAAGAATCAGGCTCCTAATAAATATCCGGAACCTATTGTTATTAAGGCTCTTCCGTCTTCAGACGGGCGTAGGCCTTTACTCTGTCCTGTTAGAGCACTACGTATCTATAAACAGAGATCTCAGTTTATCAGAAAGGGACGGAAACGTTTCTTTCTGTCTTTGATGCCTAATAGAAAGGACATTTCAGTCCATTCTATTGCTAGATGGATTCAGTTAACTATCCGTACTGCTTATGAAGATTTATCTTCTTCTCAGCAGTCTGTGCTTAAGATTTCTGCTCATGAAGTAAGAGCTCTTTCTACTTCCTGGGCTTATGCTAATAGTGTTGCTATTACAGATTTAATGAAGGCTGCTTATTGGTCTCAGCCATCCACATTTACGAATTTTTATCTCAGAAATATTGAGTCCATTTCTGGAGACCTGCATTGTTTAGGTCCGTTATCTGTTGCTCAGAATGTCGTCCACTAAACAGTTGCAACTATAGTTATGCAGGCTTTCTGTTCCGGCAGTGACTCCGTCCGGCTGCCCTCTTCGCTCTGGGCTATTTGACCCAGGGCAAGGGGAAGGGGGGGGGGGGGCGGGTGTTCCCTTAGGTCACCTGCTTTATAGTGAAAAGCAAGGGAATGCCTCCTCCAAGTCAGTATTTCTGAGTCGCTTCCGGGATGGTTTTAAAGTGTAATATTAATGTTTAAATTCATTCATGTCTTATTTTTAAAGTGTAGCTCGGTGTGAAGCATTTGTATATGTCAAGTGTCAAACGGGCTTTAATATACAATACTCGGACACTTTTAAATGATTATAAAGAGTCTCAATTCTCTGGACTACTTTATTTATTGGCTTGCTTTAAAAATAATTAGTATAAGGGTTATACTGGATGTTAATAGAGAACATGAATGTTATTGTGCTCAATTATTAAGGGTAGTGTATCTTTCTAATTTAATATTAAATAAGAAAGATACATGTAAAGCCTAATACTCCTTTTCTCCTTAAGGGGTTACCTCTTTACTGTATAGTTGAGCTTATTGGATTTTCCTCTATGTCCTAGGCCCTCCAGCCTGTTTACTATTCAGCTAAGTCTGGGTCATTGGTACAGTATAAAAATGTTAAAAAATTTATAGTAATTTATATATTTTTTATACTTACCAATGACCCAGACGGGGATGGCCCTCCCAGGAGTTGGGAACTCTTGCCTCCCCGCTGAGTACATAGCGCTTACCAGGCACTGCCAGTAAGAATGATAATTGGCGCCAATTTCGGGACGACTGCGTCACTGCGCATGCGCAGTAGAGGCGTAGTATGGAGGTCCTTTAGGACATGTTTTCTTTTTGTTTTGGATGCAAATTTTGGGGATTGGGGGGCAAAATTTGTGTTTGGCCCTGGTTTTGTTAGAGTTAGCACCAGCTAAGTCTGGGTCATTGGTAAGTATAAAAAATATATAAATTACTATAAATTTTTTAACTTTTATGCAAAATTATTTCATGTTCCCTAATTTCGGGGCATGGGCCTGATATTTTCATTCTTGCTATGAAATTTCCATTGTTTGTTCAGGGTTTCCTCTCTCCCTTTCCTTAATACCCCCCTTGCTATTCTCCCATGCTTTTGACATAATTTTTGTAATTATTTTTACTGAAATTTCTTGGGAGTTTTGGCTTGTTAACAGAATGATTATTCTGTTTTTCCCCATGGTTACGTCCTCACCCTAGGGTGGTTAGGCGTTTTCAGTCATGCATCTACCATCCGATGTACTGCAGTTTCTTCTCAGGAAGCCTCTGTTTTACATCGGATAGTGTTAAAATTGGTTACTGATTTCAGGCCATATTTTCAGTGCCTGGAGTCTTGTTTCCAGTTTTATTAACTTTTGTTTACATTGACAACAGTTACTTCTGACAGTGATTCCTTGTCTTCTATTTAGTTCTGCTCATAGCCAGATACATTATATTGTCCGTAAGTGTAACATTAATTTTTAGACATGTTTTAAAATTTTTGTCTACACTTAGGCTTTTTTGGGATCCATTTGGGCTCATCGTTCCCATTGGGAACTTGGGCTCATCTTGAAAATTTTTTCAAAAAAATTTTTTCTTTTGAATTATTTTTCGAAATGTTTGTAATGGATTATATTATTATCATGTATCTTGTTTTCAAGGGTTTGTGCGAGTACGATGACTGTTAAGCTTTTTTCAAAATGAAAGAAGTTAGTTCAAATTGTAATTCAATTCGAGGAAGTCTTCCTCTGATTCTCATGCTCAATGTATTTCTTGTAGTCAGTGCACTAATTCTTGCTCTGTGTGTGCCAATTGGAATGATAAACGTTGGAGACGTGTGTCACGGTATATTGTTAGTGGTGAGAGGTCCATGCCAGTCCTCTCACCACAGGGTCACTCTAGTTTTTTTTTTCATAGGAACAAGAACAGGGTGATGTCTTCACGAAGTGGGCCTCTGTCGTCGTAGACAAATGAAGAGCTAGCGGCAAAAGTGCTCAATGAAATTCGGCAAATGCCTAAGAGGTCCCAAGTAGGATCGACGTCATTGTCACCCACTAGCTCGCCCAGTGAAGCAATCATTCACGAAATGGTTGTGACGCCGGGTTCGTCTGTTGCGGTCACAGGAAAGATCGGGTGTTGCGAGCACTATAAACATGGATCGTGCACACCTGGCGACTACGGATCCGAGGATGGAACGGAGGAAGCCAATCAGTCCAGTACCTAGCTCGTCCAGGTCTGCCCGGTCCTCGAGCGAGAGAGGCCCCTCTCTCTTACAACAACATCTGGGACCAGATGTTGTACGTAATGTTCGTCAGTCGGAGCATACGTCCACTCCTCGGGACGCTCCATCGTATAGACAGTCCGGTGTGACTAGTCTATTGGCTTCCTCATCCTCATGGCAGCACATACGACCGCAACTTGGCTACGTGACTTCTGATACCCAGCCTGCTTCACTGACCAGGGATTCCACGTCGATCAGGTCACGCCATCCGGTAGCCAGTCGGGACGTTTGCATAAAAGAAGAATTGACGTCCCAGGAGCTCCCAGCGGCTAAATCACGTAAGACCGCGGCTCCACAGGCCTCCGTGACGGACTTGCTATCACAGATAGCTCAACTCATTGCAGCATCCCAGCAGCCATCAGAAACTTTTTCGGAACAGGAACTGTCTGAGGAAACTGGGTCAGTTCGCTCCCCTGCAGAGTCTGAAAGGGATGACCGAGAATCTCATGTGGTCCAGTCGGATGGCGAAAAGGGAATCAGCAGAGCTGGAATTTTCCCTTTTCAAACAACATAAGGTGGCCATAGATTCTATCCGGCAGCATCTTCCAGAAGTTGTTCCTCCGGACCAAAATGCTGCATTACCGGATAAGAGACTGATAGTGTCACTGGACATAGACTTTTTTGGCCTGAATAGGGACATTGCCTCTGAGTTTCCGACCCAGTCCAGTAATGTCACATGGACATTTGAACTTTTGAATGACGCTATATTCAAGCTAGCCTCTAAGACTGTCAAATCCGGTTTCTTATCGCCTAACGCTATACAGCTGCCTTTCATCAATATTAGAAATAAATTTGAAACGGCAGGACAGGGCATGCCGAGAGTTCCTCAGCATTTGGACGACCAGGCGGAAGACTTGGAGTTGTCATTGCCGGCGTCCATGTCTATTAACTCCAGTATACTGGAGACGACAATCTCGTCCAATAGAATTAATTTAGACGCATTATCTTA
The DNA here is from genome assembly GCA_031216915.1 of Pictodentalium vernedei. Taxonomy (NCBI): domain Eukaryota; kingdom Metazoa; phylum Mollusca; class Scaphopoda; order Dentaliida; family Dentaliidae; genus Pictodentalium; species Pictodentalium vernedei. Next base: position 739,596,539 of record CM062297.1, read on the forward strand.
CGCAGATCACTTACCAGAGCATTATCCTTACGTCTCGAAGGGAAAGAATTCCAGGATGTTCAAACTTCCTTAAGAGTTCTTTCGAGGGCTATAGCATATTCTACATATAACTCCGCCCTTTCAGTGGCAAAGTGGCAAAGCTGGAGTTAGTCAGACGTGATGCTGCCCTGGCTGCATCCACTAGAGTGGATAGTAAGGTGAAAAATTCTCTTCGAGTCACTCCGGTCTCTGGAGAGCTTCTCTTCAACAGAAAGCTTTCTATAATCTATGATCAGATTAGTAAGAAAGCTTCGAATTCTCTGCTTTTTAAATCCGCTTCAAAAAAGTCGGACTCAGCAGGGAGGAGTAAGGCAGGCACTTCGGGAGCGAATATGTTCAAGGGAAGTTCCTATAGAGGATCTAAGAAATCCTCTATGTCTTACTCCAGAGACCGTCAGAGTAGCGACTCAGGTAGGGTAACCGGTCAGACGCCCCTAGGTCGACTGGACGAGGTGCGGGTCGTGGAGGACGTGGTTTCTCCTCCCGCAAGCCTCGCAGGGCCAAGAGGTGATGGTCTAAACCTCTATAGCGTTCCAGTCGGCGGAAGGCTGTCGAGATTCTTAACCAATTGGTTGTCAATTACGGATGACCCATGGGTGCAAGGGGTGATTTCCGAAGGTCTAAAACTGTCCTTCAAGGAAAAACCTCCGTTAACTCGAAGTCCACGTTGGACTCCGCTTCCGTCAAATGTTCAGAAGAGAAAATCGCTTCTATCAGAAGTTCAATCTCTTCTGGACAAGAATGCTATAGAGGTCGTAGAAAACCAGGAATCTCCCGGTTTCTACAGTCACCTGTTTCTGGTTCGAAAACCAGACGGCTCGTTTCGTCCAGTCATAGATCTGAGCTGGATAAACAAGCTGATCATGGCTCCGAAATTTTATATGGAGACCATCCGATCGGTCAGAGTGAGCATTCGAGTGAACAATTATGCTGCGAGCATAGATCTCAAAGATGCGTACTTTCACGTCATGGTACATCCGGCGTTCAGAAAGTATCTTCGCTTCGCTGTCCTAGGAGTCGTTTATCAGTTCCGAGCAATGTGCTTCAGTCTGAATCTAGCGCCCTTGGCATTCACTCGAATTATGAACTTGGTAATGACTCATTTCCGAGCTCATTCATCTGTAGTAACGTCAGCCTACTTGGACGACATTCTTCAGAGGTACGGCAACAAGTTAACACTTCAGAACGATGTTCAGAGTCTGCTTCAATTGCTCCGATGTCTCTGTTTCATAGTAAACGAAAAGAAGTCGGATCTAGTGCCGTCCAAGTCATTCACCCACCTGGGAATGAGCTTCGAGACGCACAACAATCTCGTTCGTCTGCTGTTAACCAGAGCGAAATTAGTCCGTTGTTACGCTCGCTTTTGTCTTCACTCAGATGGAGTAACAGCGAGAGAATTCATGAGACTGACAGGTTTGTGCGGAGCCACTGCGGATCTTATTCCGATGGGGCGGCTACGCACTCGTCCACTCCAGATATTTTTTACTCAGAATTGGAGTGTGAAGACTCATTCGCTCGAAACGAACATCGTCTTGTCGAATCAAGTGAAACAAGAGATTCAGACTTGGGCAGATATTCAGTGGTTAACTCAAGGAGTACCACTGCAGCTGCCGGATCTGAGTTTTACGATAATGACGGATGCGAGTCAAACAGGTTGGGGCGCAACTCAGAGCCCAACAGATTCGAGGTGCCAGGGTCTTTGGGATCCGCAGTTCCTAAACAAGCACATAAACATCAAAGAGATGATGTCAGTTTGCCTTGCGCTACGTCAGTGGATGAACATTCTTCAGAATTCGCATGTTCAAGTTCTGTCCGACAATTCGACAGTAGTAGCGTATATTTGGAACCAGGGAGGCACCCATTCCATTCCATTGTTCAATTTAACGGAAAGGATCCTTCTGTTTGTCCTAGAGCCTCAAGTTCTCCTATCGGTCCGTCATATTCCGGGTCGTCTGAATGTTCTAGCAGACTCCCTTTCTCGGAGAGGTCGCATGTTGCCATCAGAATGGACTCTCAACAAACGAGTATTCAATCAGATTTGCTACCAGTGGGATCGTCCTATGATAGACTTATTTGCGATGCATCTCAACAATCAGTTGCAGACGTATGTGTCGCCATGCCCAAATCCTCGAGCGTTTGCAGTAGATGCCCTCTCGATCTCTTGGGACGGAATGATAGGATATGCGTATCCTCCAGCTTCGTTGATTCAACAGATATTGCTAAAAATCAAGCAATCTCACTGCAAGATTCTGTTGGTAGCATCTCTGTCACCCCAGAGACCATGGATAAATCTACTCAGGTGTCTGCTGTGGGACATTCCGCGGAAGCTTCCTCCACAGGAGGACCTTCTTTCGCAGAGGAAATCACGCACACTGCATCACAACCCGCAAGGTCTCAACCTTCACGTATTTCCGTTGTGCGGTCCTTCTTGCACGGCAAGCATTTTACAGGACGAGCAGTGGACGCAATTTCTGACTGTAGGAGGACCTCGTCTTTGCTAAATTATGCTGCTAAGTGGAAGGTTTTCTATCGGTGGTGAAGGGATCATTCTATTGATATTTATGATCCCTCTATTCCAAACATTGCTAATTTTCTGGTCTACTTGTTTGACGAGATCAAACTGCAGCCAATAACTATTAAGGGTTATAGGTCTATGCTATCGGATACCTATGCTCATCATGATGGCTTACAAATTGGTCTCTTTATCTAAGTTAGTGAAAAACTTTTCGATAAATAGACCTAGAATCCTTAGGTTAATTCCTAAATGGAATTTAGCTTGGGTTCTTCTGAAGCTAAAAGAAGCGCCATTTGAGCCTCTTGATACAGTGGACTTCAAATTCTTATCTTATAAGACAGCTTTTCTCTTAGCCTTCTCTTCTGCCAGAAGAGTTAGTGAGCTTCATGCACTATCGGTTGATGATTCTCACTATCGTAGTGTTGGTAATACTATTACTTTGACTACTAATGTTGGATTTTTGGCTAAGAATCAGGCTCCTAATAAGTATCCTGAACCTATTGTTATTAAGGCTCTTCCGTCTTCAGACGGTCATAGGCCTTTGCTCTGTCAAGTTAGAGCCATGCATATTTACAAACGTAGATCTGAGTTTATCAGAAAGGGACATAAGCATTTCTTTCTGTCTCTGCTGCCTAATAGAATTGACATTACAGTCCATTCTGTTGCAAGGTGGATTCAATTAACTATCCATACTGCTTATGAAAAATTATCTTCAACTCAGCAGTCTGTGCTTAAGATTTCGGCGCATGAGGTAAGAGCGCTGTCTACATCTTGGTCTTATGCTAATAGTGTTACTATTAACGATTTGATGAAGGCTGCATATTGGTCTCAGCCTTCCACGTTCACAAATTTTTATCTTAGAAATATTGAGTCCATTTCTGGTGACCTGCGTTGTTTAGGTCCGTAATCTGTTGCTCAGAATGTTGTCAACTAAACAGTTGCAACTATAGATATGCAGGCTTTCTGTTCCGGCAGTGACTCTGTCCTGCTGCACTCTTTGTTCTGGGGTATTTGACCCAGAGCAAGGGGAAGGGGGGGGGGGGGAAGGTGTTCCCTTATATCACCTGCTTTATAGTGAAAAGCAAGGGAATACCTCCCCTGGAGTCAGTAATTCCGAGTCGGTGCCAGGATGGTTTTAAAGTGTTAAGCTAATGTCTATCTCATTTAGTTAATATTTTTAAAGTGAAGCTCAGTGTGAAGCATTTGTATATGTCATGTGTCATACAAGCGCTAATATACAATCCTCTGACACTTTTAAATGAGTATAAAGAGTCTCATTCTCTGGACTATCTTTATTTATTGGCTTTCCTTTAAAAGATTAGTATAATGCGTTATACTGGATGTTAATAGAGCTCATTGATGTTATTGTGCTCAATTATGGAATGGTATTGTGTCTTTCTTTTTTGGTATAAACAAGAAAGATACATGTAAAGTCTGTTCTCCTCTTCTCCTTGAGGGGATAATTCTGTTTACATGTAATTGAGTCTATTGGATTTTCCTTTATGTCCTAGGCCCTCCAGCCTTTTTTTCTATTCAGCTAAGTCTGGGTCATTGGTACAGTATAAAAATGTTTAAAGAATTTATAGTAATTTATATAGTTTTTATACTTAACAATGACCCAGACGGGGATGGCCCTCCCATTAGTTGGGAACTCATACCTCCCCGCTGATTACATAACACTTACCAGGCACTGCTTGTAAGAATGAGGATTTGGCTCCAATTTCGGACTTCCTTGACACTGCGCATGCGCAGTGGATAAAAGTATGGAGGACCACACAGGACATCTAATTTTTGGATTTTGATGCAAATTTTGGGGATTAGGGCTGATTGGGGGGAAAAATTTGTGTTTGGCCCTAGAATTTTAGAGTTAGCACCAGCTAAGTCCGGGTCATTGGTAAGTATAAAAAATATATAAATTACTATAAATTTTTTAACATTCATTAATTTTCATGACCTTCAACAACAATGGCAAAAGACTATCTGTTAAATGATCATTTTATGAAATGCGGTTTCCTTTGCTGAACTGGAACTTACCACTTGCTCCGCATCTATACTGTCTGATATATTTATTTTTAACTTGTATTTTTAAAAGTTCGAACCTGAAAATAGGTTTCAAATTCACAGTGAAGTCCAATAAAAATTAGGGTTACAATGACCTAAATGAGCAACTTTTACTTTGTAAAATTTTTGGGGTCGGCATAATTGTTTAGGGTTGGTCTTGTTACCCTAAACAAAAGGATTTTTTTCTTTGGCCTGACATTTCACATCATTACACCTTCAGCATTTTTCCCCCAAGTTGTGCATTGCTACCACAACATTTTCCTATTGTCTTGTGTGTGTGTGTGGGGGTGTGTGTGGGGGGGAGGGGGGGGGGGATATACAAGCTATTTAGCTTATTTATCTGTGAACAATCTTCAAATTTCATAACTTCCCAACACTACAAACAAGTTCTATTTTACTTGTAAAATAGAACCTGAGAACCAACACCTGGGGTAGGAATCCTCTAAAGGAAACTGCATTGGTATAAAAATTGGCCAAACTTGATGCTATCTTTGTGTGTTGTGGTCATGATATAGCCTTATGTGCTGAAAGTTACCTTAAAAACCAGTTAATAAATTAAATAGTTTAAATGCCTTTCATTTATCAGTATCATCCATATTGCAATGGAAATTGTTGGATATATTTTTTGGCTGATGATCCCAACTAGGGCGGCATGGTATTTGAAACTGAATACCAGTATCAGTATTTTACTGGTATATCGAAAGACTGTTCAGATATCTGAACATACAAACCATAATCAGGAAGTGAACGATCACAGTCGGAATGAATCAACATGCCTTGATGATGCAGTACGAATAAAACTTCACCCAATGCAGGTGATGTCAAAATTTATTATTTTAAATATTAGTTTATTAAATTTAAAAAAAAATTTCAACAAAACCATATCATGTGACCCCACATTGGAGGAATCACATGATATGGTTTTGTTGAATTTTTTGAAAAATAATTTTTTTTCAACTGCTCAATTTATATATTACACAGGCGCATGTGGGGAATTTGTTAGGTAAATGGATAATATTATTCATTCGGAACTGCAGTTGAAAAACTTGAGACATCTTGAAAATTACATTCTGGATATATAATAATAATGGTAAACCAATATTTTTGTAATAACACTGGTATTCAATCGATACTGGTTTGAATACCTGTATTTATCAGTTTATCAATATATCCTGCAGTCCTAATCCCAACATTATCGCAGCACCAGTACAGTGAAAACCTGTTAATTGAATAGCCACTTTGCCAGTGAAAATTATTCAATTAACAAGTATTCAGTTGACAGGGAATTGGTCACTTTCTTTTTTACAAAGATAAACCTTTAAACCTTGTTTATCCAGAGACTGCAATGTAAATTTTGAAAATTGAAATAAACTTCGTTTTAAAGAATTGAATTGGATATTGTATTTATATAAGAAGTATTCACTCACCTGTTATGTGCTTGTCCTGTATACATTTGTTTTGTTAGCACAGTGTTTTTTTCTTTTTCTCAGGACTATGAGGGTGGTTTATTCCCAGCAGTTTACAACTTGAGTGATGTTCCTAAAGGCAAAACTCCATTGGATGCTAATCATACACACTTCATTTTAGTCGATAATGGAACAGAAAATCAGTTTGGTGCTGAAATTCACTTTCGTTCTAAATTGGAAGATTATATCTCAAAGAAAGTAGAAACTGGTGTCAGTGAATCTGAAGGTCTGTAAAAATTATTTGCTAATAAAGTGTATCTTATAACATTCAGAGTTCCTGCAGAGCCTTAGATTCAAGGATTAGTCTTAAATTCACCTAAAGGCAGTTCAAGGCCGTAAATTTGAAATAACATCACCGACAAAGCATCTATTTGATAACATAGAGAGTAATCGGTTGCCTGGACTGGTTACGTGAAATAAATCATGAGAGGAAAGGGACGTTGTACAAACACGAGTGTGCAAATGTGCATGAGTGTTTTACAATATAGTCCCTCACCTCGAATGAATTATTTTACGTAACCAGTCCAGTCAAGCGATTACTCTGTTTATTACTTTTCATTATTAATGATAATTATATTATTTAACCCTTTACCTAACGTAATGGCCAAAACCGGCAGCGCTATTCTCAAAAATTGTCAATTACTTTTCATTATTTTTTCATTTTTTGTCTCGAAAACATAGGTTATGACCCCTCATTGGAACGGGCTCATTGAGCTCGTTCCAATGAGGGGTCATAAGCTATGTTTTTGAGACGAAAAAATAAAAAAATAATAGTCATTCAAGAATTTTTTTCACCTGCGTCGCCAGCGGCAGAGCAGGTCTAGTAACCACTCGACTCCGTCCATCAGTCCATCCGTCAGCCCGTCAGTCCGTCCGAAACACTTTTTCCGTCAAAGTTTTCTTGGCTTCTATGAAAGGGAATGATTTTATATTTGGTCTGCTGCTTCATAATGATGAGTTGTATCGTGTAAGCAATTTTCAGATCTGCCGTGCAGCCACTTCCTGTTTGCCGATACTTTGAAATTTTACTGTACCCACTGAACATTGAATTTTTTCGTCAAACTTTTCTCGGCTTCTATGCAAGGGATTGATTTTATATTTCATCTGGAGCCTGATAATGATCAGTTGTATCGTGTATGCAATTTTCAGATCTGCCATGCAGCCACTTCCTGTTTGCTAATTCAATTGCATGCAGCGACGCAGGTCCAGACCCGGTATTGGTCTTGGCTTGTTGCATGTGTCGTCTGCTTTTCATGTTAGGTGAAGGGTTAAAAAAAACAAAGAAACAATGAAGTCCCCATTACACCCACGGCAAAGCGTCTTCTTTTGCGAGCGCGGATTCATGACACAATTGTTGACTGCATAATTTACTTGTGAAGTTATCGTTTATAATCAAACTGGGAAATCCCAGTAAATCACACTTTGAAAAGTAATAAAGTCTATATTTTTATACAGTACCAATGACCCAGACTTAGCTGGTGCTAACTCCTTAAATTCGAGGGCCAAACACAAATTTTGCCCCCCAATCCCCAAAATTTGCATCAAAATCTGAAATTTCAATGTCCTATATGGTCCTCCATACTTTCTATCCACTGCGTATGCGCAGTGTCAAGGAGGTCTCGAAATTGGCGCAAATGTCATTCTTTGTTTGGCCCTAAAATCAGTAACATGTCACTGATATTTGTGCTTGTAAATCTCAGTTTAAATGATGCCAGACACATAATTATGAAAGAAATGGTGGATCTAAGGATGAAATAAGGATGAGAGGAAGAAACAGTGGCAGAATGTGTTCAGGGCTGTAACTTATAATGTTTTTATGAAATTATTTCATGTTCCCTAATTTTGGGACATGAGCCTTATGTTGTCATTCTGGCTATGAACTTACCATTGTTTGTTCAGAGTTTCCTCTCTCCCTTTCCTTAATACCCCCTTGCTATTCTCCCATGCTTTTGGCATAATTTTGAATTTTTTTTTTTTTACTAAAATTTCTTGGGAGTTTTGGCTTGGTAACAGAATGAATATTCTGTTTTTTCCCCATGTTTATGTCCTCACCCTTGGGTGATTAGGCATCGTGATCTGCATCTACCATCCGATGTACTACAGTTTCTTCTCTGGAAGCCTCTGTTTTACATCGGATAGTTTTAAATTGGTGACTGATTTTGGGCCATGGTTACAGTGCCTGGAGTCATGTTTCCCGTTTTTGTACATTTTTGTTTATGTTGACAACAGTTACTTCTGATTGTGATTACTTGTCTTCTATTAGTTCTGCTCATAGCCAGATACATTAATATTGTCCGTAAGTGTTGCATTAATTTTTAAAAATGTTTTAAAATATTTTGTCCGCACTTAGGCTTTTTTGGGATCCATTTGGGCTCATTGTTCCCATTGGGAACTTGGGCTCTTCTGAAAATGTTTCAAAAAATTTTTTTTTTGAAATTATTTTTTCGAAATGTTATAATGGATTATATTATATTATGTATCTTTGTTTCAAGGGTTAGTGCGAGTACCATGACTGTTTATATTTTTTCATGATGAAAGAATATTGTTCAAATTGTAATGCGAGGAAATCTTCCTCGGATTCTCATGTTCATTGTGTTTCTTGTAGTCAATGTACTAGCACTAATTCTTGCTCAGTGTGTGCCAATTGGAATGACAATGTTGGAGACGTGTGTCACGGTATATTGTTAGCGGTGAGGGGGTCCATGCCGGTCCTCTCTCCGCAAGGTCACTCTAGTTTATCAGTCTCTTTTTCAGAAGAACAAGAACAGGGTGATGTTTCTGTGATGTCTTCAACAAGTGTGTCTCCATCGTTGCAGTCTAACGAAGAGCTAGCGGCAAAAGTGCTCATGAATACAACAATTGCCTAAGAGGTCCCTAGTAGGATCAACGGCGTTGTTGTCCGCTAGCTCGGCCGGTGTAGCGACCATTCATCGAATGGCTCGGCAGCTGGGTTTGTCCGTTGCGGTCCAGGGAAGCAGTTTGGGTGATGCGAGCACTATAAATATTGAACGTGGACACCCAGCGACGACGGATCTGAGGATTGTATGGAGGAAGCCTGTCAGTCCGGTAGCTAGCTCGTCCAGGTCTATCCGGACCGCGAGTGAGAGAGGCCCCCTCTCTCTTACAACAGCATCTGCACCGTGATGTTGTTGTATGTTTGTTCATTAGTCGGAGCATACGTCCACTCCTCCTGCTCGGGATGCTCAGTCACATAGACAGTCCAACGCAGCTGGTCTATTGGCTTCCTCATCCTCATGTCAGCACACACGACCGCACCTTGGCTATGTGCCCACAGATATCCAGCCTGCTTCGCCAACCAGGGAATCCACGTCGACCAGGTCACGCCATCCGCTAGCCAAGGACACGAGGGCTTTCCAGTTGGGATGTTCGCATAAAAATGCAGGAATGAACATCCCTGGAGCTTCCAGCAGCTGATTACGTAAGACTGCGGCTCCACAGGCCTCTGTGATGGACTTGCTATCGCAGATAGCTCAATTCATCACAGCATCCCAGCAGCTATCAGAAACTTTTTCAGTAATGAACTATCTGAGCAAGCTGGGTCGGTTTGCTCCCCTGCAGAGTCAGTAGGGACGACCGAGATTCTTATGTGGTCCAGGCAGATGGTAAAAGGGAATCAGCACTGCTGAAATTTTCCCTTTCTGAACAACTTAAGGTGCCGTAGTTTTCATCCGGCATCACCTTTTAGAAATTGTTTCTCTGGACAAAAATGCTGCGTTACCTGATAAGAAACTGTAAGCGTCACTGGACATAGGCTTTTTCTAAGACTGGCAAATCCGGTTTCTTACCGCCTAAGCGCTATACAGCCGCCTTTCATCAATGTTAGACATAAATTTGAAACGGCAGGACAAGGCGCGCCGAGAGTTCCTCTGCATTTGGACGACTAGGCTGAAGACCTGGAACGGTCATTGTCAGTGTCTATGTCTATTTACTCCTGTATACTGGAGACGACAATTTAGACGCATTATCTCACGCAGATCACCTTACCAGAGCGTTATCACTACGTCTCGAAGCGAAAGAATTCCAGGATCTTCAATCTTCCTTAAGAGTTCTTTTGAGGGCTATAGCATATTCTGCGTATAACTCCGCCCTTTCAGTGGCAATATGGAGTTAGTCAGACATGATGCTGTCCTGGCTGCATGCACAAGAGTGGATAGTAAGGTGAAAAAACTATCTTCGAGTCGCTCCGGTCTCAGGAGAGCTTCTCTTCGACGTTAAGCTTTCTACAATCTATATTAGATTACTAAGAAAGCTCTGGATTCTCTGCGTTATTCCACTTTGAAAAAGTCTGGCTCAGCAGGGAGGAGTAAGGCAGGTTCTTCAGGGGTGAATACGTCCAAAGGAAGTTCCTATAGTGGATCTAAGCCTCTACGTCCTACTCCAGAGACCGTCAGAGTAGCGACTCACATAGGGGTCGTATGCTGGCCTGAGATATCGGGTCAGACGCCCCTAGGTCGACTGGGCGAGGTGCGGGTCGTGGAGGATGTGTTTTCTCTTTCCGCAATCCTCGCAGGGCCAGGAGGTGATGGTTCTACATCGACCAGTTGGGACGTTCGCATATTATATAAATGCAGGTATTAACGTCCCTGGAGCTTCCAGCGGCTAATTACGTAAGACCGTGGCTCCACAGGCCTCCATGACGGACTTGCTATAGCAGATAGCTCAATTCATCACAGCATCCCAGCAGCTATCAGAAACTTTTTCAGTAAAGAACTGTCTGAGCAAGCTGGGTTGGTTTGTTCCCCTGCAGAGTCAGTAAGGGACGACCAAAATTTATTATGTGGTCCAGGTGGATGGTAAAAGGGAATCAGCACAGATCATACGAGCGCTAATATACAATCCTCGGACACTTTTTAATGAGTATAAAGAGTCTCATTATCTGGACTATCTTTAATTATTGGCGTTCCTTTAATAAGATTAGTATAAGGGATTATACTGGATGTTAATAGAGATCATTGATGATTATTGTGCTCAATTACGGAATGGTATTGTGTCTTTCTTTTTGATACAAACAAGAACGGTACATGTAAAACCTGTTCTCCTCTTCTCCTTGAGGGGATAATTCTGTTTTCATTTAATTGAGTCCATTGGAATTTCCTTTATGTCCTAGGCCCGCCAGCCTTTTTTCTATTCAGCTAAGTCTGGGTCATTGGTACAGTATAAAAATGTTAAAAAATTTATAGTAATTTATGTATTTTCTATACTTACAATGACCCAGACAGGGATGGCCCTCTCATGAGTTGGGAACTCATACCTCTCCGCTGATTATATAACGCTTACCAGACACTGGTTCTAAGAATGACATTTGCGCCAATTTCGAGACCTCCTTGACACTGCGCATGCGCAGCGGGTAGAAAGTATGGAGGACCATATAGGACATTGAAATTTCGGATTTTGATGCAAATTTTTGGGATTGGGGGGCAAAATTTGTGTTTATCCCTAGAATTTAAGGAGTTAGCACCAGCTAGGTCTGGGCCATTGGTAAGTATAAAAAATATATAAATTACTATAAATTTTTTAACTTTTCCAGGTTTATAGTAAAAGTGAGCAAGATAATGAATAAAGCCATGCATTGTGTCAAGTGTTATCGTCAGTTGCTTTTTATGATCTGCTCTATTAGTTATTCACCAATTATTTTGATTGGCTCTTTACCCAATGCAACGGTCAAAACTGGCCAGAGCTATTTACAAAAATTACACTTCAGTTTTCTTTGAAATAATTTTCATTGTGTTAATAACAAAGACCTATGGTTTGACGATGGTTGGTGTGGGTCTGGGCGGGTGTCTTGGCATCCTCGCACTGTTAGCGCAATAACTTGAACAAACATTCTTTGATTTGACTAATATTTACCATACAGGTCTTTTGCAATAATATCTCATGCAAGTTTGAAAACTGGCATGGCACGATCTTCTGTTACAGAGTTATGGGCCTTAATTAGTTCATTTTTATGAATTTAGAGCTCATTAGAGCAGTAACTTGTACAAACATTCTCTGATTTGACTAATATTTGCCACACAGGTCATTTGAAATAATATCTCAAGTAAGTTCGAAAACTGGCCCAATTTTTACGAATTTTGAGCTCATTAGCGCAATAACTTGGAACAGATGTCCTACGATTTGACCAGTATTTGCCATAGAGGTCTTTTGCAATAATATTTCAAGCGGGTTTGAAAACGAGCCCGTCCCAATTTTTCATCACAGAGTTATGGCCCTTAAATAATTTTTCCGAATTTTGAACTTCTTAGAATTATAACATGAAGAAAGGTTCCAGATTTGAAAACCGGCATATGATTGATAACTGGGTTATGGACATGCAACACTCTCCGATTGCTTCCACAACTCGATGCCAATATCTTCGATGTGCTCCTCTTGTTTTATTTTTTGTCCCAACAACATAGCTAATGACCCCTCCTTTGGACGAGCTTGTTGAGGTCGTTTCATTGAGGGGTCAAAGCTATGTTTTTGATGCAAAAAAATGAAAAAGATTAGTTATTCAAGAATTTTGTTTGCAAGCGTCATGTGCCTTTTGTGTTAGGTAAAGTGTAAAACAAAGGTTCTCTGGTAGTGTTGACCAGTTAGAATCATCATTGCATATTGGACATAAATCATGAGAAAGATTGAAAAATATTTGAAGTGGATCAATTTAATAAAACAAACTTCCAAAATACTGTATATGTTTGTGTAAAAGTGGCATCTATTTTTATACTGTACCAATGACCCAGACATAGCTGGTGCTAACTCTTAAAATATAGGGCCAAACACAAATTTTGCTCCCCAATCCCCAAAATTTGCATCTAAAACCAAAGAAAACATGTCCTGAAAGGCCCTCCACACTTCACCTCTACTGCGCATGCGCAGTGTCAAGGACGTTCCAGTTTGGCGCCATTAATCATTCTAAGTTTGGCCCTTCATCAGTTAACAACTGACTGATCTTTGTGCTTGTAAATCTCAGTTTAAATGATGCCAGACACATAAATATTAGTGAAATGGTGATTCTAAGGAGGATAGAGAAGGAGGAGAGGAAAAATGTGTGACAGAATATTATCAGGGCTGTAACTTAAAATTTTTTAATGAAATTATGTTAACTTACCTATTTTCGAGGCTGCAGCCATTTTGTTGTCATTCTGATTATTTAGTTACACTGTTTTTTCAATGTTTTCCTCTCTCCCTGTCCTTTAAGTCCCCCCTTGCTATTCTCCCATGCTTTTGGCATAGTTTTTGTAATTATTATTACTAAATTTTCTTGGGAGTTTTAGCTGAATAACAGAATGAATTCTGTTCTTTTCCCCATGTTTACGTCTTCACCTACGGGTGGTTAGGCGTTGTGTTCTGCATCTACCATCTGATGTTCTGCAGTTTCTTCCCTGGAAGTCTCTGTTTTGCATCAGAGAGTGTATTTTTGGTAACTGATTCTGGGCCTGGGTGCCTGGAGTCTTATTTTAGTGTTTTTACATTCATTGTTTACATTTACAACAGCCCTCTGTGTGAGGGGGGGATTTCTGGAAAATAATATCTTGATGTTATTTTAATCATAACTAGATACATTATTATTGTTCGTAAGTGTTGAATAAATTGTTTAAAATATTTTTAAAATTTTTGTCCACACTTAGGCTTGGGATCCATTGGGGCTCAACGTTACTTTTCAGAAACTTGGGCTGTTCTGAAAAAATATTTTTTCAAAATATTTTGATTTCAATTATTTTTTCTATATTAATGGATCATATTATTATTATGTATTTTGATTGCCAGGGGTTAGTGCGAGTACCAGGACTTGTTTTCTTTTCACATTGAAAGGATATTGATCAATTGTAATAAGAGGAAGTCTTCCTCTGACTTTTATAATCATTCTATATGTGGTCAGTGTACTCGCATTAACTCCTGTTCTATATCGTATGATTTCGATGACAATATGGGAAGCGTATGTCACGGTATGTTATTGGGGAATTGGACACTCCGGTCCTTTCCCCGCAGGGTCACTCTACTTTATCAATTTCTATGTCAGACGATCAAGATTAGGGTGATGTATCTGTGATGTCTTCCAACAGTGTGCCTCCATCGTCACAATTAATGAAGGGCTAGTGGAAAAGTGCTCATGTAAATACGCCAATTGCCTAAGAGGACCCTAGTAGGTTCGACGGCCTTTGACGTCCGCTAGCTCGCCCGGTGTAGCGGCCATTCACCGAATGGTTCGGCAGCCAGGTTTGTCCGTTGCGGTCTAGAAGGAATTTTGGGGTGATGCGAGCACTATAAATCAACCAAATGCACACCCAGTGACGGCGGATCGGAGGGAGAACGGAGGAAGCCTTTTAGTCCGGTTCATAGCTCGTTCTGGTGTAGCGTGCATTCATCGAATGGTTCGGCTGCCGGGTTCGTCCGTTGCGGTCTAGGAAGGAGATTTGGGTGATGCGAGCACTTTAATTACTTTAGTACTCACCCAGTGACGGCAGATTGAGGACATATCGGAGGAAGCCTGTTAGTCCGGTTCCTGGCTTCCCTCTCTCGCCCAACAACATAGGGGACCGCATGTTGTGGTTCAGATATTTTACATTCGGAGCATATGTCTGTCGGTCGGGACGCTCCGTTATATTGACAGTCCGAGAGACTGTCCTTAATGCTTCCTCATCCTCACAGCAGGGCACACGACTGCACATTGGCTACGTGACCTTGAGTATCCGATCAGTTTCGTCATTCAGTGATTCCACGGCGAATAGGTCGCGCCATCCGGTAGCCAAGGGACACGAGGCCTATACACTCCGTTCGCTCGCATATTGGTAGTATGCACGGGGTAACAATCACGGAGCTTCCAGCGGCAATGCATTGTAGGACCGCTTCTCCTCAGGCCTCAGTGACGGACGTGCTATCCGAGTTAGCACAGTTGTTTCGCAGCATCCCAGCAATTGACAGTTTCTTGGTCGAATCAGGAATTATCCGACGGCGCTGGGTCGGTGCGGTCCGCGGTTGCATCAGGTACGGACGACCGAACGCTTTATAGGGTCCGACAGGATGGCGAAAGGGATTCGAAAGATTTCGAGTTTTCCCTTTCGTAGTATCGGAAGCTGCCATTCATATCTTCTGGCATTATCTTCCAGTGATTGTTATTTCGGACTACATTGCTGCGATGTTGGATAAGAGACTTATAGCGTCATTGGACTCGGAATTTTCGATCGGTTCAGGGACATTGTCCCTGACTTACCGACGCAGTCCAATAATTTCATTACAACATGTGTTTTATTTTTCGACGCTATATATGCATACAAGCCTGCTACCAAGCATGATAGTTTAGTTTCTTGTCCGCGTTGCTCATTTCTGTCGTTTTATCATTTATACGAATAGTTTATTTTGGCAGTGCAGGGCGTACCGAGAGTTCATATGCGTCTAGACGGTGTGGTTAAAGACTGGAAATATTCTTTTTCGCCGTCTATGTCTTTTCCAACTTCAATGTTGGAAACGACAATGATGTCTAGTAGACTTAACTTAGACGCGTTATCATACGTGAGGCGTTATCATTACGTCTTCAAGAAAAGATTTACGGGATATTATTCTCAATGTAATTTCTTTTGAGGGCAGTAGTTTGTTCACGTATAACTCCGCCCTTCAGTGGCTGATTGGAGTTGGTTAGACGTGACGCAGCCCTAGCTACATCCACGCGCGTGGATAGTAAGGTTAAGAACTCTCTCAGAGTCGCTTCGTTCTCGGAGAAGCTTCTCTTCGACGGCAACTTTTCAGCAATCCATGAATTGCTCGATTTACACGTTCTCTTGTCTATCTAGTGTTACAAGAGATTCAGACTGGGGCAAACATTCGGTGGTTGACTCAGAGAGTGCCACTGCAGTTGCCGGACCCGAGTGTTGCTGTTATGACGGTTGCCAGTCAAACAGATTGGGATATAATACTGATCCCAACGGATTCGAAGTGCCAGGGTCTTTGGGTTCCGCAGTCTCTTAGCAACCAATTATCTTCCGCGGAATAATGTTTTTTAGGCTTGCTTTATGTCATTGCATGAACATTATTCAGAAATGCATGCCCAAATCCTGTCCGTTAATTCGACAGTAGTGGCATATCTCCGGAACCAGGGAGGCACTCTTTCGTTTCCGTTATTCAATTTAATGGAAAGAATCCGTCTGTTGGTTATAGTACACCAAGTTCTGTTTTGGTCCGTTATATTCCGGGTCGTCTGATTGTTTTACCAGACTCCCGTTCACTTAGGGGTCGCTTGTTGCTGTCAGAATGGACTCTCAACAAACAAGTATTCAATCAGATTTGCTATCTATGGGAGCGCCCAATGATGATTTATTTACGACACAGCTTGCTAATCAATTGCAGACGTATGTGTTGGCTTGTCCGGATCTCTGAGCTAATGTTGTTAACGCTCTATTGATCTATAGGACGGAATGATAGGATACGCGTATCCTCCGGCGCTGTTGTGTCAGCAGGTATTGCTAAGATAAACAACCACTATACATTTCTGTTGATAGCATCTCTATCTTCACAGAGACCATGGGTAATTTACTCTGTTGTCTACTGTGGGACTTAACGTGAAATCTTCCTCAATGTGAGGATCTTTTTTCTCTGGGTAAATCGTGTCATCTTTATCACAACCCGCAAGGTCGCAACCTTCATGTATTCCGTTGTGTGGTCCGTATTGCATTGTAAGCATTGTACTGGACGAGCTTTGGACGCGATTTCTTACTATAGGAGATCCTCTTCTTCGCTATTCTATGCGGCTAAAGTGGAGGCTCTTCCGTCGTTGGTGTAGGGATCATTATGTTCATATTGTTGATCCCTCCATACTACTCATTGCAATTTTTTAGTATACTTGTTTCACAAGATCTACTGCAGCCTGTTATTATTAAGGTTATAGGTTTATGTTACCTCATACCTATGCACTCTAGGATAGTTTACAATTGAGTCTTATGTCTCTTTATCTAAGTCAGTTAGTAACTTTTTGATAAATAGACTTAGAATCTTTAGATTAAATTCCTATATGGAATTTAACTTCGGTTCTTTAGCTAAGTAATCATTTGAGCCTCTGGAAACAGTAGTTTTCAAATTCTGACCTTTTAGACAGTAATTCTGTTGGTTTCTCTTTTACTGAAGAGTCAGTGAGTTTCATGCACTATCGATGGATGATTTTCACTTTCGTAGTTTCGGAATCACTACTTCCTTTACTATTTAGGTTGGATTTTTGCATAAGAGTTAGGCTCCTAATTTCCGGAACCTATTGTTATTAAGGTCCTTCCGTCTTCGTACGGACATAGGCCTTTACTCTTTCCGGTTAGAGTTTATGTATTTATAAACAGATATCTGTTTATTACTACGGGCGTAAGCTTCTTCTGTCTTTGATGCCTAGTAGAAGGACGTTACGCTCCATTCTATTGTTAATGGATTCTATTAACTATCGGTACTGCTTATGGTATATCATTGACTCAGCAGTTGTGCTTAAGATTTCGGCTCATGAAGTAAGAGTTCTTCTACATCTTGGGCTTACATTAATAGTGTCGCTATTATAGATTTTCGAAGGCTGCTCATTGCGCTCTGCCATCCACATTCATGAATTTTTATCTCAGAAATATCGAGTCCATTTCTGGAGGCCTCTATTGTTAGGTCTATTATCTACTGCTCAGAATATCATTAACTTAACAGTTGCTACTATAGCTAGGTAAGCTGTCTGTTTCGGCAGTGTCTCCGTTCTGCTGCCCTCTTCGCTCTGGGCTATTTAACCCAGGGCAAGAAAAAGGGGGGGGGGGGGGGGAGGGTGTTCCCTTGGGTCACCTGTTTTACTATGAAAACAAGGGGATACCTCCTCCGGAGTTAGTAATTCTGAGCTGTTATTGGGATGGTTGTTTTAGTGAGAAGTTTATGTTTTAAAAATTCATTCAAGTCTTAGTTTTTAAAGTATAGCTTTTGAATATTGCATATGTCAACGGACATGATTATGCAATCCTCAGACACTTTTAAGGAGTATAAGAGTCTCTATTCTCTAGACTTTCTTTATTTATTGGCTTACTTTAAAAATTTTAGTATAAGGATTATATTGGATATTAATAGAGTACATGGATGTATGAAGCTCAATTTTGGAAGGTGTTGTATCTTTCTAATTTATCATAAATAAGAAAGATACATGTAAGGCCTATTACTTCTTTTTCCCTACAGGGGATGACTCTATTTTATATTATTGAGCGTATTCCATTTTGCTCTATGTCCTTGGCCCTCCAGCCTTTTTACTATTCAGCTATGTCTGGGTCATTGGTACAGTATAAAAATGTTAAAAAATTTATAGTAATTTCTATATTTTTTATACTTACCAATGACCCAGACGGGGATGGCCCTCCCAGGAGTTGGGAACTCTTGCCTCCCCGCTGAGTACATAGCGCTTACCAGGCACTGGTTATTAGAATGATTAATGGCGCCAATTTCGGAACGTCCTTGACACTGCGCATGCGCAGTAGAGGTGAAGTGTGGAGGGCCTTTCAGGACATGTTTTCTTTGGTTTTAGATGCAAATTTTGGGGATTGGGGAGCAAAATTTGTGTTTGGCCCTATATTTTAAGAGTTAGCACCAGCTATGTCTGGGTCATTGGTAAGTATAAAAAATATAGAAATTACTATAAATTTTTTAACTTTTACTCTGAAAACCTTGCCCCAAAATGGGGGGTGGGGGGGGGGTGGGGGGAGGAGGTGGCTTATCCAATGGTGCAAGTTGCAACAGTTTTAGCAGATGATCAGTTCTGAATTGAACATCACTTTGATGACCTGACAACTGCAGTTAATCTGTATTATTGTCAAGTGTCACATGCTATTTAATAGTATATAATAATAAAAATAATGAGGGTACCAGAGCAAAAGCCTATGTTTTCATTGCTCATGTTTCATATTCAGTCAAATGCAAATAATATTTTATTTATATAAATTTGTTCTAATACAAATTATTGGAGAGTGCCTGTGGGCACTCTCCAATGATTTGTAATAAAACAAATTTTGAATAACAAATTCAGACCACCTAAAAAAATTAAGCCCTCAACCACTTAAAACAAAAAAGGATGATACAAATTTTTTAAACTCCCATAAATGTTACTTTCAAATAGTTGTTAATAACAAGTGAATTGAAAAAAAACAACTTAATTTTATCCATTTTGCATTGTTTACTCTGGTTTACTCGCCATTTTTTCTCAACTTGCCTGAACTTGCATAAAAAATTGAATGTTGACAAAGTGAACGTGAAGTCCTGACTGAGCATGAACAATCAAAATTACACAGAATTTATTGAAATCCTTAAAAAGTACCTGTTAATGTTTCCTCCTTCTTCCATAATAATCTCTCCGAGAGTTTTATCTGGATGAACCCACCAATCATTTGTTCTAATGAGGTGTCTCATGATATAATTTTGTGGAAAAAATTTTCAGCCACTCAGTTAAAAAATTACATGAGTGGATACATCAAATTCGTTAGCTAAAGGGTTGACTGTTTATTCTTTGTATTGTACAGTGTCTTTTTAAGCTCACCCTACCGAAGCACAAAAGGAGCTTTAGTGATCACTTTCCATATGTCGTCCGACCGTCCGTCCATCTGGCAGGAACTTTACATTATTGACTTCTCATAAACTACTCAGTTCAGTTGAACCAAATTTGATATGCATTTTCCTTATTACATGTCAATTCAAGTTAGTTCAAATAACGTTGCCAGGCCCTTAGGGGGCACCGCAAGGGGCATAATTCTGTTACCACCCACAAAATAATTTTACAAAATTAAAAAAAATCTTCTTCATAACTACCAAACAGATTCTTTTGATACTTGATATACAGCATTTTTAGAGGGGGCAGATTTGGGTTTGTTTGAAACAAGTCCCTGAGTTCATATTTTGACTCCACATGGGAATCCAAATTTTAACTTTGTGCAATATATAGAGGATATCTACTCTATTTTAGTGAATATCGGGAATTATCTCATGAGTGTGGACCTGAAAGTTTTATTTTTGCTTGCGTGTGTGAAAAATAATACTTTCAAGCCCACATGAATGAGATAATTCCCGATATTCACTAAAACAGCGTAGATTTTCTTTTTGTTATATGCTACATGACATTTTACTGCACAGTATTCAGCCCAATTTGACTGCAAACAAAACAGTTTCAAGACAATAACAAAAAGCTGCTGATTGTTCCTTCAAGGTGACGTCATGCGCCAAAGCATAACATCATTGAGGAAGCTACTGAAAAAATTCTTCTTGTGGACCTGAAAATATTATTTTTCACTCTCGCAAGTGCTCATGAAAAATAAAACTTTCAGCTCCACACTCTTGAGATAATTCCAGATACTGACTAAAATAGAGTAGATATTCTTTTTTGTTATATGCTACGAGACATTTTATTCAATATTCAGTCCAATTCGACCCCAAATGCATACATTTCAAAACGATAACAAAGATCACCTGATCGTTCCTTCAAGGCAAAAATTTTCTTCTCCAGATACAACCGACAGAATCTTTTGATATTTGATATGTAGCATCCTCAGAGGGGGGAGATTCAAGTTTGTTCAAATCAAAGCCCTAGGTTCATATTTGGGCTCCCTGTGGGAGTTGATATTTGGTATCAATGAGGTGCTATTTGGTATATACTTCCTTTTTAAATATACACCCATTTATGCACCAACAGGCAACTTTTCTAGGAAAGCTAGTGGATAGAGGCAAAATAACAAGGGACTGACAAATGCAACAAAACCGATTTGAATTGAAAAATTGACTAAAAACTGTTTTTATTTTCAAATTATTTTGATTAATTATGTATACAGCAGTCTAGCCAAAGCATATTTTATGGTAATTGAACATAGGTGGGTGAATAATACGCCTGTTATTGGTATACAGATACAATATAAGTGATGAATAGTTATAAAAATGAGGAACCGGAATGGAGGTGGGGACGGCGGTGGAAATGTTTGACTTGCTTTAACTTAAAAAATAATGAATGTTAGAATGACTGCTGCCCGGCACTATAATTTGGCAGAACGCCGCTTGAAACCCACTGAGAAAATAATCCGGATTTCCATTGGATAATCTCGCAGGATCAAAGGGACTGGTCGAGTGGTCATTCCCATATTCTTGCGCGATTATTTTTTGACCTAGAGGGGGGGGGGGGGGGGGGGTCCCTAAATGAGTGAATTTGTAGAGTTACCTGCTAAAATGGGATTCAGCATGATTAAAATTAAAACTGGACCTGAAAAGGTGTAACCGATACGGTGTCGGGAACAGGCAAGTAATGATAACTGATTCCCAGACAAAGTTTGTCAGTTGCTTCAATGCATTAAACCTGCTGTTGCATAAATACAGATAGTTCCATTAATGAAACTATCTGGCTATATTTGTTAAATGGAAGTTTGAGGGGCAGTATTTACAATTTTTAGGTTAACTTGACAAAGTCCAGATAAGCTATTGCCATCATGCGAGCGGAAGTCTGTGAGTCTGTTCACATTTTCCTTTAGCACAGGCTACACCACGTAGTTCTTGTCCGATCGTTACAAAATTTCATATGCAGGTTTGAGGTCATGTCTAGATGAGATCGTCCTTTTTTGGTTACGATCGGTCAACCATGATGGCTGCCCAAGCCCAAAACCCGAAAACCTTTAGCACAGTCTACAGGGTGTATTTATGAAGGGATTTCATTGTAACTTGGTAGAATGCCTCTATATAATATGTAGATGAGAAGGTCCCCTTTTGGTCATGATCAGTCAACCATGACGGCTGCTCAAGCCCAAAACTCAGAAACTTTTAGCACAGTCTACAGGTCATATTTAATATGGAGAGATTTCATTGTAACTCTGTATGATGTCTAGATGAGAACTTCCCCATTTGGTCGCGATCTGTTAACTGTGATGACTGCCCAAGCCCAAAACCCGAAAACCTTTAGCTCAGTCTACAGGTCGTATTTATTGAGGGATTTCAATGTAACTTGATAGGTTGACTCCATATAATGTCTAGATGAGAATGTCTCCATTTGGTCGCGATCATTCAGCCGTGATGGCTGCCCGTGCCCAAAACCCAAAAACCTTTAGCACAGTCTACAGTTCATATTTATGGAGGGATTTCATTGTAATTTGGTAGGATGACCCAGGATAATGTCTAGATGAGGACGTCCCCTTTTGGTTGCGATCGGTCAACCGTGATGGCTACACAGGCCCGAAGTCTGAAAACTTTTAGCACAGTCTACAGGCCGTATTTATGAAGAGACTTCATTGTAACTTGATAGGATAACTCCTTTTAGAATAATTTCACTATAACTTGGTAACTTTTGTTGACATACATTAACTGTGAGGGCCACAAACATTAACTGTGAGGGCCACATTATCCCACCCTTCAATTCTTTAGTACAGTCTACACCTCATATTATTTTTATTGAAAACATAGCATACAGGGAACAGAAATTAACATGTTCCCAATTATCACAATTCTTGTCTTATTTCATAATCCTTTCATAAATATTGAACCTTATCATTTTCATCAAACACAACACACAGACAAGTTAAGGTACAGTGTCATTGACACTTTCATTCTGGGATGGGCAAGATTTTCAGCACCCATGGGCTGATTTGAATCAAATTTGGTTTGGAGTACTATTGTTTCATATGTGTTGATTCTTGCCCCACAAAATTTTCCAGCACCCTTATGGGAATCCCAGGAGCTAACAACAGAAAAATCTTTAAATATCCACATTTACCTAACTGCAAAGAATGGAGAATTCTTACTTAATATGTATTATTCTTTGGACTAGTAGAATTGAAAAGGCAGAAAAACATTGAAGTCTTATGTGTCTTTGGATACGGTATAAGGAATTGAACATGTGCTGAGTCATTATTTTTTAAAATCCAAAACAACCCATCAGAATATTTTTATACTAATAACCAATGGCCCAGACTAAGATGGTGCAAACTCTTTAATTTCCAGGGCCAAACACAAATTTTGAACTCCCCCAATCCCCAAAATTTGCATACAAAACCAGAAAAGAAAAGTCCTAACTGGTCCTCCATGCTGTAGCTTACTGCGCATGCACAGTAACCAGAAAGTGACCGAAAATGGTCAAACATCATTCTTCTGTTTGACCCAAAGTCCGCAACATCTGAACTGACATCTGTGCTTCAAATACTCTTTTCTGAAGATGCCAGACACAAATCAATCATGATTATGGTGGATTCAAGGAACTGAAAGGATGCTGGAAGTGAACTATGGAGGTTTTAGACGTTCAGGGCTGTAACTTAATAATTTTGTAAAATTATTCATGTTTCCCATTTTCGGGACATGGGCCTGACCGTCATCATTCTTACTAATGATAAAGCTACTGTTTGTTAAATGTTCCTTCCCTCTCTTCCCATGAACCCTCCTGTTAAACTCCCATGCTTATTGGCTTTTTTATTGAAATTTTTTTATTAAATTCTTTGGGAGTTTAACGAGATCTATGGAATGTTTATTCCATTTATCCCCATGGTTACGTCCTCACCCTGGGGGTGTTAGGATGTATGTTGTCTTGCATCTTCTACCAGATGTATTGTTTTTTCTTCTCAGGAAGATCTAGCTTTGCATCAGGTGGTTATTGACTGGTTTCTGACTTTGGACTTATTGTATAGTCTGTTGTTTAGTTTCCGTTTTTTTCTGTTGACGTTTTTTACTTGGACAACGCTTTAAATTAGTGTATTATTTTTTTATAGTGTAGCACAGTTATCATATTTGTAGTAGGATACTTGTATTTATGATGCCAGTAGTGTAGCTTAAATTTTTTGGTGTTTGTCCACACTTATGTTCTATCTGGATGCCCTTGGGCTCATGAGGTTCCCTTTGGGAACCTAGGCGTTTTCAATTTTTTTTTTTCAATTTTGCTTTTTTTTTTTGAAACGATTTTAATTGCCGTATATTTTCAGTATCCTTAATATGTATAATTTATTGATTGTTTAGGAGTGCAGTGGACTTAGTCTTTGGCTAAATATTGTTATGAAATATGTTTGCACTAAGTGTGAGGTGAGGAAATCTGCCTCGGATTTACACGCTTGTAGTCACTGCACTCCTTCTAATACATGTGGTACTTGTGTCGTTTGGGATGCCAAACATTGGAGGAGGGTGTCGCGTTATGTACACGGCAATGTTCCGATGCCAGAGCTGTTGCCCCACGCAAATTCTAGTTTTTCACTCTCTTTTTCAGAGGAACAAGAATATGGTGATGGTTCAGCGACACCCATCCAAAATGTGCTGCCGTCGTCATGCTCAGATGAGCAGTCAGAGCTAGCTGCAAAGGTGCTCTTGAATATAAAGCAAGGAGTAAGGCCTCTTATTCCATTAAATGCGGCTGGCTCGACCGGTGAAGCGGTAACCCTGTCTGCAGGGGCTGTATCACCGAATAAGTCTGTAGCGGGTGAGAAGAGTGTAGAATTAGGTAGAGCGAGCACCTTAAAATCAAAAGCTCACCCAGCGTCAACGGCAAAAGGGAAGAAGCCATCAAGTTTCTTAACGGCATGCTCGGCGAGATCTGGGATCAGATCACGAGTGAGAGAGCCTTCTCCACCCCGCCAACAGTTGGGGCCGATTGTTGCGATAGCACGAAACTTTACTGAGTCATAGCTAATGTCCTTGTTGGCCGATCGTGGCGCTACGTCCACACTGCATCCTTTGTTGACGACAGTTATGGCTTCTTCCTCATCAAGTACCAAGCACATTAGACCACTCACTAGCTATCCGACTTCGGAAATTCAAGTAGTTATGCGAAGACGCTCCCAGTCTTCCCCTCCGAAGTCGGGTCATCCAGTAGCTAGTACATCGAGACATGAATATGCGGAGCATTCGGGACGACCGGCGAAAAGATCTGGAGACCTAAGAACATCATGCGGCAAAGAAGCATAAGACTGCTGCTCCACAAGCCTCAGTTACAGACTTTTTTGTCGCAGATAGCGCAGTTTATCGCAGCTTCCCAGCCAACATAAGTGCGATCATCAACAGACTCCGGGAGTGAGCTGTCGGATGGTGCTGGGTCGGTACGGTCATCCGTTCACTCGGAGGGAGCCGACCGAATTTCACAGCCTGACCAAGCGGATGATAGAGAGGTGGAGGAAGATTCTCTAACCTATATGGAACAACATATGGAAACGATGAATTTTATTCATCAGTTTTTTCCTGAATTAGTTCCCTCTGGTCAGCAAGCTGTGTCTGCTAGGCAGAGATCACTTTCATCCCTAGATAGGGATATCCTGCAGAGGAAAGAGGACATTCTTTCCTTCCCAGGTTCAACCATGTTGACGATGCATTATTTAAAATAGCAAGTTCAAGAAAGAAATATCCTTTCTTAACAGCATCTTCCATTCACATACCGTTTCTTGGACCTAGCAAATTAAAAACGGTTGGAGAAGATGTAGAGAGAGCTCTTCTACATTTGGATGATCGGGCTACGGATATGGACATATCGTTACCCGCATCATTCAATGTCCGCTCAGATGTGATCGAATCTACAATTGATTCTAGTTGGACAGTTTTGGATGCTATGTCTTACGCAGATCATATAACCAGGGCTTTGGACCATCGTCTTGTGGGGAAAGAATTTGATGATATTAATGCGTCGTTCAGAGTTCTTTCTAGGGCAGTTATGTATGCCACATACCATTCCGCCCTTACAGTGGCAAATATGGAATTATTAAGACATGATGGAGCCTTGGCATCGTCTTCCTTGATCGACGATTGAGTGAAAAGCTCTCTTAGAGTCGCTCCAGTTTCAGGACATACGTTGTTTGATGACAAGTTGTCCTTTTTGTACGATGAAGCTACCAAGAAAGCTACCAGCTCTCTTTTGCTGAGCTCAGTTTCCCAGTATCATCCATATGCTGGACGTGGTAGGCAAGGGGGCTCCAGTTCGCAGCCAGCAGAGAAAAGCTCCCCGCAGGGTTCTAGTAAACCTTCGTAAATTATTCGGGAAATCGGCAGTACAGCCACTCAGGAAAGGGGCGTAAGTCTTACAGAGACTATAAATCAGACGCCCCCTAGGTCGACGGCATGAGGTGGTTCTCAGGGAGGACGTGGTTTCTCCTCCCGAAGACCTCGCATGTCTTACAGGTGATGGTCAAAACCTCTATTGCTCTCCAGTTGGCGGAAGATTGTCAAACTTCGAGAAAAACTGGACAGATATAACTATTGATCATTGGGTCAGAAATGTAGTCAGGTCGGGACTAGACTATCATTCACATCCAAGCCCCCACTTACAAGAAGTTCACATTGGACAGTTCTTCCGGCAAATCCTTCAAAAAAGGAGTCTCTTCTTGCAGAAGTTCAGTCTCTCCTGCTAAAAGATGCAATAGAGGTTGTAGAAAATCCCAACTCACCTGGATTTTACAGTCGTCTGTTCCTTGTGCCGAAACCAGACAGCTCGTTTTGACTGGTCATAGACTTAAGCTGGATAAACAAACTGATTATCGCTCCAAAGTTCTATATGGAAACCATTTGGTCAGTAAGAGCGAGCATTCGAGTGAACGACTTTGCGGCAAGCATAGATCTAAAAGACACATACTTTCATGTCATGGTTCATCCGGCTTTCAGAAAGTACCTGCACTTTGCTGTCCAAGCGAAGGTTTACCAATTCAGAGCGATGTGTTTCGGTCTGAACCTGACACCTTGGACATTCACTCGGATAATGAACTCGGTAATGTCGTGCTTCCGAGCTCATTCAGTTGTGGTTACGTCAGCTTATCTGGATGACATTCTTCAGAGATACGGCGACAAAGATGCACTTCAGAGATGCACTTCAGAACGATGTGCAGAGTCTGCTTCACTTATTCCGACGTCTCGGTTTCACAGTAAATGAGAAGAAGTCGGATTTAGCTCCGCCAAAGTCATTCATTCACTTAGGAATGAGCTTCGAGACTCATTGCAACCCGAGCAAAATTGGTCAGTTGCTATGCTTGCTTCTGTCTAAACTCTCTAACAGTATCGGCGAGAGAGTTCATGTGACTAATGGGCCTTTGCGGAGCTGAGGCGGACTTGATTCCGTTCTTTACTCAGAACTGGAGTGTCAAAATGCATTTGTTAGAACACCAGATTGTTTTAACTGGTTGAGTGCTAGATTATTTTTGGAAGTTGGGATTTGTTCATAGAGATTTGCATTATTAAAAATTATTGGAGAGTGCCTTAAGGCACTCTCCAATAATTTTTAATAATGCAAATCTATATGAACACAATTGTATTTGCTTATGACTGAATAGGAAATTTGTGTAAAGAATATGAAGACTTTAGTATGGTAATCTCATGTTTCTTGAAAGCCATGATAGTGGCTTCCAGCACTCAACCAGTTAACAGTTGGCTTGCACTGATGCAGCAATGGATTACTCGCGTAGCCAACGGACATGTGCAGATTCTGTTGGACAATTTGACACTAGTGGCATATCTGAGGAACCAGGGCGGCAGTCATTCAATTCCTCTATGTGAATTGACAGAGAAAATTATCCTATTTCCTCGGACTCATCACGATCATCTCTCAATCCGTCATATTCTGGGTCGTCTGAACGTAGTAGCAGACTCGCTCTCAAGGAAGGGTCGCCTTTTGCCATCGGAGTGGTCTCTCAACAAACGAATATTCTGGCAGATTTGTTACCAGTGGGATCGTCCCATGATAGATCTCTTTGCCACGAACCTAAACAATAATAAACCAATGTTCGTGTCACCTTGTCTGGATCATCGAGTGCACGCAGTAGATGCTCTATTGATCTCATGGAACGGAATAATAGGATATTCTTATCCTCCAACTCCACTGATTCAGCAGTTTCTGTTAAAAATGAAACAGTCTCGCTGCAAAATCTTGTTAGTAGCACCTCTGTCGTCTCAGAAACCCCTGGATCAACCTGATTAGGTGTCTGTTATGGAACATTCCCCGGAAGCTTCCTCCTCTCAAGGACCTTCTGTATCGGGAAGTCCCTCACACTGCATCACAACTCGGAAGGTCTCAACCTTCATGTCTTTCCATTGTGCGGTCCTTCTTGCACGGGAAGCAATTTACAGGATGAGCAGTGGACACAATTTCTAACTGTCGGAGGTCCTCCTCTTCGCTGAATTATGCAGCGAAATAGAGGGTTTTCTTTTGTTTGTGTACAGACCAGTCGGTGGATATCTATAATCCATCTATTCCTCAGATTGCCAATTTTCTGGTCTACTTGTTTGAAGTACTCAAACTGCAGCCCGTTACCATTAAGGGCTTTAGGTCTATGTTATCAGACACATATTCTCATTATGATAACTTGCGTATTGGATTAGATCCTTCCTTATCCAAGCTAGTTAGAAATTTCTCTATCAATAGACCTAGAACCCTCAGATTAATTCCTAAGTGGAATTTTGCTTGGGTTCTTTTGAAGATTCAAGAAGCTCCTTTTGGGCCGTTAGATGATGTAGAATTTAAATTCCTCACTTATAAAATGGCTTTTCTCTTAGCCTTCATTTCTGCTAGATGAGTTTGTGAACTCCATGCATTATCTGTCGAAGATTCCCATTACTGTAGTGTGGGTAATACTATTACTCTTACTACGGAAGTGGGATTCTTGGCTAAGAATCAGATTCCGGATAAGCGGCCGGAACCTATTGTCATTAAGGCCTCACCGTCCTCGGACAACCGTAGACTGCTATTGTGTCCAGTGAGAGCGATGCGCATATATAAACATCGATCTAGCTTCATTAGATAAGGAAGAAAGAGGTTTTTCCTTTCTCGTATACCTAACAGAAAGGATATTTCTGTTCATTCAGTCTCTAGATGGATTCAACTGGCAGAAAGAATTGCTTACGAGAATCTATCGGCGGATCAATGTTCTGTCAATAAGATTTCAGTGCATGAAGTTAGAGCACTGTCTTCTTCTTGGGCTTATTCAAATAGTATTGCTATTACTGATTTAATGAAGGCAGCCTACTGGATGCAACTGTCTTCATTTACAAAGTTCTATCTTAGAAATTTAGAGTCTATCACCGGTGACCTGAGGTCCTTGGGTCCTCTTTCTGTTCCACAGAATGTCGTCCATTAATTGTACATCTCAGTGATGTCTTAGGCAGTCTGCCCTCTTCATTCAGTAAGATAAAGTATGGAGGACCAATTAGGACTTTTCTTTTTCAGTTTTGTATGCAAATTTTGGGGATTGGGGGTTTAAAATTTGTGTTTGGCCCTGGAAATTAAAGTTTGCACCAGCTAAGTCTGGGCCATTGGAAGGTATAAAAAATATGCAAATTACTTTAAATTTATCATTTTTAGCTCAACTATGACGTAAGTCAAATTTTTAGCTCAACTTTGATGTAAGTCAAATGTGAGGTTATGCCATGGTCTGTCTGTCCATCTGTCCGTCAACAATTAAATACAGCTCGGGCTAGAGGCCGTATTTATGAACCGATCTTTACGAAACTTCTTGAGTACCTTTCTTATCACCGTGGGACGAGAACGAGTGTTTTTGGGTGCGGTCCGAAATTCAATATGGCCACCAGCAGCCATTTTGTACCCAAATTAGTGCAATCAGTTTTTTGTACAGAACCTCTGTATGAAAGTTCTGATTTGAATAAATTTTTGTATGAATGTTTAGTAACATCGAATTCATCACATATAATACGGGTTTTTTTCTCGTGCAGACATTATGCAAATTAGATGGACTTTGATTTATTCAGTGCTACTTATACACAGTAAGTACACATGTCAATACGGCTCGGGCAGGGGCTGTATTTATGAACCGATCTTCACAAAACTTCTTGGGAACCTTTGTTATCACCTTGGGATGAGAACGAGTGTTTCTGGGTGCGGTCCAAAATTGAAGATGGCTGCCAGCAGCGATTTTGTACCGAAATTTAGTCCAATCAGTTTTTTGTACACAACTTCTATATGGTTCAGGCTAGAGGCCGTATTTATGAACCAATCTTTACGAAACTTCTTGGGTACCTTTGTTATCACCTTGGGATGAGAACGAGTGTTTTGGGGTGCAGTCCAAAATTCAAGATGGCTGCCGGTGGCCATTTTGTACCGAAATTAGGTACAATCAGTTTTTTGTACAGAACTTCTATATGAAGTTTCTGATTTTAATAAATTTTTGAATGAAAGTTTAGTAACATGGAATACATCACATATTATACGGGTTTTTTTCTCGTGCAGAAATTATGCAAATTAGATGAACTTTGATTTATTCAGTGCTACTTATCCACAGTAAGTGCACATGTCAATATGGCTCGGGCTAGAGGCTCTATTTATGAACCTATCTTCACGAAACTTCTTGGGTACCTTTGTTATCACCTTGGGATGAGAACGAGTGTTTTTGGATGTGGTCCAAAATTCAAGATGGCTGATGGCGGCCATTTTGTACCAAAATTAGGTACAATCAGTTTTTGGTACAGAACTTCTATATGAAGGTTCTGATTTGAATAAATTTTTGAATGAATGTTTAGGAACATGGAATACATCACATATAATACGGGTTTTTTTCTCGTGCAGAAATTCTGCAAATTAGATGAACTTTGATTTATTCAGTGCTACTTATACACAGTAAGTGCACATGTCAATACAAATCGGGCTAGAGGCTGTATTTATGAACCGATCTTCACGAAACTTCTTGGGTAAAACTTCTTGGGTACCTTTGTTTTCACCTTGGGACAGGAACGAGCGTTTTTGGGTGCCTTTGTTATCACTGTGCTATGAGAACAAATATTTTGGGGTTCAGTCAGAATCTGGGACTCAGATTTCTTTTCTAGTTTAGCATCTAACTGTTGCCCACCTTTACAATATTTTACCTTTACATTTGTTACAGGCTACGGTCAGCATTTTTGTACAGACCGTTACAATACTTTATATGTACCTTTGTTATCAGGTCATTACCTAGATGTGTGTCATTGCTGTGTCACATACTATACATGTACATGTCTTACACAAGTTGAGCTACAGTGTCATTGACACTTTCATTTAATATTTGATATCCAACATCTTTAAGGGTATCATATTGAAGTTTGTTCAAAGACTTCAGTCTTTGAGTTCATACTGGGGCTCCATACAGGAGACACTCATTTAAATTCTGTTGGTAATGAGAAAGTGCTGGGACAGCCTGCTTTCAGTAATTTTAAAAATCTTCTCCAGAATCACTGGTCAGAATCTTTTAATATTTGGTATATACCGTATTTCATCTAAATTTTCGGACACTTTTTGTTTTCGGACACCATTTTTTCATCGAAAAATAATTTTTTTTAAGCCTCGAAATTTTCGGACACCCACTCAAAGATCGTCCCGGACTGATGTGGTGGGAAAATCCCAGTAATCATAAATCCAAAATGACAATGATTTTCTTTTCAGTTGAATATTTCATCTTTCTTTGTTTGTTTTATGTTAAAAACATGTATTGTATGTATTGTATGTACACTATATTGTACAATCGAAATAGAATTATTAAAACAATACTATTTGCAAACTTGTTCTTTATTTATTGACAGGTAAGTATTGTTTTCCTTATCAAACTGACATGTCTGACGAACTGACCAATCAAATTTTTGTTTTCAAAAAGTGTGCTTTCATTCGACTCCTTCGAGATTTGGAAAAAGAAAACCCCACAAATGTTATGGTGAACTGACCTTAAATGATGACAATGATGAAAGGGTCCCATAAATAAATCCATATAATGCAGTATAAACCATGCACAAGCAACAGAACAGGATAATTATTGCTTCGAATAAACATATTCAGTGCACTGAACAACAACAAAATTTTCCAACATTAAAAATAGAACAAACGACAATGAGGTCAACACGTGCTGTTGCAGGGTTTCACAAAAAATTAAAACATGGACCTGAACACTATCAGACAGTATCGGGTTTCGATATTATTTTTCTCCGACATCAGCAGTGCTCGTGGGGAGGGCACGCTTCCAAAAATAAAAAATAGGAAATACGGGAACTGTGGTGCAAATACCAGTCATTAAAATTATTATTTTGTATTCGCTTTTATAAATTGTAGCATCTGCGTTGCACATTGGAGGGGGGGGGGGGGGGGGTATTTCTAAATCAATAATCAAAAGACTTGTATGTCATTAAGTCGTCCTTCTAAACAATAGTAACTGGTTTCCACACAGTGGAGGGGGGGGGGGACTGAATAAAACTCATAATTCGTATTGGTCTTTCTTTTGCATTTTGCGTTCCACATTTGGGGGGGGGGGGCAGTACTTTTGTGGTTAACATGGACAGCATTGTGGGGGTGGGCACCAGGTCAATAATCTAAACTTGTATGTCATTAATTAGTATGAGGGGACGGGCACAGGGTCCGAGTTGGGTGGCAAAAATAACTAACGACTGAATAAAATTCACAAATATATTCTAATACAACTGATAAAATGAAATACAAAATTCTACAATATACACGTACATACAAAAATATACAAGAATACATAACAAGATCATACAAGAATACAATAATTTTCAATACAAGAACAAATAAGTTACATTTCATATTACCGGTACATCAGTTACGCTCATTTAAAATACCTGCCTCAGTCAGGTCATCTTCATCGTCTGAATTAAAAATTTCAGACATGGCAGTCTCTACAGACATGATTTTCTTGGGGTCAATAAAGAGTTGACAAGCAATGTCCAGCTCCTCCTGGTTGTCAAATTGAAGGATTTTCTGATCATCTCTTTTTGCTTTTCTAGATTGCTGACGGCAAATAAAATCCAATCAACAATATCTTGTTTGGAGGCAGGCTTTATACGTTCTTCTTCCTTGTTGATAATTTTTTTGGTCCCAGACTGGATAAATTCGGTCCATTTTCTTCTAAGATCCCCCTTCACAGGCTTGTTGATGCTGACATCGAGTGGCTGTAATTTAGATGTGCAGCCCCCTGGTATTACTGCGGGAACGGCATTGCTCTTTCTTAATTCTTTCTTAACGTTATCAGTCAGATGGCCCCTAAAGCTGTCCATTATTAATAGTGATCTCTCCTTTTTGGTGTGTTTACAATAAATTTCCTTCACCCACTCTTTCATCAAATGCTCGTCCATCCAACCTTTTTCTTGAACCTTAATTATCCAGTTTTTTGGTGCTTTTAACTTGAGTTCTCTTTTACCCTTGAAAATTACCATTGGTGGTAAGACATCGCCACTCGCAGATACAGCCAGAACCAGTGTTAGATGTCGTTTTTCAGATCCTGTACTTCTGATCCTGACTGATTTCTCTCCAATCAAGTTGACAGTTTTGTTGGGGATAAGGTCAAAGTAGACTGGGGTTTCATCCATATTAATTATAAACTGGTTTTCAAACTCATCTTCTGTTCTTCTATCTTTGACAAATTCTCTAAAGCTGTCGATTTTCTGCTCTAAATCTTTTGGTAATCTTTGGGCTAAAGATGTCTTGGTACGGAGTGAAAAGTTGTGACGAGCCATGAATTTCTCAGCCCAGCCTGTACTGGCTTTGAAATCGCTTTCTTTATTCTCATTCTTGACCATTTCTCTGGCATAGGCGCATAATGATTCCACTGATACGGGTAGCTGCAAATCTCGTTGGATTAATACCCATTCAGAGATTTTGTCATCTAGGTCGTCTCCATATGTAACAGGTCTCCCACTCTTAGATAAATGACCTGTTGATCTGTCTCTTCCTTCTTCATCAAAATTTATCTTTTTCCAGTCACTGAGTGTCGATTTCGGTATTTTCAGTTTCAGGGCGGCTTGCCGTAGGCCAATCAACTTAACTACTTCAACTGCTTCCTTCTTCTCCTTCATATTATAATTTTTATAGTGCCCCCTTGCGACAGTTGGATGGTGATTGCTATCTTTAATGGCATCAGTTTCAACCGTTGAAATCTCTTTGTGGTGTTTCTTTGCTGGCTGCGGTTTTACAGCTGTTTCATCAGAATCTGTTCTCTTTCTTTTAGCTGGACGTCCGACTGGTCTCTTTTCTGAAGGCTTGTAGGGTGTCAGTTGTACTGTTGGTCTGGCTTCTTCTGCTGTTTGGTATTTCACTAGGAATTTTTCCATCTCGAGTTCTTGTGATATCAAATGCTGGTGATTGAATGCTGACTTCAGTATTCGCCCTGTATTTATGTATTAGCAGCACCACACGAAGATAATGCCATTTCTTTCAAGTTTACCGGCACACTTTTTCATCAATAGTGAACAGTTTCAACTGAACAAACAATTAACCCAATATACACACCACTCAAAAATTGTTCGCACTTCATTCCCTTTGAATGGCTACATTGGTCCGTTTTGAAAACACTGAAGCCCGCTCAGGTTTTTTATCCAACAGTAACAACACAAGCACATGGCTTAATTACTGTTCAACATAATTCGTGGAAACATCAAAACTTTTCAAGTACCGGTAGGCTAGATCAAACGTGATTTCTTCTCAGGGATTTATTGGGAAAGTAAATAAAAACACAACAGACAATCGGAATTTTTAATTCATTTGGTATGTTCATTTTATTCATTTATGCTAATGATTCAAGTCGCTGTATTGAACAGCTATTTTATCTTTCCCATTTCCGAGGTACCCCCGGTAGTTCGTGCACAATAAATTTATTAACCGGTGCAGTGTGTTTTTTCAAAATTTCCACCCACATTTGCTGTCCACATGTATTTTGGCCATTTTCGAAGTTTTCGGACGCTGGAAAATTTAATTATTTTTTGGCGTCCGAAAATTTAGATGAAATACGGTATACAACATCCTCAGGGGGATCAGTTTTTATTCAAATCAAGTCCCTGACTTCATATTTGGGTACCATACAGGCGACAACCATTTTAACACTGTTGGTAATGAGGAAAAAGTTCTCCTCTAGAACTACTGTCAGAATATTCTGATATTTTATAAGCAGCATCCTTAGGGACATCTGATCAAGTTTGTTTGAATCAAGTCTCCAGGATCATATTTGGGATTGATACAAGTATTTGGGCTTGATACAGGAGCCCAAATCTGGGAAAGGGCTTTGAAAATCTTCTCCTGTCTTCTTCCGACCCACTAGTCAGAATCTTTTGATAATTATTGTACAGCATCCTTAGTCATGTCAGATTCAAGTTTGTTCAAATTGATGCTTTAATCGAATCAGCCTTTTATCCCTCTTCAATCACGTCGTGGAGGTTGCTAGCACAGTTTGTTTGGTTCTTATTTGTTAATTGATATTTCCATTTATGTAGACACTAGCAGGGTTACCCGGTGTTGCTCGGGCTGAGGAGAGTATTAAAATTACCCCTAGTAGACCCCTTTGAAGACCTATATCGATGAGAAAAGTTTTGGTCATAACTGTTGGTACCTCTCTACACCCCCCACCCTCACCCCACCCCAACAATTTTTTAAACCTCACCATTAGATTCCTGGTAAAAAATTACCCCTAGTAGACCCCTTTGAAGACCTATATCGGTGAGAAAAATTTTGGTCATAACTTTTGGTACCCCTCTACACCTCCACCCCCACCCGATACTTTTTTAAACCTCACCATTAGATTCCTGATAAAAATGTACCCCTAGTAGACCCCTTTGAAGACATATATCGGTAAAAAAAATTTTGGTCATAACTTTTGGTGCCCCCCCTACACCCCCACCCCACACACTTTATAAAACCTGACGATGACCTCCGCCATAAAAAAATTACTCCTAGTAGACCCATTTTGGACACTCGAGGTGGCCCCATATTCATTTCTTTGGCGGACAGACAGACAGACATACCATACAGACATTATAGATATAGAAGAAAAGATAGATTAGCAAGGTCAACTAAGTCGCGAACATACTTTTCTGTTTACACCACACAGATAACATGACAGTTATACAGTTTCTTTTTGACAAGCAATGCTGGGAGATTCGGCTAGTTATTTATAAATAAACATTAATTTCCTTATTTAGGAATAATATTAAATAATTATGTTCTGTTTAAAAATTAAGTGCTACAGACTGCCAACTTGAATAACAGCATTAGGGCCCCATTTAAATGAAAAGTAGAGGCCTGAAAGTCAGCAAACCCGCAACAGCTCTCAACAGTGAGCAGCATAACATTCAAGCA
Source organism: Pictodentalium vernedei (assembly GCA_031216915.1). Taxonomy (NCBI): domain Eukaryota; kingdom Metazoa; phylum Mollusca; class Scaphopoda; order Dentaliida; family Dentaliidae; genus Pictodentalium; species Pictodentalium vernedei. Next base: position 739,632,627 of record CM062297.1, read on the forward strand.
TGATGAAAAAATATTTTGAAAGATTCCAAAGAATTATGGACCCTTCAAAATGACCATCCTCCAAATAAGGCAATGTCTACTTCATCTTTTTGATGAAAACTCAATGAAGTCACTTCTGTGCTAAATGGATAACTTTTTTTTTACAGGTGTGAATGTGCCTGTGGTTTTATTGGTAATTGAAGGAGGTGTTAATACTATGGAAACAGTAAGAGCTACAGTCGAGAAAAATATTCCAGCAGTGATTGTTAAGGGTTCAGGAAGGGCGGCAGACTTTATTGCTAAAGGATATGAGCTATCTCCTTCAAAACCTGGGTAAGGAAGAGTTGAATATTTTTGTCTCCTGCTTTTTGAAACAAACGGGAGGTATTAAATTCGGGGTGTCCTTCCATCCTGTCGTTCCATGTTTTTCGTTTCCAGACTCTAACTTTCCTTACAGTGACCGGATTTCGATGAAATTTGGGTAGTAGATCACTTTCATCAATTGTGGGTCCAAGTTCGAATATGGGCATTTTCCGCACATATTTAATTAGGTTGCTGAAATTTGATTGGCTGACAGTTTTCAGACTCTTACTTTCCTTAAAATCAACCGATTTTGATGAAATTTCATATATGGATTACTTTTATCAATACCTACATCAGGTTCGAATGTGGGAAATTTTGTACCGAAAATCTGTCCGTCTGCCTGTCCGTCTGTCCCGTGCGTCAATGCACCTCGGACTAAAAGCCATATTTATGAACCGATCTTCACGAAACTTCTTGGGTATCTTTGTTATCATTGTGAGACCAGAATATGTGTTTTGGGGTTTGGCCCAAAATTCAAGATGGCCACCAGTGGCAATTTTGTTCCGAAATTGGGTGTAATCAGTTTTTTGTACAGAACTTCTATATGAAAGTTCGGATTTGAATAAATTCTTGTATGAATGTTTAGTAACATGCAATACATCACATATAATACAGGTTTTGTTCTCGTGCAAAAATTATGCAAATTAGAGAAACTTTGATTTATTCAGTGCTACTACTAATGCACAGTAAGTGCACACCTTCCGTGTTTTTCGTTTCCAGACTCTAACTTTCCTTGCAGTCAGTCGATTTCAATGAAATTTGGGTAGTAGATCACTTTCATCAATTGTGGGTCCAAGTTCGAACATGGGCGGGAGCGCGGTGGCTCAGTTGGTAGAGGTGCAGGCTGCAAGCCGAGAGGTCCTCGGTTCAAATCCCACCTGCGGCAACCGCTTTGTGTCCTTGGGCAAGACACTTCATCTCCGTTGCCCGCGTGGGGGCACGATGACGCCGAGTACTAAGGCGTACTGCACGTCGATGGTACGCATGTCTTCAACCAATCTAACCCTGCCTGTGCTGCAGTGCGGAGTTACGATGTTGGGGAGCTGGCAGCTGCTCGTCGTTGCTCGGTGGTTCTCTCCGGGTACTCCGGCTTCCTCCACCCGTAAAACTGTCACGGTCATGATTAGCCATTGTGCATAAATATGTGACCTTAAACATCAATAAATAAATAAATAAATAAATAAATCGAACATGGGTATTTTCCGTGCATATTTAATTAGGTTGCTTAAATTTGATTGGCTGATGGTTTCCAGACTCTAACTTTCCTTAGAGTCAACCGATTTCAATGAAATTTCATATATGGATTACTTTTCACATCAGTTTAATGTAATATGTCTTATCATACAGTCTTAATTTTTAGTGATTCTCACAGTTATACTCCACATCACTTTACTTGCTTTGACAGTGACCTCCGTGAAAACAAATCTGATAACCACTGTCTGAAGCACTGTCTGTTTTGTCTCTTCTAAATAACTTCCACTTGCAACTCAACTATATTCCACTGGATGCATTAATTCCCCTTGAAACTGCTGCCCAGCGGGAGACATGAATTCACTGAATTTGCTTGTATATATTAGCTCTTGATATTAACCTTTTAATCAACACACAGGATATCAAAACTTATTTTAATTATTGTTTTTTTAAGTTTTTAAAAAAATTGCAACCAAACCAAATCATGTGACTCCTCACTGGAACGAGCCTGCTGAGCTTGTTCCAGTGAGGGATCAAATGATATGGTTTTGTTAAAATTTTTTGAAAAATAATATTTTTTGCAACTGCTCAGTTTGTTAAATACATGATTGATGCAGGGGATTCATTAGGTAAAGGGTTAACCAGCATCAAATCTTTAGGCTTTGATTTCGGCAATTTTTAGTCAAGTTGTGATAAAATCAGACTCCTTTTATAAGGCAGGGTATTTTGTCTGGTAGCCAGGCAGGTTTTTAAACTATTTGTTTAATTTTATTTATTGCAGGTACACCAAATTTACAGGGTTAGTGCCCTCTTGAAGTGAGAAGAACTCTTATCAGTTTTCAGTTTCAAAGGGTGTGGTGGCTCAGTTGGTAGAAGTGCAGGCTGCAAGCTGAGAGGTCCTCGGTTTGAATCCCATCTGCGGCAACTGCATTGCATCCTTGGGCAAGACACTTCACCCCCATTGCCCACGTGGGGGCATGGTGACGCTGTGTACTAAGGCGTACTGCACGTCGATGGTGCACCTGTCTTCAACCAATGCTAACCCTGCTTGTGTGGAGTTGGTATGTTGGGGAGCTGACAGTTGCTTGCTGTTGCTCGGTGGTTCTCTCCGGGTACTCCCGCTTCCTCCAACCGTAAAACTGTCACGGTCATGGTTAGCCATTGTGCAGAAATATGTGACCTTAAAAACCAATAAATAATTAAATAACTGGTTTGTCATCCAGAAACAGCTCTTTTTGGTTTCTGGTTGATAACACTAGTTCTATTTATCACAGCTGAATCAACCTTGCAGAAAATATTTGTGTATAAGAAAATAATAATCCTGTTGAGTTAATATCCATAATGTTGAAGGTCATGGTAATTGTGTGTGTATTTGGTCAGGGTAAGAGTTGGGGTTTGGGTTGGTTGTAAGGTGGCAAGTACTTGATTTCAATAAAATTAAATCTGATCCCCCATGACACTTTCCTAGAAATTTTAACGAAACAGTTTTTTTTATATGAGCATTTTTTGTACTGCAGAGGTAACAATAAGCTATTGCACATAATGTAAAGCCACTAAAATAAATTTTGATATCCTGTGCAATGCAGAAATCTTTGTGGTGTATGTGTTAAATCGTGAAAATTGTCTGGCTATCAAAGTAATTCGCTCCCCTCTCCCCCCTTGCCATGTTACTTCAAATTATTGTAATCTCTTCAAATATGAAAAGCTGTTTTTCTCTATAATTTAGTGAAGACGAATCCATATTCAAGAAAAATTTTGATGAGATTATGATAAAAGAAGCATGGACAGTGTTCCAGTGGAAAAAAGATGAAGAGAAAGAAGAGATTGAGAAGAAAATTTACAAATGTGTTAAGGATTTGAAAGAATCTTTACAGCCACGAAAACTTGTGAGGAGCATTTTTTTTATAAATATTGTTTGTTTGAGCCTTTCTAATACAAACATCCATTCAGTGCTACAAAGTCAATAAAAAGTGTTTCTAAAACATGAATGTACAAGTTTCTTTGCACTGTTGTAAATCCATATGAACAGATCATTGTTTGTTTTTAATTATGACCTCACTCTCTCAGAGAGATTGGGTTTGGGAGCGGGGGGGGGGGGGGGGGGGGGGGGGGGGGATTTACTGGATTACAATGCAATGGTGGGATATGCACCAAGTCCAGCTCCTGTACGTGTACTAGTGCTGCGTAGTTTCCTGATTGATCAGGTATTGTCGGTTATAAAAAAATTATTATTATTGAATTACATTATTCACAACAGGGCATTGTTTGCCAGAGCATCCACTCTAGAAAATTGTTCCCACAGCCATATATATTTTGAAGGATTCATTAAAATAATTGTATTGAAGCAATAGTTCAATTATGGTTTACATATAACATCAATTACTTGAACTTTATAGCAATATTGCAACTTGGCTATGGAAAAATATTCAGTTTACAGGAATATTCAGTAAACCAGAATTTGTTTTTTTCCTACATTCTCCTGAAAAATTGAGCATTTATTCTATTATATCTTGTCTGGTAGAGCTCATTGAGCTCTGTTAAACAAGATAAAATAGATTAAATGCTTACAGTACAGTCACTGTGGACTAGTCGTCATCTACGCTTGGGCAGTGATGTCCGCACATATGTTCAACAGGTAATGAAAATCATCATCAGTAAAATTTAATTAATGAAGAACCGGGTTGTACCCGGTGCTTCATTAATTAAATTTTTGATGTTCATTCCTAATTAGTGTTTCTAATCTAATATTAATGTGTCCATGGAAATAGTGTCTACCCATCGAAAATGAATCATTGACAACAAAGCTATTTGTAATGCAGGGGAATTCAGTGGCTGTCTGAATAATTTTTCAATAATATTGTTTGTTTGAGCCTTTCTAATACAAACATCCATTCAGTGCTACAAAGTCAATAAAAAGTGTTTCTAAAACATGAATGTACAAGTTTCTTTGCACTGTTGTAAATCCATATGAACAGATCATTGTTTGTTTTTAATTATGACCTCACTCTCTCAGAGAGATTGGGTTTGGGAGTGGGGGGGGGGGATTTACTGGATTACAATGCAATGGTGGGATATGCACCAAGTCCAGCTCCTGTACGTGTACTAGTGCTGCGTAGTTTCCTGATTGATCAGGTATTGTCGGTTATAAAAAAATTATTATTATTGAATTACATTATTCACAACAGGGCATTGTTTGCCAGAGCATCCACTCTAGAAAATTGTTCCCACAGCCATATATATTTTGAAGGATTCATTAAAATAATTGTATTGAAGCAATAGTTCAATTATGGTTTACATATAACATCAATTACTTGAACTTTATAGCAATATTGCAACTTGGCTATGGAAAAATATTCAGTTTACAGGAATATTCAGTAAACCAGAATTTGTTTTTTTCCTACATTCTCCTGAAAAATTGAGCATTTATTCTATTATATCTTGTCTGGTAGAGCTCATTGAGCTCTGTTAAACAAGATAAAATAGATTAAATGCTTACAGTACAGTCACTGTGGACTAGTCGTCATCTACGCTTGGGCAGTGATGTCCGCACATATGTTCAACAGGTAATGAAAATCATCATCAGTAAAATTTAATTAATGAAGCACCGGGTTGCACCCGGTGCTTCATTAATTAAATTTTTGATGTTCATTCCTAATTAGTGTTTCTAATCTAATATTAATGTGTCCATGGAAATAGTGTCTACCCATCGAAAATGAATCATTGACAACAAAGCTATTTGTAATGCAGGGGAATTCAGTGGCTGTCTGAATAATTTTTCAATAATCGTAGTGCCTTTTAGTCAATCAACCATGATTTACCTTATAACCTAAATGCAACTAGCACATCAGTTTTGTACTAAAGGGATCTTAAATGGTTTGACGTTTAACATAATGTGCAATTAGGGACATATATTGGCAGTCAAGCCTTGACTAGAAACAATGTCAAGGCATTTAAAATGTAACTTGCAAGTTTCTCCGGAGACAGCATGTTGTAGCACCTATTCTGTTGCAATAAAATGTGTAAAAGTCTGAATCATGCCCTTAAGGAACAAAAGCCGCAAATTTGACAGAAAATACTAACTCCTAGATTTTGTTTGTATGTGATAGAGCATGTAAAAAAAGCACTGTATACATAGTGTAGGACATCAGAAGCCATGAACAATTTCTGAAATCTTTAATTGAAATACATTAATGTGAATGTAATAAAAGTGGCCTAAAAGTCAGTGGAAGTAAACATAATTTCTAAATGCATGCAATTTGTAATTTTACCTTCACACTTGTCCAAGGAATGAATGACACGAACAACAACTGTGCATTATTTTAGCAATAACTGGCATTACTAGATCATTAACTTTGAATTATTTTTCATTGGGCACACTTGTGCTTCCAATAAAACTCACACCACATTTATCAATGACAATCTGGATCAAATTGCATAAATGCATATGCCATAAATAGAACACTTGTATACAAAAGCAAATAATATCGAATATGGAAAATGATATTGCAGTTTGTACTGTCACAGAATTCTCCATGAGTGAGTGGCTAACCAAATCAGGATGAAAAATGCTGCCAGCCTTTTTTGATAAAGACAAGGAATTCTCGCCTTCAAGTTCATTTATTTAATCGACACAAACACTTCTATATGGAGTACATATCAAACATAAGGGTACTTTTGCATAAAGAAAATTATGGTTTTGTCAAATGGTCAACTTATTTTTTTTTCAAATTTGTGACTTATTGTCCCTTTAACCCTTTGAATACTGGTGGTATCTTCCATGCCAGTTAAATGGCAGAAATTGGAAGAGGCCATATCCATTATTTGGGGGTAGAACAGTTAATATTTTCAATGTGCAGCCTTCAGGCTGCCCGTTGAAAATATTAATTGTTCTACCACACACGTTCACTTAGTAGCCATCCTACTTAATGGAATTATGACGTATTGTGTTCCTGGACCGGAAAAGCAGTCTCTCGTGTTGAAAGAGTTAAGGGTTAATCCATAAAATCAATGCTAAAAACAATTTGAAGTGTTCAGTCTCTTGGAAATCATCAGTCATTCAACAGAATTTTTTGATATGTGAAAGTTTTCCTTGTATTTATTACATATCATAGTTTGAAAAGAATTAGGTTTGGTCAGTGTAGATTTTGACAAGTTAAAAAGAACACCAGCAAAAAATTTAGGAACAGAGGGCAGATTTTAATGACGAGTGAGGCACATGAGTAGTAAATTCTTTTTCTTTCTCATAACCTAATTAGCCTTTTACTAATGTATAGGAAATATTTGTTTTTCAGATAAACATCATCAACTTGGAAGATGCAGAAAAAGATATTGACAAAAACATTCTAACTGCACTCTTGAAAGGTATGAAAACATGATCCACAAGTTCTTATTACATGTAACAATATCAAGATTCACATTTTCGCCCTTTTTAGAGTAATTATGCCTTTATCCATGTAAGATCTGAGAGAGTCGAACACCAGTAGTTAGTGTGAATAATATAATAATTATTCCAAATTTCTCCAGCCATCCTTCCATTGGATTACATGCAAACATATTACCTCCCAGAATGCCTGGGAACAATCCCATAAATTTAGTGTAGTTCCCGGCCTCCTGGATGGGAATCAATTTTGGACAAGAATTCTGGAAAATATTTTCTGTTTCAAGGTGTTCAGTGTCAAATCCTAGGCTTTCAAAGGTCTGATCATAATGAATGAAACCATAGAATTTATTATAAATATTTCACTTACATCCACAGTTTTTATTTTTGTTTTTCTTTTTCATTTCAATTTAACTGTGTGGCCAGTTTATGAGTGCCAAAGTGAAAATAGGTGATTTAAACATACCTCCTCTTGACATCCACCTTCACTTAACTGTTAGAGTGGTGGAAAACCTTATTTGGGAGTGCAGGTACACCAGCTTGAAGGCTTCATAATGTGTGGAAGTGAGTCCTATTATCCTTGAAGTCTGTGTGGATTTGCCTAGCTACAATTTATTGGAGAGTGCCTGTGGACACTCTCCCATAATTTGTAACAAGGCAAAAATATGTGAACAAATTTTGATGACAAAAAATATATGTCTGTTGTATATTGATTTTCAGCATTAACTTTTTGGCATATCACAGAAGCAAGGTTAATTTATGTGATGAATTGTGACCCATTTTTATACTGTATTCTTCTGCTTTGCCACTGTGGATGACAGATTGAGTGGAAAATTGAATAAAACGTGATTGGATATTTGAGCTAAATGAATAGATATTGTTTAATTCCTTGTCATACATTTTATTCATCAAAACTCATTAACTGGTAGATTGCCAAATTATTTTTGAAGAGTCAGTAACACTGACATTTTTATACTGTACCAATGACCCAGACATAGCTGGTGCTAACTCTTAAAATATAGGGCCAAACACAAATTTTGCCCCCCAATCCCCAAAATTTGCATCTAAAACTAAAGAAAACATGTCCTGAAAGGCCCTCCACACTTCGCCCCTACTGCGCATGCGCAGTGTCAAGGACGTTCCGAAATTGGCGCCATTAATCATTCTAAGTTTGGCCCTTCATCAGTTAACATCTGACTGATCTTTGTGCTTTTAAATCTCAGTTTAAATGATGCCAGACACATAAATATTAGTGAAATGGTGATTCTAAGGAGGATAGAGAAGGAGGAGAGGAAAAGAATGTGTGACAGAATATTATCAGGGCTGTAACTTAAAATTTTTTAATGAAATTATGTTAAGTTACCTATTTTCAAGGCAGCAGCCATTTTGTTGTCATTCTGATTATTTAGTTACACTGTTTTTTTTAAGTGTTTTCCTCTCTCCCTGTCCTTTAAGTTCCCCCTTGCTATTCTCCCATGCTTTTGGCATAGTTTCTGTAATTATTATTACTAAAATTTCTTGGGAGTTTTAGCTGAATAACAGAATGAATTCTGTTCTTTCCCCATGTTTACGTCTTCACCTACGGGTGGTTAGGCGTTGTGTTCTGCATCTACCATCTGATGTTCTGCAGTTTCTTCCCTGGAAGTCTCTGTTTTGCATCAGATAGTGTATTTTTGGTAACTGATTTCGGGCCTGGGTGCCTGGAGTCTTATTTTAGTGTTTTTACACTCATTGTTTACATTTACAACAGCCCTCTGTGTGAGGGGGGGATTTCTAAAAAATAATATCTTTATGTTATTTTAATCATAACTAGATACATTATTATTGTTCGTAAGTGTTGAATAAATTGTTTAAAATATTTTTAAAATTTTTGTCCACACTTAGGCTTGGGATCCATTGGGGCTCAACGTTACTTTTCAGAAACTTGGGCTGTTCTGAAAAAATATTTTTTCAAAATATTTTGATTTCAATTATTTTTTCTATATTAATGGATCATATTATTATTATGTATTTTGATTGCCAGGGGTTAGTGCGAGTACCAGGACTTGTTTTCTTTTCACATTGAAAGGATATTGATCAATTGTTTTAAGAGGAAGTCTTCCTCTGACTTTATTATCATTCTATATGTGGTCAGTGTACTCGCATTAACTCCTGTTCTGTATCGTTTGATTTCGATGACAATATGGGAAGCGTATGTCACGGTATGTTGTTGGGGATTTGGACACTTCGGTCCTTTCCCCGCAGGGTCACTCTACTTTATCAATTTCTATTTCAGACGATCAAGATTAGGGTGATGTATCTGTGATGTCTTCCAACAGTGTGCCTCCGTCGTCACAATTAATGAAGGGCTAGCGGAAAAGTGCTCATGTAAATACGCCAATTGCCTAAGAGGACCCTAGTAGGTTCGACGGCATTTGACGTCCGCTAGCTCGCCCGGTGTAGCGTCCATTCACCGAATGGTTCGGCAGCCGGGTTCGTCCGTTGCGGTCTAGAAGGAATTTTGGGGTGATGCGAGCACTATAAATTAACTTAATGCACACCCAGTGACGGCGGATCGGAGGGAGAACGCAGGAAGCCTTTTAGTCCGGTTCATAGCTCGTTCCGGTCCATCCGGACGGCAAGCGAGAGAGGCCCCTCTCTCGTTCAACAACATCTGGCCCCAGATGTTGTGGTACAAATTGTGTCGCAAGCGGAGCATACGTCCGTCGCTCGGGACGCTCCGTTGTATAGGCAGTCCGCTGAGACTGCTAAGGCTTCCTCTTCTCGTCAGCGCACACGACCTCACCTTGGCTGCGTGACCGCCGATATATTACCAGCTTCGCCGATCAAGGATTCTTCGGCGACCAGGTCACACCATCCGATAGCCAGGGACACGAGGCCTGCAGACTCCGGACGTTCACATAGGAAGTGTGCGGGAGTCAACGTACACGGAGCTTCCGGCGGCAATGCATCGTAAGACCGCTACTGCACAGGCCTCGGGAACGGACGTGCTTTCCTTAATAGCACAGTTTATCGCAGCATCCCAGCATCAACTGAATCTGTCGCATATATTTTATCCGACGATGCTGGGTCGGGACGCTCCGCGGAAGCGGGTACGGACGTCCGAAGTTTCATCCGGCCCGACGGGATACCGAAAGGGATTCGGAGGATTTCGAGCTTTCCCTTTCGGAACAACATATGCTGTTGTGTATGTCATCTGACTTGGTCTTCTACAGCTTCTTTCGTCGGACCAGAATGCTGCGATGCCGGATAAGAAACTGATAGCGTCGGTGGACTTAGAATTTTTGGTTCGGTTCAGGGACATCGTCCCTCATTTCCGACATAGTCCAATAATGTCACACAAACTTTCGAATTATTGAACGACGCTATATATATTATTATATTATGCTTGCTATCCAAGCATTTCTGGTTTCTTGTTCGAAGAGTTATGGAGATGTCTTTCAAAAGTGTGCCTCTGTCGTCATAGTTAATGAAGAGTTAGCGGCAATAAGTGCTCATGGAATATGTCTATCGCCTACGGAGTGACATTCGCTAGCTCACCCGGTGTAGCGTACATTCATCGAATGGTTCGGCTGCCGGGTTCGTCCGTTGCAGTCTAGAAAGGAGATTTGGGTGATGCGAGCACTTTAATTACTTTAGTACTCACCCAGTGACGGCAGATTGAGGACAGATTGGAGGAAGCCTGTTAGTCCGGTTCCTGGCTTGTCCAGGTCCGTCCGGGCTGTGAGCGAGAGAGGTCCCTCTCTCGCCCAACAACATAGGGGACCGCATGTTGTGGTTCAGATATTTTACATTCGGAGCATACGTCCGTTGGTCGGGACGCTCCGTTATATTGACAGTCCGAGAGACTGTCTTTAATGCTTCCTCATCCTCACAGCAGGGCACACGACCGCACATTGGCTACGTGACCTCGAGTATCCGATCAGTTTCGGCATTCAGTGATTCCACGGCGAATAGGTCGCGCCATCCGGTAGCCAAGGGACACGAGGCCTATACACTCCGTTCGCTCGCATATTGGAAGTATGCACAGGGTAACGATCACGGAGCTTCCAGCGGCAATGCATCGTAAGACCGCTTCTCCTCAGGCCTCAGTGACGGACGTGCTATCCGAGTTAGCACAGTTGTTTCGCATCATCCCAGCAATTGACAGTTTCTCGGTCGAATCAGGAATTATCCGACGGCGCTGGGTCGGTGCGGTCCGTGGTTGGATCAGCTACGGACGACCGAACGCTTTATAGGGTCCGACAGGATGGCGAAAGGGATTCGAAAGATTTCGAGTTTTCCCTTTAGTAGTAGCGGAAGATGCCTTTCATATCTTCTGGCATTATCTTCCAGTGATTATTATTTCGGACTTCATTGCTGCGATCTTGGATAAGAGACTTATAGCGTCATTGGACTCGGATTTTTCGATCGGTTCAGGGACATTGTCCCTGACTTACCGACGCAGTCCAATATTGTCATTACAACATGTGTTTTATTTTTCGACGCTATATATATATATATATATATACAAGCCTGCTACTAAGCATGATAGTTTAGTTTCTTGTCCGCGTTGCTCATTTCTGCCATTTTATCATTTATACAAATAGTTTATTTTGGCAGAGCAGGGCATACCGAGAGTTCATATGCGTCTAGACGGTGTGATTAAAGACTGCATATATTCTTTTTCGCCGTTTATGTCTTTTCCAATTTCAATGTTGGGAACGACATTATGTATAGTAGACTTAACTTAGACGCTTTATTATACGTAATCCGCCTTACTGAGGCGTTATCATTACGTCTTCAAGAAAAGATTTACGGGATATTATTCTCAATGTAATTTCTTTTGAGGGCAGTAGTTTGTTCACGTATAACTCCGCCCTTCAGTGGCTGATTGGAGTTAGTTAGACGTGACGCAGCCCTAGCTACATCCACACGCGTGGATAGTAAGGTTAAGAACTCTCTCAGAGTCGCTTCGTTCTCGGAGGAGCTTCTCTTCGACGGCAACTTTTCGGCAATCCATGAATTGCTCGATTTATACGTTCAATTGTCTATCTAGTGTTACAAGAGATTCAGACTGGGGCAAACATTCGGTGGTTGACTCAGAGAGTGCCGCCGCAGTTGCCGGACCCGATTGTGGCTGTTATGACGGTTGCCAGTCAAACAGATTGGGATATAATACTGATCCCTACGGATTCGAAGTGCCAGGGTCTTTGGGTTCCGCAGTCTTTTAGCAATCAGTTTAACTTCCGCGGAATAATGTTTTTTAGGCTTGCTTTATGTCATTGCATGAACATTATTCAGAAACGCATGCCCAAATTCCTGTCCTTTAATTCGACAGTAGTGGCGTATCTCCGGAACCAGGGAGGCACTCTTTCGTTTCCGTTATTCAATTTAATGGAAAGAATCCGTCTGTTGGTTATAGTACACCAAGTTCAGTTTTGGTCCGTCATATTCCGGGTCGTCTAATTGTTTTATCGGACTCCCGTTCTCTTACGGGTCGCTTGTTGCTGTCAGAATGGACTCTCAACAAACAAGTATTCAATCAGATTTGCTATCTATGGGAGCGCCCAATGATGATTTATTTATGACACAGCTTGCTAATCAATTGCAGACGTATGTGTTGGCTTGTCCAGATCTCTGAGCTAATATTGTTAACGCTCTATTGATCTATAGGACGGAATGATAGGATACGCGTATCCTCCGGCGCTGTTGTTTTAGCAGGTATTGCTAAGATAAACAACCACAATACATTTCTGTTGATAGCATCTCTATCTTCACAGAGATCATGAGTAATTTACTCTCTTGTCTACTGTGGGTCTTAACGTGAAATCTTCCTCTTTGTGAGGATCTTTTTTCACTGGGTAAATCGTGTCATCTTTATCACAACCAGCAAGGTCGCAACCTTCATGTATTCCGTTGTGTGGTCCGTATTGCATTGTAAGCACTGTAATGGACGAGCTTTGGACGCGATTTCTTACTATAGGAGATCCTCTTCTTCGCTATTCTATGCGGCTAAAGTGGAGGCTCTTCCGTCGTGGTGTAGGGATCATTATGTTCATATTGTTGATCCCTCCATACTACTCATTGCTATTTTTTAGTATACTTGTTTCACAAGATCTACTGCAGCCTGTTATTATTTAGGTTATAGGTTTATGTTACCTCATACCTATGCACTCTACGATAGTTTACAATTGAGTCTTTTGTCTCTTTATCTAAGTCAGTTAGTAACTTTTTGATAAATAGACTTAAAATCTTTAGATTAAATTCCTATACGGATTTTAACTTCGGTTCTTATTTAGCTAAGTAATCATTTGAGCCTCTGGAAACAGTAGTTTTCAAATTCTGACCTTTTAGACAGTAATTCTGTTGGTTTCTCTTTTACTGTAGAGTCAGTGAGTTTCATGCACTATCGATGGATGATTTTCACTTTCATAGTCTCGGAATCAATACTTCCGTTACTATTTAGGTTGGATTGTTGCATAAGAGTTAGGCTCCTATTATCCGGAACCTATTATTTTAAGGTCCTTCCGTCTTCGTATGGGCATAGGCCTTTACTCTTTCCGGGTACAGTTTATGTATTTATAAACAGATATCTGTTTATTACAAGGGCGTAAGCTTCTTCTGTCTTTGATGTCTAGTAGAAGGACGTTACGCTCCATTTTATTGTTAATGGATTCTATTAACTATCGGTACTGCTTATGGTATATCATTGACTTAGCAGTTGTGCTTAAGATATCGGCTCATGAAGTAAGAGTTCTTCTACTTCTTGGGCTTACATTAATAGTGTCGCTATTATAGATTTTTGAAGGCCGCTCATTGCGCTCAGCCATCCACATTCATGAATTTTATCTTAGAAATATCGAGTCCATTTCTGGAGGCCTCTATTGTTAGGTCTATTATCTACTGCTCAGAATGTCATTCACTTAACAGTTGCTACTATAGCTAGGTAGGCTGTCTGTTTCGGCAGTGTCTCCGTTCGGCTGCCCTCTTCGCTCTGGGCTATTTGACCCAGGGCAAGAAAAAAGGGGGGGGGTGTTCCCTTGGGTCACCTGTTTTACTATGAAAACAAGGGGATACCTCCTCCGGAGTTAGTAATTCTGAACTGTTATTGGGATGGTTGTTTAGTGAGAAGTTTAGGTTTTTAAAATTCATTCAAGTCTTAGTTTTTAAAGTATAGCTTTTGAATATTGCATATGTCAACGGACATGATTATGCAATCCTCAGACACTTTTAGGAGTATAAGAGTCTCTATTCTCTAGACTTACTTCATTTATTGGCTTACTTTAAAAATTATTAGTATAAGGATTATATTGGATATTAATAGAGTACATGGATGTATGAAGCTCAATTTTGGAAGGTGTTGTATCTTTCTAATTTATCATAAATAAGAAAGATACATGTAAGGCCTATTACTTCTTTTTCCCTACAGGGGATGACTCTATTTTATTTTATTGAGCGTATTCCATTTTGCTCTATGTCCTTGGCCCTCCAGCCTTTTTACTATTCAGCTATGTCTGGGTCATTGGTACAGTATAAAAATGTTAAAAAATTTATAGTAATTTATATATTTTTTATACTTACCAATGACCCAGACGGGGATGGCCCTCCCAGGAGTTGGGAACTCTTGCCTCCCCACTGAGTACATAGCGCTTACCAGGCACTGGTTATTAGAATGATTAATGGCGCCAATTTCGGAACGTCCTTGACACTGCGCATGCGCAGTAGGGGCGAAGTGTGGAGGGCCTTTCAGGACATGTTTTCTTTAGTTTTAGATGCAAATTTTGGGGATTGGGGGGCAAAATTTGTGTTTGGCCCTATATTTTAAGAGTTAGCACCAGCTATGTCTGGGTCATTGGTAAGTATAAAAAATATATAAATTACTATAAATTTTTTAACTTTTGTTCTGTTGTATGAGTCTTAGTTGCATCATTTAGTCCCGTAAAGTTCTGAATGACATTTGCACAAGTAAAAACAAAATTAATTACTGATGATGAGAAAAAATCCTAGCACCCCCTCCCCGAGGGCTGTAATGTCTCCTCACGGAAATCGGTGCATGTAAAGGAACACCACATCTAAAAAAATAAACTTGGATTAAATTGCGTGCATCATGAAAAATGGAATTACACTTTACTGTTCAAATGGCAAATGCATATGGTTAGGGTGGGGGTGTTTGGTGGGGACACAGCAGGGGAGGGGATGAGGGACTGAAGAAAGGCAGGGGGAATTCAAACCTATAATTCTTTAACATGGCATGTAGGGTATCGGCAAATTTTTAGGCTATGAAGCACTGCATGCAACTGGTGCGTCTGGTGGGCCAAGAGGTGAAAATTCAGTGTTCTTGTATATTGTTAGCGCATATACTTTTCCATGAAATTCATCCAATATTTTTATACGACAACCAATGGCCTAGACTTAGCTGGTGCAAACTCAATAATATCAAGGGCCAAACAAATTTTGAACCCCCCCAATCCCCCAAATTTGCATACAATACCGAAAATTAAAAGTCCTATCTGGCCCTCCATACTTTTAGTATTTGCTCATGCGCAGTACTCAGGAAGAGACCAGGATTGGCACAAACATCATTCTTTGTTTGGCCTTAAGTCAGTAAACATCTCAACTGACATCTGTGCTTTAAATCTCTCTTTTGGTGGATGCCAGACACAAGTCAGTGAAGTATATGGTGGATTCAAGGCAGTTAATGGATGATGGCCGTGAACAACGGTGGTTTGAGACGTTCAGGGCTGTAACTTTTAAATAATATGAAAATTATTTCATGTTACCCAATTTTGGGATATACGCCTTGACGTCATTAGTTTTGCTGATGATTTACCTACTGTTGGTTTTGTGTTCCTTCCCTATCCTTCCATGAACCCTCTGGTTAAACTTCTAAGCTTTCTGGCTGTTTTTTATTGAAATTTTTTTATTAAATTTCTTGGGAGTTTAACGTGTTGTACAGAAGGTTTATTCTGTTTATCCCCACTGTTACGTCCTCACCCTAGGGGTGTTGGGCCATTATTGTCTTGCATCTCCTACTGGATGCATTGTTTTTTCTTCACATGAAGACCTAGCTTTGCATCAGGTATCAGTTAGTTATTTACTGACTTGGGCCTTTTGTCTAGTTTCTGGTTTTTCTAATCCTGACGTTGTTTACTTTTAACAATGCCCTTAACAGGTAATATTCAGGGTTTTATTTCATCACAATTATAGTAGGATACATTTATTAATATTCCAGTAGTGTAGCTTTATTATTTTGGTGTTTGTCCACACTTAGGCTCTATCGGGATGCCCTTGGGCTCGTGTGATTCCCTTGGGTAACTTCGGCATTTTCCAAAAAAAAATTTGGAAAAAATTTGTTTCGGTTTATTTCGAAATTATTTTTTATAGTCTTCGTCATGTATCCTTATATTGTATGATTATATGTTAGATGTTAGGAGTGCAGTGATCTTTGTTTGGATTGTAATTATTTTTGAAATTACTGCTCTCAGTGTATTGCGAAGAAGTCTACATAAGGATTTACATGCTTGTTGCCATGCCTATAGTCGCTGCACTTCTCAGATTCAGGTCCTACTTGTGTGGTTGGGGTCGACTCATTAGGACACTAACCTTGGAAGCGGGGGTCGCACTGTGTACTCGCGGTGAAGTTCCGATGTTGGGGCTGTCACCGCAAGATAATTTGAGTTTTCAGTTTCTTTTCCAGAGGAACAAGAACATGGTGATGGTATTGCAACACCCGTCCAGAATGTGCTGCCATCGTCACACTCTGAGGAGGAAACAGAGCTAGCTGCTAAGGTGCTCTTGAATATTCCAGCAGCTAGCTTTACCAGTCAGGCGGTTACCCGATAGTGGGAACCATAATACCAGGTATGTCCAATTTGGTTGAGGAGAGTGTAGATTTGGGTAGAGCAAGCTCATTATAATCAAAAGCTCACCCAGCGACGATGGCAAAATAAGGGGAAGAAGTCTGCAAGTTTCTCTTTGGGAAGCTTGGTGAGGTCTGGGATCAGACCGTGAGCAGCAGAGCCTTCTCTTACCCAGTAACAGTCGGGGTCGACTATTGCTTTGAGAAACTTGCACTGAGTCGGAGCTAACGTCCTCCCTGGCCGCTCGGGACGCTCCTTCTACACTTCTTTCTCTGCTTTGGCATAGCACATGCAACCGCGCACTAGCTACCCGACTTCAGATGTTCATGCAGCCGAGCGAAGACGCTGTAGTCTTTGCCCTTGAAGTCGGTCTATCCGGTAGCTAGTGATTTGAGGCTTGATTCATCGGGACATTCGACGAAGAGATCGGCGGTCAGATCTCTATCCCGGGAGCAACATGCGGCAGAGAATATAAGCCACTGCTCCACAAGCCTCCGTAACGGACTTGCTGTCACAATTTGTCGCAGCTTAAAAAACCCAGCAAGGGGCACCTGTCAGCAGACTACAGTAGTGAGCCATCAGACGGTACTGGGTCGGTCCGGTCATCTGTGCATGTAGAAGAAGCCAGAAGTTTCTCTACAGGACGCTTGGCTAGATCTGGGGTCAGATTACTGATTGGAGAACCCTCTCCTTCCTGTTAACAGTCAGGGTTCTGTCAAACAAGATATAATAGAATAAATGCAAAGTTTATCTCTAGAACACAGGAAAGTGACACAATCTCTGTTAATGGAATACTCCTGTTAATTAAATAATTTTCATTGTCAAAGTGGCTATTCAATTAACAGGGTTCCACTGTAGTATAAGAAATGCAATGCCCTATTCCTTATGAATAGATGTTCAGTAGTGCATAGACAGGCTGAGACAGCTGTCTTGTTTGGAATAGAGCCGTTAGAGGGAATAAGTACGTCTTTTCCTTCTTCATGTTGTATTCCTTGGCGTCAAGACATTTAATGCTATTGTGGACGCCATAGTAGCCTTATGTACTGTTACAGCGGTCTTTTCTTATACATTAATGGCTAGTGTTGTAAGTCTCCATTTAGTGAGCTTTCAGAGGCCGCAGGTGACACAGATATGTCAACACTCAGATGAAGACTCATAACTGCATAGCTACCTTGAGACTACTGTCTCTGGGAATTGCGGCTGTTAGAATAGTGGCTCGACATTCCCTATCTTGCGCGACGATAGTTGTAAGTCTCCGTTCAGTGAGCTTTCAAGGTTGCAAGTTACACTGAGATATCTGTCTTCATGGAGATGAAGACTTCTAAGCTACGTTAACTAGGCTCAGACCGCTGTCTTTTGGGAATAAAACCGCTAAAGGAAAGAGTGCTTTTCGGTTTGTTTTCCTAGGTGTCACAGACTTGAGTCTTATTGTTTACACCATAGTAGCCCAGCTAGAATCATGAGCGGTGTTTTTCAGTAATTATGCAATAATGTAATGGAAATAAATTATCTCTTGAGACTACTGTCTCTTTGGGAATTACGGCTATTAAAAATAGTGGCTCTTCATTCCCTACCTTGCGTGATGATAGTTGGAAGTCTCTGTTCAGTGAGCTTTCAAGGCCGCAACTTACACCGACATATCTGTCTTCACGGAGATGAAGACTTCTAAGCTATGGCTGGTGTTGTAAGTCTCCTTAGTGAGCTTTTAAGGCCACATCTATCAGCCTTTAATTCTCTTCAGGAATAGGAAGACCTTTAGCTGCTTCAGCTAGGCTGAGTTCATTGTTCTATCGGACATGATACCACTATGTTAGAGGAGGTTATTCCCTTCCTACCGGTATGGTTTTGTGTTAGTTATCTGAGGCGATAAGCCCTATTGATGACACCATATTAACCTAGTGTGATTAATGAGCATTTCTTTAAACGCCTATACTAAACTCCTTCTCAGGAATATATTTCCTGATATCAGGTCGAACGTAAGGAGTTCATCTAGGTTTTTATGATCGGGTGTCAGAACATTGTGTTTGTCTCCCTCTTCATTTCTATCCAATCTATTGTTGTGGATTATATTTCCACTCTAGGGATTGGATATTATGTCTGTATGGTGTATTATTTGGTCATCACGTCCCCCTCCGTCCTTAGTGGCATTATGGAGTCAGTCAGACGTGGGGGAGCCCTGCAGTTCCTATACTATTTGATAACTAACACAAAAGCGTTACGAGTCACGCTGTGTTATGATTAGCTTTTAGGTGTATTACTCTTATTGAGAATAGCAGCACCAGTATAGCCTTAATTATTCTACTGCGCCGTCCTTACTTATCTAGTGATTCAAGTAATGCGGGTGAGGGGTGTTTGATAGGAATTATTCCTTGAACACCCTCGCCCCCTCCCCCCGCCAATATGTTAAGAGGCTATTGCAGAGCAGGACATAGTTTTCTTCCTGTAAGCCTCATATGCATTCAAGTATATGCATGCCTTTCATGGCTCCTCACTTGGCGGCTGGGTTGTGTTCTAATGACGACCTCATGGGCACATCCACTATTTAGTTGGTTTGTTTCCTGTTGTTGTTCGTTTATAAGTCATTAGTGATAAACCTATTATCAGCTGATAATGGGGTAATCGGAGAATCATCGGCATCTGCAGAAAAGGGCATCATTTGCCGATAGGGGTGCACCGATTGTTACAGGGTCAAAATAAACCATCGTTTTTTTAATTTTTTTACTCACAGCCATATCGTCGAAAACAGTGTTTACACGTGAAACGTCCTGGGAATGTGCCAACACTACTGATTCCAAAATTCTGTGCGTTTTAATATTCTGTGAATAATTTAAAGCTAAGCCACAATTTCAATTAGTCACACAGTCCTATATGATTCTTATTACATGTAAATCTCGGCCCAGTTTCTTAAGTTGTAACATCATTGTTTAAAATTTAGCTTTCCTATATTACTCTATTTTGGAAATCGCACAATTCTTATTAAAACAAATAGTATCAGACTGTCGGTGCCGGTTTCATTTTTCATTTATTCATAAGTACTGTATTACAGAAAAAAATCTGGTGGGAGACAAGTGAAGTAAATTATACAAGGCAGCTTCTTTGAAAACAATACGTGCGCATTCCATGGAGGATTAGTGTCATTTCGTACACAGGCATTTCATAGGGAATGGGACAACCCGCCCCAGGGACAACCCACTCCAAACAAGCTGGGACAACCCGCCCCAAGTTTTTCACGTGCCGCAGTTATGAGCTCTTTGACTATGATATTGGACTATGATTGGATTATATGTAATAACAAATGAACTATTCAGCTGTTATTACTTATAATACGATCATTATTAATTAGCGGACAATAGATTTGTTTATTGGACTTAATTATGATAATATTAAAAGTAATATCATGAATAATTCCGAATGAATTATTATTATCAGAAGTCTGTGGTAATGGTATTTGTTGGTGTCTCATTGATGGATGTTTCAGTGGCCTGACTGTTTGTTGTCTCGGACATGTCCATGGCTTCATCTGAGTCAATGATTGTTATCAGCTTAAAAAGCACATTTATTGTCTTAGTCTTAAAGGAAAAGCGATCAATGCTGTGATGAATCCATATCACACTCAAACAACATGTCTGGTCATTTGATTTTTTCGCATCAAACAAATATCATTCCCCTTAGAGGGTACCCGACTGAAACAACTTGACTAAAACAACACATCACTTCTGACTGGTCTCTACATGCAACCAATTCAGTATAGAACTATTATTACTTTAATTCAGTCATACTGGGATGTTTTAATAGGATCACTGTGGATTGTGGATAATTTTCGATAAAATTGGATAATTTTACGATAAAAAAGTGAGTAAAATTTTTTTTATATTTGTCCCTGGGGCGGGTTGTCCCTGATCCCATTTCGTATACTGAGTTTCGTATACAAAAGAAGACATTTCGTACATATATCATCACTAGTACACAGGCAAATTTTATAGGGTTTTTAAGTATTTTTTATATAAAATAATAGACTGTAAGGTATTATAATCCAATATAAATTATTTTTACATACATGGTTGTTATCTTTAGTTGGCTCAAGTCATAACCCCATGTACGAAATGTCATAGCCTGTGCACGAAACGTCCTACAAGTTTGTGTATGAAACGTCCTAAATTGCCGTGTACGAAACGTCCAGCCCCCTTCCATGGCGGGGCAGAATCACATGATTTTCAAAATGGAGAGGTCTATTCAGAACGTACATATTGAATATTGGGCTTATGACCGATATGAGAAGAAAGGAATAAGTCAGATTTATCTAGAGTCAGGACAGTGTCTGCCGGCCTGTGTACGAGTTCCCACAGGATTGCTATGAGTTTTAAATATATGGGATTTAATCTTATTGGGAGAATATGTAGTATTCCATGCAGGGAGAGGCAATCTGACACGGGTGATTCCGTTCTTCTCACTGAGAAAAGAACTGCACAAAATGATCGGATAAATTGTCTGGGGAGTTGACTTGGTGGCGAGTTTACCAGGAACCAAGAAACACAACCCTGCATTGACATTCTAATTGCAACTTTGCAGGGTTCAATCAAGTTATTCACGCATTTTCACGGAATTTAAAACATCGGAATCGGTATCGGGCGATTATTAAATTTTTAACATCGGTATCGGCCAATGGTTTGTTTACCATATCGATTCATCACTATAAGTCATATACGAGCATATGATTCCTGAACAATAAATTGCTATCCTTTGTGTACCTGTGTGGCTGACATGTCTGTTATCTGGGCGACATCCTCCAAATGTGGCAATTAGTCCACTCTGAGAAGTTTCGTTCAGAGCGATCTGGCCTTTTCTTATGACATATGAGTTTATAACTCAGTTTAACTGCATTATTATAAGTTTGCCTCGACTACAGTCACGCCTTCTTCTGCTTCGAATACCAAGCACACACAACTGCATCCTAGCTACCCGACTTCAGATATTCAGCCTGCTGCGCAAAGAAGAGACCACTCTTCGTCCGTGAAGTCCGACCATCCGGTAGCTAGGGGGACGAGGCCTCGATCATCGAACCTGAGCTGTCGAGTGCTGGGTTGGTCCAGTCGTCTGTTCACACAGATGCAATGGACCGAGATTCACAACTGATTCTCTCGGATGGTGAAAGGAATAAGGAAGAGGATTACCCTTCCTTTTCGGAACAACACATGGTTGCGATGGATTTCATTACCCTGAATTTGTTCTGCCGAATCAGAATGCTGCGACGACAAGAGAGAAACCACTGGCATCCTTAGATGCAGACTTTATTCAGACAAAGGAAGAAGTCCTTTCTTTTCTGGTTCAGTCTAGGCAGGTGTTGCAAGCCTTCGGCCATATAGACGACATATTTAACCTCTCGAATGCGAGGAAAAAAGGCGTTTCTTAACTTCATCTTCCATAAACATACCGTTTGTTGGACCACGCTCATTTAAACCTGTCGGGGAAGATGTTCAGAGAGTTCCTCTGCGTTTGGAAGAGCAGGCCGGGGGTCTAGATCTAGACACAATTGAGACGGCAATTTCATCAAGTAGAGCGAATTTGGACAGTATGTCTTATGCAGATCACCTTACCAGAGCTATGGCGCAACGTTAGTTAGTCAACGCTTTCATTAGTCTATGAACAGGCAACTAAGAAAGCATCTAGTGCTCTGCTTTTGAAGTCGGCGTCTCAACAACCTGCTTCAGCAGACAAGAGTAAAGGAGAGCGTTCCAGACAAAAATCGTCAAAAGAAACCCTCTTACAATTACTCTGGAGGTCGTCAGTGTAGCGACTCGTGAAAGGGGCGTAGGTCTGATTGGGACTATCGGTCAGACGCCCCTAGGCTGACGGGACGAGGTTCTTTGTGGGGAGGACGTGGTTTCTCCTCCTGTAAACCTAGCAGGTCATACAGGTGATGGTCAAGACCTCTATTGCTTGCCAGTTGGCAGAAGGTTATCAAACTTCGCAAGAAACTGGATAACAGTCACGGAAGATCAGTGGGTGAGAAGTGTAGTCTCGGACGGCCTACGGCTATCATTCCGAGCGAAACCCTCACTAACAAGTTGTCCGCGTTGGACAAATCTTCCGTTGGATCCTTTCACAAGAGAGTCTTTCCTAGCAGAGGTAAGGCTCTCTTATTAAAGGAAGCAATAGAGGTCATCGAGAATCGGGATTCTCTGTGTTTTCACAGTCACCTGTTCCTCGTACCGAAGCCAGACGGCTCGTTCCGACCGATAATAGACTTCAGCTGGATAAACAAGCTTATCATGTCTCCCAAATTCTATATGGAGACCATTTGGTCGGTAAGAGCGAGTGTTCGAGTGAATGACTATGCGGCAAGCATTGATTTAAAGAACGCTTACTTTCATGTCCTGGTACATCTGGCATTCAGAAAGTACCTACGGTTCGGCGTACAAGGGAAGGTGTATCAGTTCAGAGCAATGTGCCTTGGTCTGAACCTGGCTCCCTGGGCATTCACTCGAATAATGAACTCGGTAATGTCATACTTCTGGGCTCATTCATCTGTGGATAACGTCAGCTAACTTGGACGACATTCTACAGAGATACGGCAACAGAATTATTCTTCAGAACGATGTTCAGAGTCTGCTTCTATTACTTCGACATCTCGGTTTCATCGTAAACAAGAAAAAGTCGGATCAAGCTCCGTCCAAGTCGTTCACTCACTTGGGAATGAGCTTCGAGACTCGCCACAATCTGGTTAGTCAACCGTTACCCAGAGCGAAATTGGTCATTTGTCATGCTTGCTTTTGTCTACACTCAGACGCATTAACGGCGAGGGAATTCATGTGACTGATGGGGTTGTGCAGAGCAGCAGCGGATCTTATTCCGATGGGCCGCCTGTGCACGCGTCCCCTCGAAATATTCTTTACTCAGAACTGGAGTGTGAAGACGCATTCACTTGAAACCAGTATTTTTTTAACGGACCTAGTAAAACAAAGGGTTTAGATTTGGGCAGATCTTCAGTGGTTAAATCAGGGAGTTGCACTGCAACTGCCGGATCCGGCTTTTATGATTTTGATGGAGCGAGTCAGACAGGTTGGGGCATGACCCCAAGTCCCGCAGACTTGAAGTGTCAGGGTCTTTGGGACCCTCGGTTCCTAGAGAAGCACATAAAATCAAAGAGATGATGTCAATATGGCTAGCACTACAACATTGGATTCATATTATAGCAAGCATCCATGTTCAAATTTTGTCGGACAATTCGACAGTAGTAGCTTACATCAGGAACCAGGGCGGCACTCATTCAATTCCATTATGCGAATTAACGGAGAAGATTCTCCTATACATCATGAATCATCATGTTCATCTTTCTGCCTGTCATATACCGGGTCGTCTGAACATACTAGCAGACTTGCTCTCTTGGAAATGTCACCTGTTGCCATTGGAGTGGACTCTCAACAACCGAGAGTATTCAGGCAGATTTGCTACTAGTGGGATTGCCCCATGATAGATCTGTTTGCAATGCACCTGAACAATCAGTTATCTACGTTCGTGTCGCCATGCCCAGACCATCGAGCGTACGCAGTAGACACTCTGTCGATCTCATGGGACGGAATGATAGGATATGCGTATCCTCCAACTCCGTTGAATCAGCATATTCTGTTAAAGATCAAACAGTCTCATTGCAAAATCCTGCTAGTAGCACCTCTGTCGTCACAGAAACCTTGGATCAATCTTCTCAGGTGTCTGTTATGGGACGTTCAACGGAAGCTTCCTCCACGAGAGAACCTTCTTTATCAGGGGAAGTCACGCGTGCTGCATTACAACCCGGAAGGACTCAACCTTCACATATTTCCATTGTGCGGTCCTTCTTGCACGGAAAACAGTTTACAGGATGCGCAGTGGATGCAATTTCTAACTGCAGGAGGTCCTCCTCTTCGTTGAACTACGCAGCAAAGTGGAGGGTTTTCTTCCGTTGGTGTCAGGATCAGTTGGTAGATGTTTATGATCCGTCCAATTTCCTAGGTCTATGTTATCAGACACTTAAGCTCATGATAACTTGGCTATTGGATCAAATGCTTCATTGTCCAAGCTGGTTGGAAATGTCTCTATTAATAGACCTAGAACACTCAGATTAATTCCCAAGTGGAATTTGGCTTGGGTTCTGTTGAAGCTCAAAGAAGCTCTGTTTGAGCCGTTGGACGTTGTAGAGTTCAAATTTTTGATCTATAAAACAGCATTTCTCTTAGCCTTTGCATCTGCAGGAAGAGTCAGTGAACTTCATGCTTTATCTGATGATGAATCTCACTTCCGTAGTGTGGGTAATACCATTACCCTCACTACGGAAATGGGATTTCTGGCTAAGAACCAGATTCCAGACAAGTGGCCTGAACCTATTACCATTAAGGCTCTGCCGTCCTCGGACAACTGTAGACCTTTGCTGTGTCCAGTCAGGGCTATGTGCATATATAAACGTCGATCAGATTTTATTAGAAAAGGAAGAAAACATTTCTTTCTTTCATTAATTCCTAACAGGAAAGATATTTCTGTCCATTCAGTTGCAAGATGGATTCAGTTAGCAATACACATTGCCTATGAAAATCTGTCTTCGGATCAACGTTCTGTTAGTAAGATATCGGTGCACGAGGTTAGAGCACTGTCCACTTCTTGGGCTTATTCTAACAGTATAGCCATTACTGATCTCATGAAGGCTGCGCACTGGACACAGCCCTCTTCATTTACCAAATTTTACCTGAGAAATTTAGAGTCCATCTCCGATGACCTCAGATCTTTAGGTCCTCTTTCTGTTGCTCAGAATGTCGTCCTTTAATGGTTACATCTGTAGTTATTTAGATAACCCATTCCAGCAGTGACGCTGTTCCGCTGCCCTCTTTGTTCTGAGGACATGTACCTCAGAACAAGGGGAAGAGGGCAGGGGGGGGGGGGGGGTACAGTTTTTTCCCTTATCATCATCTGGCTTTATAGTGAAAAGCAAGGGAAGACCTCCTCCAATGTAAGTAGTCATGAGTCGGTGCTGGGATGGTTTTAATGTGTAGCTCGGTGTGAAGCAATAACTATGTCTCATTTATGTACTATTTTTAAAGTGTAGCTCACTGTGAAGCATTTGTATAAGTCACGTGTCAAACAGGGCGTTGATATACAATCCTCTGACACTTTTGTATGAGTATAAAGAGTCTCATTCTCTGGACTATCTTTATATATTGTCTTTCCTTCACAGAATTAGCTTAACGGGTTATGCTGGCATTAAATGGAGAATTATATATTATGTAATGCTCATTTACATTGTTAGTGTTAGGCTTTTCTCGTAAAGGAGAAAGACATATATATTTCCTGTCTTCTATTCTCCTTTAGGAGATATTCTTTTCTGCAGTAATTGAGAGATTGGATTTTCCTTTATGTCCTAGGCCCTCCAGCCTTTTTACTATTCAGCTAGTCTGGGCCATTGGTTGTTGTATAAAAATATTATAAATTTTACGTAATTCGTATATTTGTTTTATACTTACCAATGGCCCAGACTGGGATGGCCCTCTCATGAGTGGGCACTCATACCTCCCCGCTGAGTTATAACATTTCACAGGCAATTATAGAAAGAATGATGGTTGACGCCTTATTTTTATACTGTACCAATGACCCTGACTTAGCTGGTTCTAACTCTTAAAAAGTCAGGGCCAAACACAAATTTGCCCCCCCAATCCCCAAAATTTGCATCAAAATCCAAAAAATCAATGTCCTATATAGTCCTCCATATTTTTGTTCACTGCGCTTGCACAGTGTCAAGAAAGTACCAAAATTGGCGCAAAATCTTCATTCTTTGTTTGGCCCTTCAATCAGTAACATCTCACTGATATCTGTGCTTATAATCTCAGTTAAAATGATGCCAGACACAAAATCATGAAGGAAATGGTGGATCCAAGGATGAAATAAGAGGATGAGAGGAAGAAACAGTGGAAGGATGTGTTCAGGGCTGTAACTTATAATTTTTATGTAAAATTATTTCATGTTCCCTAATTTCGGGGCATGGGCCTGATGTTTTCATTCTTGCTATGAAATCTCCACTGTTTGTTCAGTGTTTCCTCTCTCCCTTTCCTTGATACCCCCCTTGCTAATCTCCCATGCTTTTGGTATAATTTTTGAAATTTTTTTATTGAAATTTCTTGGGAGTTTTAGCATAGTTACAGAATGTTTACGTCCTCACTCTAGGGGTGTTTAGGCGTTTTGGTCATGCATCTACCATCCAATGTACTGCAGGTTCTTCTCTGGAAGATTCTGTTTTACATCGGATAGTGCTTTGAATTGGTTACTGATTTCGGGGCATGTTTTGTAGTGCCTGGAATCTTGTTTCCGGTTTTTATTGACTTTTGTTTACGTTGACAACGGTTACTTCTGTCAGTGATTCCTTGTCTTCTGTAAGGTTCATTATATAGCCAGATACATTAATATTGTCCGTAAGTGTAACATTAATTTTTAGAAATGTTTTAAAATTTTTGTCCACACTTAGGCTTTTTTGGGATCCATTTGGGCCCATCGTTTCCTTTGGGAACTTGGGCTCATGTCAAAATGTTTTTGAAAATTTTTTCTTTTGAATTATTTTTCGAAATTTTTGTAATGGATTATATTATTATTATGTATCTTTGTATTTTCAAGGGTTAGTGTGAGTACTACGGCTGTTTAATATTTCTTTTTAAATATGAAAGAATATTGTTCAAATTGTAAATCGAGGAAGTCTTCCTCTGATTCTCATGCTCACTGTATTTGCTGTAGTCACTGTACTGATTCTTGCTCAGTGTGTGCCAGTTGGGATGACAAACGTTGGAGACGTGTGTGATGGTATATTGTTAGTGGTGAGAGGTCCATGCCGGTCCTCTCGCCACAGGGTCACTCTAGTTTTTCAGTCTCTTTTTCAGAGGAACAAGAACAGGGTGATGTTTCCGCGATGTCTTCAGGAAGTGTGCTGCCGTCGCATTCAAATAGAGAGCTAGCGGCAAAAAGTGCTCAAGGAAAATTCAACAAGTGCCTAGATCCTTAGTAGGATTGATGACCTTGTCGCCAGCTAGCTCGCCCGGCGAAGCTATCACTTATAGAGCAGGTGATATGACGCCAGGTTCGTCCGTTGCGGTCCAGGAGAGGAGAAAGGGTGTTGCGAGCACTATAATCTCAGATCACGCACACCTGGCGACGACGGATCGGAGAAAGGATCAGAGGAAGCCAGTCAGTCCGGTAGCTAGCTCGTTTAGGTCTACCCGAATGTTGTCGTACATAACGTTCATCAGTCGGAGCATATGTCCACTCCTGCTCGGGACTCTCCGTCGCATAGACAGCCGGGGACGGCTAGTCTGTTGGCTTCCTCTTCCACACGCCAGCACACACGACCGCACCTTGGCTACGTGACCTCAGATATCCAGCCTGCTTCGCCGACCAAGGATTCCACGTCAACCAGGTCACTCCATCTGATATTCAAGGACACGAGGCTTTACCAGTCGGGACGTTCGCATAAAAGAATTATGCAAGAGGCACCGTCCCAGGAGCTTCCAGCGGCTAAACAACGTAAGACCGCAGCTCCACAGGCCTCCGTGACGGACTTTCTATCGCAGATAGCTCAACTCATCGCAGCATCCCAGCAACCTTCGGAAACTCTTTCAGATCAGGAACTGTCTGAGGAGGCTGGGTCAGTACGCTCCCCTGTCAGATAGGGATGACCGAGATTCACATTTGGTCCAGTCGGATGGTGAAAGGGAATCTGCAGAGCTGGATTTTTCCCTTCTAGAACAACATAAGGTGGCTGTAGATTTAATCCGGCAATACCTTTCAGATGTTGTTCCTCTGGACCAGAGAGCTGCGATACCAGATAAGAGACTGATAGCGTCACTGGACACTGACTTCTTCGGCCGGACTAAGGACGTCGCGCCTGAGTTTCCGGCCCAGTCCAGAAATGTCTCATGGACGTTTGAATTGCTGAATGACGCTATATTTTTATACTGTACCAATGACCCAGACTTAGCTGGTGCTAACTCTAAAATATTTAGGGCCAAACGCAAATTTTACCCCCCAATCCCCAAAATTTGCATCTAAAACCGAAAAATACATGTCCTTTATGGTCCTCCATACTTTTACTCCACTGCGCATGCACAGTGTCAAGAAGGTCTCGAAACTGCTGCCAAAAGTCATTCTTTGTTTGGCCCTCAATAAAGTTACACTTCACTGTTATTTGTGCTTGTAAATCTCAGTTTTAAAGATGCCAGATGCATATTTATGAGAGAAATGGTGGATATATGGTGGAAATAGAAGGTGGAGAGGAGAAAACAGTGGAAACAAATGTTCAGGGCTGTAACTTATAATTATTTTACGAAATTGTTACATGTTACCTATTTTCGTGGCATGACCTTATTGTGGTCATTCTTGCTATGAATGTTCCATTGTTTAATCAGTGTTTCCTCTCTCCCTTTCCTTTATTCCCCCCTAGCTATTCTCCCATGCTTTTGGCTTATTTTTTGTAATGTTTATTACTAAAATTTCTTGGGAGTTTTGGTTTGGAAACAGAATTATTTTCTGTTTTTTCCCCATGTTTACTTCCTCACCCTAGGGGTGTTTAGGCATTTTGATCTGCATCTACCGTCTGATGTTCTACAGTTTCTTCTCTGGAAGTCGCTGTTTTGCATCAGATAGTGTCTAAATTGGTAACTGATTTTGGGCCATGTTTGTTTCAGTGCCTGGAGTCATGTTTCCAGTTTGTTGACACTTTTGCTTATGTTGACAACTGTTACTTCTGACAATGATTACTTGTCTTCTGCTTAATTTAGTTCATAGCAAGATACTTTAATATTGTCCGTAAGTGTTACATTAATTTTTAGCTCACCTGACTGAAAGTCAGGGTGAGCTATTCTGATCACTTTTCGTCCGGCGTCCGGCGTGAAGGTGGTGTTTGGGCCTTTTTCTCCCAAACCACTGGCCGCATATTAATGAAATTTCATGTGAGTAGGGGTTATATAAGGGCATTTTGATTTTTTGTCAAATTAGGTTTCGGCTCATATTGAGCAGAGGGATGGGGCAAAAATGCTCCAATTTTTAAAAAATCTTCTTCTCAAGAACCAGCAATAGCAGAGACTTGATATTTGGTATGCAGCTTCCTTTTGAGGTGTAGACTCAAGTTTGTTCAAGAGAAGTTCGAGGGGCTATATTTGACGATGTTAAAGGAGGGGCAAAAATTTTGGCCCTGCCTCAAATTTCTATTTTCCAAACCGCGAGGCCGATTTGAACCAAATTTTACGTGAGTGCTTATTGGGTCATAAGTACCTAATTTATGCAGAATTTTTTTTTCCCACAGCCCCGTGGGAACCACAGGAGCTAAAAATAGAAAAAAATTAAAAGGCCCATATCTCCAAAACTACTCGGCACTGAGAATTCTTATTTGTTGTGAAGCTTCCTTAGGACCAAAAGAATGGAATGGTAAAAAAAAAATTGCCATCGGTTTTATCATGGGGTACTTTTTGGGGACTTTGAAAAAGTGCTGAGTCAGCACCACCAAACCACTGCTCCAAAAGCTTTCAAATTTGACATATAACATCTTTGGAAGATTGTTTCACATGTTTATTGAAATCAATTGCCTGGGTCGATATTTGGGCTCTATGGGAGCCCAAATGTTTAAATTAGTGCAGTATGAGGAGTATTTTTTAAAAATCTTCTTCTTCAGATCTACCAATAAGAATCTTTTGATATTTGGTATGTAGCATCCATAGTGGGGTGAGATTCAAGTTTGTTGAAGCCAAGTCCCTGGGTTCATATTTAGGCTGAAAATTTGGGGTCTCGATGCGGACTTAGAAATTTTGGACCAAAATCCTAAAAAATTTTTTTTTGTTTTTTCTGCGTTTCGGTCAAGTTTAAGACAAAAAAAAAAATTTTTTTTCCCCTGAAAATTTGGGGTCCGGGTGGGACTTTGAAAATTTTGGACCAAAATCCGGAAATTTTTTTTTCTTGTTGTTTTTTATGCATTTCTGTCAATTTTAAGACAAAAAAGAATTTTTTTTTTCCCCTGAAAATTTGGGGTCCGGGTGGGACTTAGAAAATTTTGGACCTACATCCGGAAATTTTTTTTTGGTTTTTTATTCATTTCTGTCAATTTTAAGACAAAAAAAAAAAAATTTCCCCTGAAAATTTGGGGTCCGGGTGGGACTTAAAAAATTTTGGACCTGAATCCGGAAATTTTTTGTTGTTGTTTTTTTATGCATTTCTCTGTCAATTTTAAGACAAAAACAATTATTTTTTTTCCCCTGAAAATTTGGGGTCCGGGTGGGACTTAGGAAATTTTGGACCAAAATCTGGAATTTTTGTTTTTGTTTGTTTTTTATGCATTTCTGTCGATTTTAAGACAAAAAAAAAATTTTTTTTTTTACCCTGAAAATTTGGGATCTGGGTGGGACTTAGGAAATTTTGGACTAAAATTCGGAATTTTTTTTTTTTTGTTTTTTATGCATTTCTGTCAATTTTAAGACAAAAAAGAATTTTTTTTTCCCCTGAAAATTTGGGGTCCGGGTGGGAAATAGAAAATTTTGGACCTAAATCCGGAAATTTTTTGTTGTTGTTTTTTTATGCATTTCTCTGTCAATTTTAAGACAAAAAAAATTATTTTTTTTCCCCTGAAAATTTGGGGTCCGGGTGGGACTTAGGAAATTTTGGACCAAAATCTGGAATTTTTTGTTTGTTTGTTTTTTATGCATTTCTGTCGATTTTAAGACAAAAAAAAAATTTTTTTTTTTACCCTGAAAATTTGGGGTCTGGGTGGGACTTAGGAAATTTTGGACCAAAATTCGGAATTTTTTTGGTTTTTTGTTTTTTATGCGTTTCTGTCAATTTTAAGACAAAAAAAACATTTTTTTTTTTTACCGTGAAAATTTGGAGTCCAGGTGGGACTTAGAAAATTTTGGACCTAAATTCGGAAATTTTTTTTTTTCG
The DNA here is from genome assembly GCA_031216915.1 of Pictodentalium vernedei. Lineage (NCBI taxonomy): Eukaryota > Metazoa > Mollusca > Scaphopoda > Dentaliida > Dentaliidae > Pictodentalium > Pictodentalium vernedei. The sequence continues at coordinate 739,664,310 of CM062297.1, forward strand.
TTTTTTATGCATTTTTGTCAATTTTAAGACAAAAAAAATTTTTTTTTTTTCCCCCTGAAAATTTGGGGTCCAGGTGGGACTTAGAAAATTTTGGACGAAAATCCGGAATTTATTTATTTATTTTTTTTTTTTTTTATGCGTTTCTGTCAATTTTAAGACAAAAAAAAAATTTTTTTTTTACCCTGAAAATTTGGGGTCCGGGTGGGACTTAGAAAATTTTGGACCAAAATCCGGAAATTTTTTTTTTGGTTTTTTACTCATTTCTGTCAATTTTAAGACAAAAAAAAAAAAAAAATTTCCCCTGAAAATTTGGGGTCCGGGTGGGACTTAAAAAATTTTGGACCAAAATCCGAAATTTTTTTTTTTTTGTTTTTTTTTTTGCATTTCTGTCAATTTTAAGACAAAAAAAAATTTTTTTTACCCTGAAAATCTTGGGTGGGGTTTGATATTTAGACTACCATGTCAGGTGAGCACCCTCAGGCCTCTTGTTCAAAATCATTAAAAATTTTTGTCCACACTTAGGCTTTTTTGGGATCCTTTGGGCTCAGGGTTCCCATTGGGAACTTGGGCTCTTCGGAAAATTAAAAAAAAATTATTTTTTTGAAAATTATTTTCTTTTGAATGTTATAATGAATTATAATATATCATATATATTTATTTCAAGAGTTAGTGCGAGTAATATGATGGTGTATATTTTTTCTGGTTGAAAAAATATTCTTCAGTCGTAATGCGAGGATATCTTCCTCTAATTCACAAGTTCATTGTGTTTCTTATAGTCAATGTAGTCGCATTAATTCTTGCTCTGTGTGTGTTGATTGATATGACAATGTTGGAGGCGTGTGTCACAGTTTTTTGTTGCGGTGAGAGGTCCATTACGGTCCTCGCTCCGTAAGGTCACTATATATTATCAGTTTCTTTTTCAGAACTCAAGAGTGATGTTTCCATGATGTCTTCAATAAGTGTGTCCCCGTCGTTGCAATATTAGGGCTAGCGGGAAGTGCTCAAGGTATTACGACAATTGCTGGGAGTTAGCTAGTTATATTGAAGGCATTGTCACCCGCTAGTCCGCCCGGTGTCGCGACCATTCACCAGGAAAGAATGGCTCAGCACCCGGGTTAGTCCGTTGCGGTCCAGGGAAGCAGATTGGGTGATGCGAGCACTATAAAACTTCAGATGTGCACACCCAGCAACGACGGATCCGAGGATAGTACGGAGGAAGCCTGTCAGTCCGATAGCTACCTCATCCAGGTCCCCCGGACCGCGAGCGAGAGAGGCCCCCCCTCTCTTGCATCAACATCTGCGACGCGATGTTGTTGTATGTTGTTCGCTTAGTCTGAGCTTACGTCCACTCCTCCTGCTCGGGACACTCCGTCGCATGACAGTCCTACGCGGCTGTTATATTGGCTTCCTCTTCCTCTTCCTCATCCTCATCAACACACACGACCGCACCTTGGCTATGTGACCACAGATTTCCAGAGGACGTTCGCATATTACATAAATGCAGGATTGAACGTCCCTGGTGCTCCTGCTTCGCCGACCAAGGAATGCACGTCGACCAGGTTACTCCATATGCTAGCCAAGGATACAAGACCTTTCCAGTTGGGACGTTCGCATACTATATAAATGCAGGAATGAACGTCCCGGGAGCTTCCAGGGATATTCACGTAGGGCCGCGACTCCACAGGTCGCATAGGGTAACATGAACTAGGTATTGTTACTGTGATGTCTTCGTAAGTGTGCTTCTGTTGTCACAGTCAAACGAAGAGTTAGTGGCAAAGTGCTCATGTAGATACGTCAATTGCCTGGAGTTCCCTAGTAGGATCAATGGCGTTGGCGTCCGCTAACTCGCCCGGTGTTGCGACCATTCACCGAATGGCTCAGTGCCCGGGTTCGTCTGTTGCGGTCCAGGAAGGAGATTTAAGTGATGCGAGCACTATAAAATACAATGTGCACACCCGGTGACGACGGATATGAGGATGGTACGGGGGAAGCCTATTAGTCTGGTTCCTAGCTCGTCCAGGTCCATCCAGGCTGCGAGCGAGCGAGAGAGGTCCCTCTCTCGTATTACAACATCTGAGCCCAGATGTTGTGGTACTAAACGTTCCTCAGTCGGAGTATACATCCACTGCTCGGGACGCTCTGTTATATAGACAGTCCAGAGAGACTGCTCTTTCGGCTTCCTCATCCTCACGGCAGCACACGCATTCACACCTTGGCTACATGACCTGTGATATTCAATCAATATCGCCGACCAGGGATTCTACGGCGACCAGCTCACGCCATTCAGTAGCCAAGGATATGAGGCCTTCATTCTCCGGACGTTCGCATATTAGAGGTATGCAGGAGTGAACGTCCAAGGAGCTTCCAGCGGCTAAATCCTATAAGACTGCAGCTCCACAGGCCTCTGTTGCGGACATGCTATCGCAGATAGCACAGATTATCACAGCATCCCAGCAACCGACAGTAACTCTGTCGGATCAGGAATTATCCGAGGATGCTGGCTTGGTATGTTCCGCTGCAGGTTCAGGCACGGACGACCAAGAGTTTCAAGTGGTCCGACAGGATGGTGAAAGGGATGCGGATGAGTTGTATTTTCCCTTTTTGGAACAACTTAATTGCCATAGAGTGCATCGGGCATTATCATCGGACATTGTTCCTCCGGACCAAAATGCTGCATTACCGGATAAGAGACAGATAGTGCCACTGGACACAGAATTCTTAATCGGTTTAGGGACATCATCCCTCAGTTTCCAACATAGTCCAGATATGTTTCACGGACATTTGATCTGTTGAATGACGCTATATTTATATAACTTGCTACCTAAATGGGCAGGTCAGGTTTCTTATCGGCAATATGCTCTACATCTGCCTTTCATCAATTCATCGAATATTTTGAAACGGCAGGACAGAGCATTCTGAGAGTTCTCTGCATCTAGACGACCAGGTCAGGAACTAGTATTGTTTATCTGTCGTCTATGTCAATTCCAACCATGATGTTTGAAATAAGAATATTGTCTAGCAGGGACTGCTTAGACACATTATCGTACGCAGATCACCTTACCAGAACGTTATCATCACGTCTCAAAGCAAAAAGAATTCTAGGATGTACAACCTCCTTAAGAGTTCTTTCAAGGGCCTCACGTAAACTCTGTCCTTTAGTGGCATTATGGAGTTGTTTGGACGTGACGTGGCCCTGGCTACATCCACGCGTGTAGACGTTTTCATTACGTCTCAAAGCAAAAAGAATTCTAGGATGTACAACCTCCTTAAGAGTTCTTTCAATGGCCTCATGTAAACTCCGTCCTTTAGTGGCATTATGGAGTTGTTTGGACGTGACGTGCCCCTGGCTACATCCACGCGTGTAGATAGTAAGGTGAAAAACTCTCCAGAGTCGAATCTAGTTCCTGGGCTTTCACTCGAATAACAAACTCAGTAATGACTCATTTCCGAGCTCATTCGTCTGCGGTATCGTCGGCCTTCCTGGACGACATTCTTTAGAGGTACGGCAATGATGAGTTAACGCTTCAGAACGATATGCAGATTCTGCTTCTTTTGATCCGACGTCTCGGTTTCATAAGTAAACGAGGAGAAGTCAGATCTGGTTTCGTCCAAGTCATTTACCCACCGGGGGATGAGCTTCGGGAAGCATAACTTTCTCGTTCGTCTGCCGTTAACCAAGTGAAATTAATCAGTCGTTATGCTCGCTATTGTCTTCGCTCAGACAAGGTCTCAGCGAGAGGTCTCATGTGACTGATACGTTGTGCGGATCTGCCGTGATTTTATTCCAGTGGGGCGGTTACGCATTTGTCCTCTCCAAATTTCTTTTAATTTAGAATTGGTGGGTGAAGTTTCATTCGCTCGATACGGACATCTTGTCAAATCAAGTGAATAAGAGATTCAGACTTGGGTAAGTTTTCAGTGCTCAACTCAAGTAGTTCCACTGCAATTGCCGGATCCAAGTTTTCAGTTTTGACTGATGCCAGTCAAACAGATTGGGTAGTTTCATTGAACCCAACGGATTAAAGTGCCAGAGAATTTTGTTTCCGTAGTTCCTTATCAAGCACACAAACATCAAGATTGATGTCATTTTGGCTTGTGCTACGCTATTGGAGGAATGTTATTCAGAATGTTCATATGCTAATTCTGTCTGACAACTCGACGGTATTAGCGTATTTTCGGAATTATGGAGGCTCTCATTCCATCCTGTTATTTATGTTAACGGATTGAATCTTTCGGTTGGTACTAGAACATCAAGTTCTCTTATTGGTCTGTCATATTCCAGGTCGTCTGAACGTATTAGTGGACTCCCTTCACGGAGAGGCCATTTGCTGCCACCAGAATGGACTTCCAACAAACGAGTATTCAATCAGATTGCTACCAAGGAGAGCGGCCAATGATCGACTTATTGGCGTCGCTTCTCAACAATCAGTTGCAGACGTGTGTCATAATGTTTCAATCTTCGAGCATTTGCAGTAAACGCTCTATCGTTCTTGTGAGATGGAATAATAAGATATACGTATCTTCCAGTGCCGTTGATTGAACAGATATTGCTCAAATGTAATTTTTTCAATGCAAATTCTGTTGGTAGCTTCTCTAGCTCCACAAAGACTGTGGATTAATTTACTCAGGCATCTGTTGTGGGACATGCAGTGGAAGCTTCCTCCACATTTCGGTCCATTCTATGGTCAGATGGATTCAATCTACTATCAGTTCTGCTTATGATTATATCTTCATTCAGCAGTCTGTGCTTTAGTTTTAAGCTCATGAAGTAAGAGTTCTTCTACATCATGGGCCTAGACTAATAATGTTGCTATTACAGATCTATTGAGGGCTGCATATTGGTCTTAGCCCTCCATTTTCACAATTTTGTATCTGAGAATATTGAGTCCTTTCTGCAGCTCTACATTGTTTAGGTCCGTTATTTTTTACTCAGAATGTCGTCTACTAAACAGTGGCAACTATATGTGTATAGGCCTTCGGTTCCGGCAGTGACTCTGTCCTGCTGCCCTCTTTGCTCTGGAGTATTTGATCCAGGGCAAGGGGAGGGGGTGTTCCCTTAGGTCACCTGCTTTATAGTGTAAAGCAAGGGAATACCTCCCTTAGAGTCAGTAATTCCGACTCGGTTCCGAGAGGATTTTAAGGGTAAAGCCTATGTTTACTCATCTGTGAAATATTTTTTAAAGTGTTGATTGGTGTGAAGTATCTGTATATATCACGTGATTAATTGGGTGTTAATATACAATCCTCAAACACTTTTAAATGAGTATATTGAGTCTCATTTCTCTAGACTCCCATATTTATTGGCTTTCTTTTTAAAAATATTAGTATAAAGGGTCATACTAGATGTTTATAGACAGGGTTTCCGCTAGGGGAAAATTTGTGGGTCCGGTAGTTTGAAGAAAGTGAAACTTACACACCAAAGGCGTGTGCCGCACGTGCTGAAGGCACGTGTGTATAGAGGGGTGCCTGGGGGGGGGGGGGTTTCTCCCCCCAGGAAAATTTTGATTTTTAGGTGCTCTCTGGTGGCCGCTGGGGACATTCTGGTCGCTAAAATGCTGAATAATTGCTGTGGAAAATATGTATTTTTTCCTCCTACAATTCTCTAAATTTCCACGGGACACACAATACTACATCTGGTCGGAGGTTTCATAAAAATACAAACCCAAAACAACACAAAATCCACGAATCCTAACAGTGACTGAGCTTTGTTTACAACCGCTTGCGGTAGTATTCGAAAAGAACCATGATGCTGACGTGTGACGTCATGCACATGCAATTACCGTACTGACTCGTGTAGAAGCCCAGGGGGGTGCTTGTAGTGGATAAATTGCAAAGTGTGTGTGTGGGGGGGGGGGGACTTCGGGACGAGTAATAGTGCTTGCAAGACGCATTGGGATGCATCTGAAATTGGGGATATAAGGCAAGTAAATATCCACTGGGTATGTTACGTTTCTTTGGAAACCGCCTACCAATTTTATAGAATTTGCTTTAAAAATTCTCATAATTATCTTGTACAAACGTTTCATTTTCAGATTTCGGGTTTTAATCCTCAATTTAATGAATAAAACAAACAGAAAACCATGCGGTGTTGTTTTCATTTTTTTTGTTCAGGCTGCTCTCGAAAGTCGAAGCCAGAAATGAACGTTAAGTATGTCAATCAGCACTGCAAACCACCCCCTTGAAAACAGACAAACATTGTCTGTTTAAAAATAGAGGTTTTTTTTAAATATGTACATTTTTAAAAATTTTTACGAATAAAACAAAATATAGCTTCACACAAACTCAATAAAAGAATCATAATATGAAGACCAGATAAAATTTACACAGCGAAATATGAATAACAAAATAGTTGCCTCCCTTGGCACCATTCGAAAAATTGATTTTACACTGAAAGTCATAACTTCACATGTTGCAGGGCATGATGAAATGATAAATGAGCATGTTTTATTGAACCAATAAGTCATAAATCATATCCCTGGTTATACTGTTATATAATTCTCAAATACCAGAGTTGTAATTATTTTTTATTTTTAATTACCACTTTCTCATTAATTTCTGAACATCCGTTTTTCACAATGAGTTGTGCATGCTCGAAAGTGGCAGTGTTCTTTCACAATGAGTTGTGCACCGCTCAAAAGTGGCAGTGTTCAATCAGTATCTTTCTGATGATATTCAGCCACTGTGAAAACTATATGTTGTGGGAGTGTTTCAGACAACTACTGACAGCAGTCTGCACACTCATTTGAAACAAGTGACAGCTTCCAAAACGAGTACATCATTTGTCGCTCAAAATAAAAGCCAGTGATTTCGGACCAAACACGACAATTTGAGTCCGAAATTTTATAGATGACGTTTAAGATTTGAACTTTGTTTCCCCCTCTCGTCTGGGTGTTATAAGGTATCAGGTTGTCGCCAGTAATAGTAGGCATAGTATACAACATAATTGTGCCTATATTACGTGGAAACAAAGGATCCCGAGTGTCGTTACGATACAGCATTGTACTCGACATTTTAACCACCAGCTTTTCTGACTGATCATGGCATGATCGGCGGAGGGAATAGGTCCGGTCGATGGACCCGCTGCCGGTATAGCAGAAACCTTGTTATAGAGATAGTTGATATTATTGTGCTCAATTACAGAAAGGTGTTGTGTCTTTCTTTTTTGATACAAATAAGAAAGTTACATGTAGCCTATCTCTCCTTTTCTCATTGGGGGGATAGGTCTGTTATAGGTAATTGAGTCTATTGGATTTTCTCTATGTCCTAGGCCCTCCAACCTTTTTACTATTCAGCTAAGTCTGGGTCATTGGTACAGTATAAAAATGTTAAAAAATTTATAGTAATTTATATATTTTTTATACTTACCAATGACCCAGATGGGGATGACCCTCCCAGGAGTTGGGAACTCTTGCCTCCCCACTGCGTACATAACGCTTACCAGGCACTGGTTGTAAGAATGACTTTTGGCGGCAGTTTCGAGACCTCCTTGACACCGCGCATGCGCAGTGGAGTAAAAGTATGGAGGACCATATAGGACATGTATTTTTCGGTTTTAGATGCAAATTTTGGGGATTGGGGGTAAAATTTGCGTTTGGCCCTAAATATTTTAGAGTTAGCACCAGCTAAGTCTGGGTCATTGGTAAGTATAAAAAATATATAAATTACTATAAATTTTTTAACTTTTAGGCTAGCCTCTAAGACTGGCGGATCCAGTTTCTTATCGCACCAAGCTCTACATCTGCCGTTCATCAACAGTAGAAATAAATTTTAAATGGCAGGACAGGGCGTTCCGAGAGTTCCTCTGTGTTTAGACGACCAGGCAGAAGACTTGGAGTTGTCATTGCTGGTGTCGATCTCCAGTACGTTGGAGACAACACCTCTAACAGAACCAGTTTAGACACCTTATCTTATGCAGATCACCTTACCAGAGCGTTATCACAACGTCTCGATGGTAAAAAATTCCAGGATGTTCAAACTTCCTTGAGAGTTCTTTCGAGGGCGATAGCATATTCCACGTATAACTCCGCCGTTTCAGTGGCAAATTTGGAGTTAGTCAGACATGATGCTGCCCTGGTTTCATCCACTAGGGTGGATTCTAAGGTGAAAAACTCTCTTCGAGTCACTCCGGTTCCAGGAGAACTTCTCTTCGATGGTAAGCTTTCACTAATCTACGATCAGATTACCAAGAAAGCTTCGGACTCTCTGCTCTTTAAGTCTGTTTCGAAAAAATGGGACTCAGCAGAGAGGGGTAAGTCAGGGACTTCTGGGGCGAGTACGTCCCATAGAAGTTCCCATAGAGGATCTAAGAAAGCCTCTACGTCTTACTCTAAAACCGTCAGAGTAGCAACTCAGGTAGGGGACGTAATGCTGGCCGAGACAACCGGTCAGATGCCCCTAGGTCGACTGGTCAAGGTGCGGGTCAGGGAGGACGTAGTTTCTCCTCCCGCAAGCCTCGCAGGTACAGGAGGTGAAAGTCAGAACCTCTATTGCGCTCCAGTGGGTGGAAGGCTGTCGAGATTCTTAACCAATTGGTTGTCAATTACGGACGACCAATGGGTTCAGGAGGTTATTTCGGAAGGTCTAAAACTATCCTTCAGAGAAAAACCCCCGTTAACACGAAGTCTACGATGGACTGAGCTTCTGTCAAACCTTCAGAAGAGAGATTCGCTTCTATCAGAGGTGCAATCTCTTCTGGAGAAGAACGCAATAGAGGTTGGAGAAAACCAGGAATCTCCCGGTTTTTACAGTCACCTGTTCCTGGTACCAAAACCAGATGGCTCGTAACGTCCAGTTATAGATCTAAGCTGGATAAACAAGCTGATCGTGGCTAAGAAATTTTATATGGAGACCATTCGATCGGTGAGAGCGAGCATTCCAGTGAATGTCTATGCTGCGAGCATAGATCTCAAGGATGCGTACTTTCACGTCATGGGACATCCGGCGTTCAGGAAGTACCTTTGCTTCGCTGTCCTAGGAGTTGTTTATCAGTTCCGAGCAATGTGCTTCAGACTGAATCTAGCACCCTGGGCCTTCACTCAAATAATGAACTCGGTAATGACTCATTTCTGAGCTCATTCATCTGCAGTAACGTTGGCCTACTTGGACGACATTCTTCAGAGGTACAGCGACAGATTAACGCTTCAGAACGATGTTCAGAGTCTGCTTCAATTGCTCCGACATCTCGGTTTCATAGTAAGCGAAAAGAAGACGGATCTAGTTCCGTCCAAGTCGTTCATTCACTTGGGAATGAGCTTCGAGACGCACAACAATCTGGTTCTTCTGCCGTTACCCAGAGTGAAATTAGTCAGTTGTTACGCTCACTTTTGTCTACGCTCGGATGTAGTGACAGCGAGAGAATTTATGCGACTGATAGGTTTGTGCGAAGCCGCCGCAGACCTTATTCCGATGGGGCGCCTACGCACTCGTCCACTTCAGATATTTTTTACTCAGAATTGGAGTGTGAAGATTCATTCGCTCGAAACGAACATCGTCTTGTCCAACCAAGTAAAACAAGAGATTCAGACTTGGGCAGATATTCAGTGTTTAACTCAGGGAGTTCCACTGCAACTGCCGGAACCGATTTTTACGATTATGACGGATGCGAGTCAAACAGGTTGGGGCACGACATTGAGCCCAACAGATTCGAAGTGCCAGGGTCTTTGGGATCCGCAATTCCTGAACAAGCACATAAACATCAAAGAGATGATGTCAATTTGGCTTGCGCTACGTCATTGGATGAACATTATTCAGAATTCACATGTTCAAATACTGTCCCAACAATTCGACAGTAGTAGCGTATATTCGGAACCAGGGAGGCACTCATTCCATTCCGTTGTTCAACTTAACGGAAAGAATCCTTCTGTTTGTCCTAGAGCATCAGGTTCTTCTGTCGGTCTGTCATATTCCGGGTCGTCTGAATGTTCTAGCAGACTCCCTTTCTCGGAAAGGTCGTATGTTGCCGTCAGAATGGACTCTCAACAAACGAGTATTCAATCAGATCTGCTACCAATATGATCGTCCGATGATAGACATGTTTGCGATGCATCTCAACAATCAGTTGCAGACATATGTGTCGCCATGCCCAGATCCTCGAGCGTTTGCAGTAGACGCTCTCTCGATCTCTTGGGATGGAATGATAGGATACGCGTATCCTCCAGCTCTGTTGATTCAACAGATATTGCTAAAAATCAAGCAATCTCACTGCAAGATTCTGTTGGTAGCATCTCTGTCACCCCACAGACCATGGGTAAATCTACTCAGGTGTCTGTTATGGGACATTCCTCGGAAGCTTCCACTGTGGGAGGACCTTCTTTCGAAGGGGAAATCGCGCACACTGCATCACAATCTGCAAGGTCTCAACCTTCACGTATTTCCGTTGTGCGGTCCTTCTTGCACAGCAAGCAATTTACAGGATGAGCAGTGGATGCAATTTCTAACTGTAGGAGAACCTCCTCTTTGCTAAATTATGCTGCTAAGTGGAAGGTTTTCTCTCGTTGGTGTAGGGATCATTCTATTGATATTTATGATCCCTCCATTCCAGACATTGCTAATTTTTTGATTTACTTGTTTGACGAGATCAAACTGCAGCCAATAACTATTAAGGGTTATAGGTCTATGCTATCGGATACTTTTGCTCATCATGAAAGCTTACAAATTGGATCTAATGTGTTTTTATCAAAGTTAGTTAAAAACTTTTCAATAAATAGACCTAGAACCCTTAGGTTAATTCCTAAGTAGAATTTAGCTTGGGTTCTTCTGAAGCTCAAAGAAGCGCCATTTGAACCCCTTGATATGGTAGACTTCAATTACTTATCCAGTGCTTCGTATGAGCAAATTTGACGGGTGCTGCTTTTAGCTCTCGCAAAATATGAGACGGGTGCTATTCACACTCGTGAACTGCAGTTTTAATTATTTGGAGTATTGATAGTCTATACATGTACATAAGCTTGGAAAAAAAGAATTAAAGAGGATTGCCATATGGAAAACAGCAGGAGAGCGCACACTGCAGACATCATTTGACATCAGACTAGCCATAAATCAATCTGCCAATTGTCCAGGAAACCCATTTTACCAGAACATTTTACAATACTTTCTTCCCAGTGAAGTTACCCCCCTCCTCCCCCCCCCCCCCCCCCCCCCCACACACATCAGTCATTGAAAGAGAGTCAGGTGTGAGTATGAGGGGGAAATCAGAATCATGGGGGTCGACACACATTTATTCTGTGTATACAAATAATCTGAATCAGTATTTCACAGATAGTATTTTCCAATGAAACTGTATTTTAATACAGCACTGGCAGTAAATAAATAAAAGTTAATTATCTCTACAGTGTGTGTTGTTTTTTATTCCAACAATGCCATTATTTATTTATTTATTGGTGTTTAAGGTCACCTATTTATGCACAATGGCTAATCGTGACCACAACATGGAGATAAAGTCAAGGGTAGTCAATCGTTTATACCCATGTTGCCCATTTTAGAGGACTTCCACTCCAAGCATTGGTCAGTGGTGACTGGGTCCTATTTTACCAGTACAACAGAACTTGCTGACCACAGTAAACAAGCACTGTCTCACTTCCTGGGGTTCCCACAGGGGAACAATGTCATTATCTGATCTTAAAATATTTTGTATCACAGATTATCTAAAAATGATATCAGGTAGAAACATCATATTATTTTATGATAAATCTGTGTTACTCATACTAAGTATTTTTTTAACTTGCGTAAATTCCGTAATATCGAAGTCTGAGGCCGAATCTTCCCGGGCTGAACCTTCCTGGGGTCGTACCTTCGGTATCAGGACAACTGGGACCAAGACAAGTCGGGCCAGTTCGAGACAAGGTTAAAGTGGGCCGAGTTGTCTTCAAAAGTGGGCCGACTGGTCTTGGTCCGAGTTGTCTTTGGTCCGATTTGTCTGTAATTCCGTATCTTCCCATTCCCATTTAAAAAATGTCAGAATCGCAATGGCTTACTGTAATTTGTTGTTTGAAAAAGACGCATCAGGGAAAACAGGTGCGTGGGAGTTTAATAACAATTTATATATGGGTAAGTTTCGCTGTTGGTTTTGTATAAAAAAAATTTGATACCCACGAGGGCAGCTGAGGAAATAGAAGTAGATGAACGTACGACCAACATCACACTTTCTGACTCTTCATGTGCAAGATAACAAAACTGAGATGGTCACACTTTCTGCGACAAATTGTCAATAAATAATGTCGTTCGATTGGCCAGACCCCTCTAGGAACCAATTGCACTGTACACATCACATGCGCAGAGTGCCTGTTACGAAATTTAGCCGGGGATTTTGCAGAACGTGCGCATGTTTTGGAAAATCACAGTCAGTATATAGTAACAGTCACAACTGCGCATGCCGGAATGATGCCACATGTGTATTACTACAACGAAATTGTTTTCGTGGGTAAACTATTGATTTGATTCGAGAGATTATCAAAAAATTGAGGCACGCACAAATTTGATTTGCGCTTTACCAAAACCAGAATTTCAGTGACACTGTTTTTGTTACGAGCGCGATTAATGGCACCCGACAAATTTACAATACGAGCGCGAACGGGTGCGTTCGCACTCGCGCCCGTCTCACACGAAGCATTGCTTATCTTACAAGACAGCTTTTCTCTTAGCCTTCTCTTCTGCTAGAAGAGTTAGTGAGCTTCATGCTCTATCTGTTGATGATTCTCACTATCGTAGTGTTGGTAATACTATTACTTTGACTACCAATGTGTGATTTTTGGCTAAGAATCAGGCGCCTAATAAGTACCCTGAACCTATTGTTATTAAGGCTCTTCCGTCCTCAGCCGGCCATAGGCCTTTGCTGTGTCCAGTTAGAGCTATGCGTATTTACAAAAGTAGATCTGAGTTTATCAGAAAGAGACGAAAACGTTTCTTTCTGTCTCTGCTGCCTAATAGAAGGGACATCACGGTCCATTCTATTTCAAGGTGGATTCAGTTGACTATTCGTACTGCTTATGAAAGATTATCTTCTACTCAGCAGTCTGTGCTTAAGATTTCAGCGCATGAAGTTAGAGTGCTGTCTACATCTTGGGCTTATGCTAATAGTATTGCTATTACCGATTTAATGAAGGCTGCATACTGGTCTCAGCCTTCTACATTCACAAATTTTTACCTTAGAATTATTGAGTCTATTTCTGGCGACCTTCGTTGTTTAGGTCTGTTACCTGTTGCTCAGAATGTCGTCCAATAAACAGTTGCAACTATAGTTATGCAGGCTTTCTGTTCCAGCTGTGACTCTGTCCTGCTGCCCTCTTCATTCTGGGGTGATTGACCCAGAGCAAGGAGGGGAGGGGGGAGGATGGTGTTCCCTTATATTCCCTGCTTTATAGTGAAAAGCAAGGGAATACCTCCTCTGAAGTCAGTAATTCCGAGTTGGTGCTGGGATGGTTTTAAAGTGTAAAGCTAATGTTTATCTCATTTATGTAATATTTTTAAAGTGTAGCTCGGTGTGTGAAGCATTTGTATATGTCACGTGTCATACGAGCGTTAATATACAATCCTCGGACACTTTTAAATGAGTATAAAGAGTCTCATTCTCTGGACTATCTTTATTTATTGGATTTCCTTTAAAAAATTAGTATAATGGGTTATACTGGATGTTAATAGAGATCATTGATGTTATTGTGCTCAATTATGGATTGGTAATATGTCTTTCTTTTTTTGTATAAACAAGAAAGATATATATAAATCCTGTTTCTCCTTTTCTCCTTGAGGGGATAATTCTGTTTATCTGTAATTGAGCCTATTGGATTTTCCTTTATGTCCTAGGCCCTCCAGCCTTTTTTCTATTCAGCTAAGTCTGGGTCATTGGTACAGTATAAAAATATTAAAAATTTATAGTAATTTATATATATTTTTATACTGTACCAATGACCCAGACTTAGCTGGTGCTGACTCTAAAATATTTAGGACCAAACGCAAATTTTACCCCCCAATCCCCAAAATTTGCATCTAAAACCGAAAATTACATGTCCTATATGGTCCTCCATACTTTTACTCCACTGTGCATGCGCAGTGTCAAGGAGGTCTTGAAACTGCCGCCAAAAAACAATTCTTTGTTTGGCCCTCAATACAGTTACACTTCATTGTTATTTGTGCTTGTAAATCTCAGTTTTAATGATGCCAGACACATAATTATGAGAGAAATGGTGGATATAAGGAGGAAATAGAAGGAGGAGAGGAAAAAACAGTGGAAGGAAATATTAGGGATGTAACTTATAATTATTTTACGAAATTATTTCATGTTATCTATTTTCGAGGCATGACCCTGTTGTGGTCATTCTTGCTATGAATGTTCCATTGTTTAATCAGTGTTTCCTCTCTCCCTTTCCTTTATTTCCCCCTAGCTATTCTCCCATGCTTTTGGCTTATTTTTTGTAATGTTTATTACTAAAATTTCTTGGGAGTTTTGGCTTGGAAACAGAATTTTTTCTGTTTTTTCCCCATGTTTACGTCCTCACCCTTGGGTGTTTAGGCGTTTTGGTCTGCATCTACCATCTGATGTTCTGCAGTTTCTTCTCTGGATGTCTCTGTTTTGCATCAGATAGTGTTTAAATTGGTAACTGATTTCGGGCCATGTTTACCAGTGCCTGGAGTCATGTTTCCGGTTTGTTTACACTTTTCTTTTATGTTGACAATGGTTACTTCTTATAGTGATTACTTGTCCTCTGCTTAGTTCAGTTCATAGCAAGATACATTAATATTGTCCGTAAGTGTTACATTAATTTTTTGAAATGATTTTAAAATTTTTGTCCACACTTAGGCTTTTTGGGGATCCATTTGGGCTCATTGTTCCCATTGGGAACTTGGGCTCTTCTGAAAATTTTTTCAAAAATTTTTTTTTTTTTGACATTATTTTCTTTTGAAATGTTATAATGGATTATAATATATCATGTATATTTATTTCAAAGGTTAGTGCGAGTAATATGATGGTGTATATTTTTTCTGGTTGAAAAAATATTCTTCAGTCGTAATGCGAGGATATCTTCCTCTAATTCACAAGTTCATTGTGTTTCTTATAGTCAATGTAGTCACATTAATTCTTGCTCTGTGTGTGTTGATTGATTTGACAACGTTGGAGACGTGTGTCACGGTATTTTGTTAGTGGTGAGGGGTTCATTACGGTCCTCTCTCCGCAAGGTCACTCTATATTATCAGTTTCTTTTTCAGAATTCAGAGTGATGTTTCTGTGATGTCTTCAACAAGTGTGTCTCCGTCGTTGCAGTATTAGGGCTAGCGGGAAGTGCTTAAGGTATTACGACAATTGCCGGGAGTTCCCTAGCTGGATTGAAGGCATTGATCGCCCGCTAGTCCGCCCGGTGTCGTGACCATTCACCGAATGGCTCAGCACCAGGGTTCGTCCGTAGCGGTCCAGTGAAGCAGATTGGGTGATGCGAGCACTATAAAACATCGGATGTGCACACCCAGCAACGACGGATCCGAGGATAGTACAGAGGAAGCCTGTCAGTCCGGTAGCTTGCTCGTCCAGGTCCACCCGGACCACGAGCGAGAGAGGCCCCCTCTCTCTTGCATCAACATCTGCGCCGTGATGTTGTTGTATGTTTGTTCGCTTAGTTGGAGCTTACGTCCACTCCTCCTCAGGACGATCCGTCGCATGACTTCCGACGCGGCTGTTATATTGGCTTCCTCATCCTCGTCAACAGACATGACCGCACCTTGGCTATGTGACCACAGATTTCCAGGGGACGTTCGCATATTATATAAATGCAGGATTGAACATCCTTGGTGCTCCTGCTTTGCCGACCAAGGAATACACGTCGACCAGGTCACTCCATCTGCTAGCCAAGGATACAAGACCTTTCCAGTTGGGACCGTCGCATATTATATAAATGCAGGAATGAACGTCCCTGGAGCTTCCAGCGGATAATTTACGTAGGACCGTGGCTCCACAGGTCTCATAGAGTAACATGAACAAGGTGTTGTTACCGAGAAATCTTTGTAAAGTGTGCGTCCGTTGTCACAGTCAAATGAAGAGTTAGCGGCAAAAGTGCTCATGTAGATACGTCAATTGCCTGGAGTTCCCCAGTAGGATCGATTGCGTTGGCGTCCGCTAGCTCGCCCGGTGTCGCGACCATTCACCGAATGGCTCAGCACCCAGGTTCATCCATTGCAGTCCAGGAAGGAGATTTGGGTGATGCGAGCACTATAAAATACAATGTGCACACCCAGTGACGACGGATATGAGGATGGTACAGAGGAAGCCTATTAGTCTGGTTCCTAGCTCGTCCAGGTCCATCCGGGCTGCGAGCCAGAGAGGTCCCTCTCTTATACTACAACATCTGGGTCCAGATGTTGTGGTACAAAACGTTCCTCAGTCGGAGCATACGTCCACCGCCTAGACAGTCCGGAGAGACTGCTCTTTCGGCTTCCTCATCCTCACGGCAGCACACGCGACCGCACCTTGGCTACGTGACCAGTCATATTCAACCAACATCACTGACCAGGGATTCTACGGCGACCAGGTCATGCCATCCGGTAGCCAAGGATACGAGGCCTTCATACTCCGGACGTTCGCATATAAGAAATATGCAGGAGTCAACGTCCAAGGAGCTTCCAACGGCTAAATCCCGTAAGACCGCAGCTCCACAGGCCTCCGTAACGGACGTGCTATCACAAATAGCACAAATTATTGCAGCATCCCAGCACCCGGCAGTAACTCTGTTGGATCAAGAATTATCCGAGTAAGCTGGGTTGGTACGTTCCACGGCAGGTTCAGGCATGGACGACCAAGAATTACAAATGGTCCGACAGGATGGCGAAAGGGATACGGATGAGTTGTATTTTCCCTTTCGGAACAACATAATTGCCGTAGAGTGCATCCGGCATTATCTTCTGACGTTGTTCCTCCGGACCAAATTGCTGCGTTGCCGGATAAGAGACTGATAGCACCACTGGACTCAGAATTCTTATCGGTTTAGGGACATCATCCCTCAGTTTCCGACATAGACCAGAAATGTCTCACGGACATTTGAACTGTTGAATGACGCTATATATATGTAACTTGCTACCGAAACGAGCAGGTCAGGTTTCTTATCGGCAAATGCTCTCCATCTGCCTTTCATCAATTCAAGGAATAATTTGAAACGGCAGGACAGAGCATTCTGAGAGTTTTTCTGCATCTAGACGACCAGGCCAAGACCTAGTATTGTCTATTCCGTCGTCAATGTAATTTCCAACCACGATGTTGGAAACGACAATATCGTCTAGCAGGGTTAGCTTAGACGCATCATCGTACGCAGATCACCTTACCAGAGCGTTATCACTACGTCTCAAAGGAAAAAGAATTCCAGGATGTACAACCTCCTTAAGAGTTCTTTCAAGGGCCACTCGTAGAACTCCGCCCTTCTAGTGGCGATATGGAGTTGGTTAGTCGTAACGTGGCCCTAGCTACATCCACGCGTGTGGATAGTAAGGTGAAAAACTCACTCAGAGTCGCTCCGGTCTCCGGAGAGTTTCTCTTCTACGGCAAGCTTTCCGTAATCTATGATCAGATAACTAAGAAAGCTTCAGACTCTCTTCTATTCAAATCCGCTTCCATATTGTCGGATTCAGCGGAGAAAAGTAGGACAGACACTTCTGGGGCGAATAGGTCCAAGGGAAGTTCCTATAGAGGTTCCTATGCATCCTCTAGGTCTTACTCCAGAGACCGTCAGGGTAGCGACTCAGATAGGGGCCGTAATACTGGCCGAGACATCCGGTCAGACACCCCTAGGTCGACGGGGCGAGGTGCGGGCCATGGAGGACATGGTTTCTCCTTCCGCAAGCCTCGCAGGACCAGGAGATAATGGTATTAACCTCTATCGTGTACCAGTCAGCGGAAGACTGTCGAGTTTCTCAATCAGTTGGGAGTAGATTACGGATGTCCCTGGGATTCGAGGGGTGATTTCAGAAGGACTAAATTGTCCTTCAAACAAAACCTCCGTTAACTTGAAGTCCAAGTTGGACTCAACTTCCGTCAAGTCCGCAGGAAAGAGGCTCGCTTCCATCAGAAGTCCAGTCTCTTCTGGATTGATTGCGATAGAGATCGTAGAAATCCAGGAATTTCCAGGTTTCTACAACCATCCTTTTCTGGTTCCAAAACCAGACGGCTCGTTCCGTCCACTCATAAATCTGAGCTGGATAAACAAGCTGATCGTGGCTCCAAGTTTCTATATGGAGTCCATCCGATCGGTCAGAGCGTGTTTTCGGGTGTACGACTATGCTACATGCATAGATCTCAAGATGCGTACTTTCACGTCATGGTACATCAGGCGTTCAGAAAGTATCTTCGCTTCTTCATCATAGGAGTCGTGTATCAGCTTCGAGCAATGTGCTTTGGTCTGAATCTAGCCCCCTGGGCTTTCACTCGAATATCGAACTCGGTAATGACTCATTTCCGAGCTCATTCGTCAGCGATAACGTCGGCCTACCTGGACGACATTCTTCAGATGTACGGCAATGAGTTAACGCTTCAGAACGATGTGCAGAATCTGCTTCTATTGTTCCGACGTCTCGGTTTCATAAGTAAACAAGGAGAAGTCGGATCTGGTGTCGTCCAAGTCATTCACCCACCGATATTCTTTGAAACGCACAACATTCTCGTTCGTCTGCCATTAACCAGAGTGAAATTAATCAGTTGTTGTGTTCGCTATTGTCTTCGCTCAGACAAGGTCTCAGCGAGAGATTTCATGAGACTGATATGTTTGTGCAGAGCTGCCGCGATTTTATTCCGTTGGGGCGGTTACGCACTTGTCCTCTTCAAATTTCTTCTGATCCAGAATTGGAGGGTGAAAATTCTTTCGCTCGATACGGACATCTTCTTGTCAAATCCAGTGAATAAGAGATTCAGACTTGGGCAGGTTTTCAGTGGTTAACTGAGGTAGTTCCATTGCAATTTCCGGATCCGAGTTTTACAGTTTTGACGGATGCCAGTCAAACAGGTTGGGTCGTATCATTGAGCCCAACGGATTTGAAGTGCCAGGGTCTTTGGATCCATAGTTCCTATTCAAGCACATAAACATCAAGAATGATGTCATTTTGGCTTGCTCTACGTTATTGTATGAACGTTATTAAGAATGCTCACGTGCTAATTCTGTCCGACAATTCAACGCTATTAGTGTATTTTTGGAACTAGGGAGGCACTCATTCCATTCTGTTATTCATGTTAACGGAATGAATCTTTCTGTTTGTACTAAAACATCACGTTTTCCTATCGGTCCGTCATATTCCGAGTCGTCTGAACGTATTAGCGGACTCCTTTCACGGTGGGGCCGCTTGTTGTCTCCAGAATGGACTTTCAACAAACGAGTATTCAATCAGATTTGCTACCAAGGAGAGCGGCCAATGATCGACTTATTCGCGACGCATCTCAACATTCAGTTGCAGACGTATATGTCACAATGTTCGGATCTTCGAGTGTTTGCAGTAGATGCTCTATCAATCTTGTGAGACGGAATAATAGGATATGCGTATCTTCCAATGCCATTGATTCAGCAGATATTGCTCAAGTTAAATATCTCTATGCAAAATTCTGTTGGTAGCATTTCTAGCTCCACAAAGACTGTGGATTATTCTACTCAGGCGTCTGTTGTGGAACATGCCGTGGAAGCTTCCTCCACATTTCGGTTCATTCTGTGGTCAGATGGATTCAATTTACTATCCGTACTGCTTATGATAATCTATCTTCAACTCAGCAGTCTCTGCTTTAGTTTTAAGCTCATGAAGTAAGAGTTCTTTCTACATCATGGGCTTACGCTAATAATGTTGCTATTACAGATCTGATGAGGGCTGCATATTGGCCTTAGCCCTCCACTTTCACGAATGTGTATTGGAGAAATATTGAGTCCATTTCTGCAGATCTGCATTGTTTAGGTCCGTTATTTTTCACTCTGAATGTCGTCCACTAAACAGTGGCAACTATATGTTTGTAGGCTTTTGGTTCCGGCAGTGACTCTGTCCTGATGCCCTCTTCGCTCTGGAGTATTTGATCCAGGGCAAGGGGAATGGGGGGAGGGGGGGTGTTCCCTTAGGTCACCTGCTTTATAGTGTAAAGCAAGGGAATACCTCCCTTGGAGTCAGTAGTTCCGAGTCGGTACCAGGATGATTTTAAAGTCGAAAGCTAATGTTTACTCATCTATGTAATATTTTTTTAAGTGTTGCTCGGTGTGAGGCATTTGTATATGTCACGTGTTAATTGGGCGTTAATATACAATCCTCAAACACTTTTAAATGAGTATATTGAGTCTCATTTCTCTAGACTCCCGTATTTATTGGCTTTCCTTTTAAAAATATTAGTATAAAGGGTTATACTAGATGTTTATAGAGATAGTTGATATTATTGTGCTCAATTACAGAAAGGTGTTGTGTCTTTCTTTTTTGAATTTTTCTATCTATCCTTTTCTCCTTGAGGGGATAGTCTGTTATATGTAATTTTGTCTATTGGATTTTCCTTTATGTCCTAGGCCCTCCAACCTTTTTACTATTCAGCTAAGTCTGGGTCATTGGTACAGCGTAAAAATGTTAAAAAAGTTATAGTAATTTATATATTTTTTATACTTACCAATGACCCAGATGGGGATGGCCCTCCCATGAGTTGGGAACTCATACCTCCCCGCTGAGTACATAACGCTTACCAGGCACTGGATGTAAGAATGATTTATGGCACCAATTTCGAGAGCTCCTTGACACTGCGCATGCACAGTGGAGTAAAAGAATGGTGGACCATATAGGACATGTAATTTTCTGTTTTAGATGCAAATTTTGGGGATTGGGGGGTAAAATTTGTGTTTGGCCCTAAGTATTTTAGAGTTAGCACCAGCTAAGTCTGGGTCATTGGTAAGTATAAAAAATATATAAATTACTACAAATTTTTATACTTACCAATGACTCTGACGTGGATGGCCCTCCCATGAGTTGGGAACTCATACCTCCCCGCTAATTATATAACATTTACCAGGCACTGGTTGTAAGAATGAAGATTTGGCACCAATTTCGGTACTTCCTTGACACTGTGCATGCGCAGTGGACAAAAGTATGGAGGACCATATAGGACATTGATTTTTTATACGCCCGTTTAAAAAATGGTCGTATTATGTTATCAGTCTGTCTGTCTGTCCGTCCGTAAACAATTTGGTTTCCGTTCATTTAAAGTCGAATGCCTTGACGGATCGACATCAAACTTTCAGAAGTTGTTTTTAGCATTAAAATACAGGTCAAGTTTGATATTGGTGTTTCTCAGTCCATCTGCTACAGAGATATGACCCTTTGAAACACAATTTTACTAAAAAAAATAGGTTTCCGTTCATTTAAAGCTGAACGCCTTGACACCAAATTTTTCAGATGTTGTTTTTAGCAATGAAATACAGGTCAAGTTCGATATTGTTGTTTCTCAGTCCATCCACTGCAGAGTTATGGCTTTTTGAAAACACAATCTTTCGAAAAAAATTGGTTTCCCTTCATTTAAAGTCGAACGCCTTGACGGATCAACATCAAACTTTCAGATGTTGTTTGTAGCAATAAAATACAGGTCAGGTTCGATATTGGTGTTTCTCAGTCCATCTGCTGCAGAGTTATGGCCCTTTGAAAACAATTTTTGAAAAAAAATTGGTTTCCGTTCATTTAAAGCCGTACGCCTTGACGGATTGACACCAAATTTTTCAGATGTTGATTTTATATACCCGTTTGAAAAATGGGACGTATTATGTGAATGGTCTCTCCACCCGTCTGTCTGTCTGTCCGTCCACGGACACATTTCGTTTCCGGACGATAACTTTAGTTGTAATGGATTGAGCTGAGTTAAATTTGGCATGTGGATTTAGTATGACAAAATACAGGATGGGTTCGATTTCCGTTTCTGGCGGCCCATTTGCAGTAGAGTTATGGCCCTTTATTTATGGGAATTTAGCCCAACTTTTCGTTTCCGGACGATAACTTTAGTTGGCCTTGACCGATTTATTTCAAATTTTCAGTTTTTTTTGTTTTTGACCACAAAATACAGGTCAAGTTCACTTTTGACCACAATCGCATATACCTTTCCAGAGTTATTCCCCTTGAATGATTGCAAATTTGTGGATTTTGTGATTTCTGGATGATAACTTTAGTTTGCCTTGACCGATTTTTTTCAAATTCTCAGATTTTGTTTTTGTCCACAAAGCACAGCTCAAGTTCACCTTTGGCCATAATCGCATGTACCGTTCCATAGTTATTCCCCTTGAATGATTGCAAATTTGTGAATTATGTGGTTTCCAGATGATAACTTTAGTTTGCCTTGACTAATTTGTTTCAAATTCTCAGATTTTGTTTATGACCACAAAGCATAACTCAAGTTCACTTTCGGCCAAAATCGTATGTACCTTTCCAGAGTTATTCCTCTTGAATTTGTGCAATTTGTGTTTTCTGGATTATAACTTTAGTATGGCCTAACTGATTTTTTATACATCTGTTGAAAAACCGTTGAATTATGGAATCAGTCTGTCTGTCCATTTGTCCATCCATTTGTCCATCCGGCAGTCTGTCCGTTCGTCAACATTGGGTTTCCAGATGATAACTTTAGTATTTTTTTTTTTCGATTGACTCCTAGACTTGGTATGTGGTTTAATCAAAACAAAAGACAGGTCAAGTTCGACTATGGGGTCAGTTCGAACTTCGAAGTTTTCCTCAATTATGGACCTTGTTGGACATAGAATGCTTCAGATATTTGGTTTCCGGATGATAACTTTATTATTTGTTTTCCGATTGGTTCCAAACTTGGTATGTTGTTTAATCACAACAAAATACAGGTCAAGTTCGAATATGGGGTTGGTCCAAACAATTTTCACCCTCACCCCCATCCTTACCCCAACCCTTCAAAAATACAAAATGGGTGTATATTGTTATGCAGTGCTCTTGTTGGATTTTGATGTAAATTTGGGGGATTGGGGGGCAAAATTTGTGTTTGGCCCTTTTTAAGAGTTAGCACCAGCTAAGTCTGGGTCATTGGCAAGTATAAAAAATATATAAATTACTATAAATTTTTTCATTTTTAGGGTAGCTTTGCGAAGACTTTTTCCTGGCGAAATGGCAGAGGGAGAGCAAGCACATAATAAATGTTCAGACAGAAATTAGTAATGTAATCACTCATTTTTGCCAGTTTTAATTATTTCTTCTTCAAATGTTTCAAAACATGTATTTCAACAAAACCATATCACATGACCCTCACTGGAGAGCTCACAAACAGCTCGTTCCAATGAGGGTTCACATGATCTGATTTTGTTAAAATGTTTTGAACTTTTTTATTTTCAACTGCTCTGTATATTACATTGGCAGATATGGCCAGTTTGTTACGTAAATAGTTTAAAGACTAAACATCTTGACCCAAACTGACATTAAACATTTGGAATTGTAAAATAAATTTGTTTAAAAATTAAAACTGATATATTGTGTGTAATCTCAGTTCAGCATGTGACCAGGGTGATAGTTCTTTAGTATGGGCAGCATAGGTATTTACTGTTGTCTAAACTTCACTTTTTACTTGTGTTATAGTCATGATATATCCACACGTGTTGAAAGTAACCTCATGCACCAATTATTAACAACAAACATTGATAACATGGAATATATTTGAGGATTTAACCCTGAAAGGTCATTATTTTAAACAGGCTAATTTTGTTAGAGTTAATGCCCTTTTTAACTTTAGAGTATTTTTGCAATCTACATTAGGCTTGCTGTGATTTTGGAATTCCATAGTCGATTAATCAGAGCCCAAAATCGACGATTAGTCGACATTTTTGACCACGTTTTTTTAACAAATGGTCGACTAAAACGAGATGGTTGAATGGTCCTAAAGGTAAGTATAACCGGGTGTGTGGCCTTGTACATTTCAAATAACATGGTGACATAGTCAACGATCCATCATTCCCACATTATAAGGCTTGGTGAACGTCGGAATGAACGTTTCGTTGACCATATTCTGTTAAGTTGGTCGATCGTCTGCCATACCGTTAACAGTAATACACCCTGACGCCCGATATTCAGATGAAACATAACAGTGAGCAGCCAGAAGGAACTAGGCCTGATCCGAGGGAGAGGGATTTTACAACTTACAAGGACTATTCTGCTGGACCCTGTAAGGGCACTAAGGGTGTAAAAAGTCCCCCCCCCCCCTTCCGCAAACACTCACGATAATTTATCAATGGTGGGAAACATTATGCTTTTCGGATTTCCAACACGAAAGAGTGACTCAAGGAAGTTAACTCTAGTTTTGTGATGCAAAATACATAAATTTCATCAAACGCAGCAAGTTTCATTTCGTGTTGTTCAAAATAAAAGATTTATGAGCAAAGAATGGTTATTGGAAACGATGTTGTTTAAAATACGGACATGTTGTTGACATGACGAGAGTAGTAATTCTTGAAAATAACTTTCATATTTTCCCCCCAAAAAATCATTAAAGTGGGAGGTAATTACCTCAAACATTTCCGAATTGGACTTAGAAAAATGACGATTTATTTGGGAGGGGGGGGGGGGGGGGGTGCCTGAGGCCACCCTCCTTTACCTCCATATGGTCTACCACTGTCGTTTATACATCCAGAAAAGTTCCCATCATGTATATACAGCGTGATCACGTTCTGGCAAGGCAGTGGTGTCGTTACACTTGCGGAAGTAAAAAAAAGTCGACTTTCAAATTTAAAGTCGATCAATGGGCACGACCGACGATTAGTCGACTTTTTGCATAATCATGGCAAGCCTAATCTACATAATGTTTAATACACGGGGAATTCTTAATCTGATTAGGACAGTCACACCTCTTGTTCGTAATTGTCAACGTTTCTGATTCTCTAACCCAAACTGGATTTAGTAGAGTGTGGCATGTGTACCATCCTTGTACTGTCTTGGTTAGCATAATATGAAGCCCTACCCTTCCCCCCTCCACTGATGAATGGGAAGATCAAATAACTGAATCATACACTTTCTTTTTGAGACTTCTTTTATTTTTTCAGCTAATAAATCAAATGTGGGTTCACAGTTAGCCTTAGCTCTTGCTTGGAACAGATCTGATATTGCAAGACAACAGATTTTTTCCCAAGAAAACTCACAAATATGGCAAGATCCAAAGCTGGTAAGTTTAAATACATTTGATATTACTGCATTAAGCATCTATTTAAAAAACCTTATTTTTATACTGTACCAATGACCCAGACTTAGCTGGTGCTAAACTCTTTAATTCAGGGCCAAACACAAATTTTGTCCCCCCAATCCCCAAAATTTGCATCAAAAACCGAAAATTATATGTCCTATATAGTCCTCCATACACTTTACTCCTCTGCACATGCGCAGTGTCAAGGAGGTCTCGAAATTGGCGCCAATTATCATTCTTTGTTTGGCCCTCAAAACAGATACACTTCACTGTTATTTGTGCTTCCAAATCTCAGTTTTCATGATGCCAGACACATTTTGATGAGAGAAATTGTGGAAATAAAGAGGAAATATAAGGAGGAGAGGAAAAAATAGTGCAAGAAAATGTTCAGGGCTGTAACTTATAATTATTTTACGAAATTATTTCATGTTGCCTTTTTTCAAGGCATGGCCCTGTTGTTGTCATTCTTGCTATGAATGTACCATTGTTTGATCAGTGTTTCCTCTCTACCTTCCTTATTCCCCCCTAGCTATTCTCCCATGTTTTGGCTTATATTTTGTAATGTTTATTAGTAAAATTTGTTGGGAGTTTTGGCTTGGTAACAGAATTTTTTCTGTTTTTTCCCCATGTTTACGTCCTCACCCTAGGGGTGTTTAGGCATTTTGGTCTGCATCTACCATCTGATGTTCTCCAGTTTCTTCTCCGGAAGCCTCTGTTTTGCATCAGATAGTGTTTTAAATTGGTAACTGATTTCGGGCCAGGTTTTTTCAGTGCCTGGAGACATGTTTCCGGTTTGTTGACACTTTTGCTTAGATTGACAACAGTTACTGCTGATAGTGATTACTTGTCTTCTGCATCACTTATTTCATAGCAAGATACATTATTATTGTCCGTAAGTGTTACATTAATTTTTTCAAAATGAATTTAAATTTTTGTCCACACTTAGGCTTTTTTGGGATCCATTGGGCTCAGGGATCCCATTGGGAACAGGGATCCCATTAGGAACTTAGGCTCTTCTGAAAAATTTTTTTTTGAAAAAATCTTTTCGAATCATTATTTCGTAATGATTATAATGGATTGTTTTATTATGTATTTTTATCTTTATTTTCAAGGATTAGTGCGAGTACTATGATTGTTTACCTTTTTAGCTCACCGAAGGGAGCTCAACTTATCACTTGCCGTCCGTCGTCTGTCGTCGTCGTCCGTCCGTCGTCTGTCGGCGTGAACATTTTTCAAATGACTTCTCCTCTGAAACCACTGGTCCGATTTTCACGAAACTTCATGTGGATGTTCATTACTATATGGCAATTCAGGTTTGTTCAAATGAAATTGCCATGTCTCTTGGGGGCTCTGTAAGGGGCATAACTCTGATAGCACCGTATGAATTATAGAAAAATTATTAAAAAATCTTCTTCTCCAGAACCAGTGAGCAGAATCTTTTGATACTTGATATGTAGCATCTTGGTATGGGTCTGATTCAAGTTTGTTCAAATCGGCCCCCTGGATTCATATTTGGGCTCACTATAGAAGCCCAAATTCGAACTTAGTGCATTTCAGGCAAATTTCTTAAAAAAATCTTCTTCTCCAGATCCAGCAGGCAGAATCTTTTGATATTTGGTATACAACATTGTGGAGTGGATCTGATTCAAGTTTGTTCAAATTGGCCCCCTGGATTCTCATTTGGGCTCACTATAGAAGCTCGAATTCGAACTTAGGGCATTTCAGGCAAATTTCTTAAAAAATCTTCTTCTCCAGATCCAGCAGGCAGCAACTTTTTATATTTGGTATGCAACATTGTGGGGTGGATCTGATTCAAGTTTGTTCAAAACGGCTCCCTAGATTCATATTTGGGCTTAGTATAGAAGCCCAAATTCGAACTTAGTGCATTTCATGCAAATTTCTTAAAAAATATTCTTCTCAAGATCCAGCAGGCAGAATCTTTTGATATTTGGTATGCAACATTGTGGGGTGGATCTGATTCAAGTTTGTTCAAATCGGCTCCCTGGATTTATATTTGGGCTCACTATAGACGCCCGAATTTGAACTTAGTGCATTTCAGGCAAATTTCTTAAAAAATCTTCTTCTGCAGATCCAGCAGGCAGAATCTTTTGATATTTGGTATGCAACATTGTGGGGTGGATCTGATTCAAGTTTGTACAAATCGGCCCCCTGGGTTCATATTTGGGCTCAGTATAGGAGCCCGAATTCAAACTTAGTGCATTTCAGGCAAATTTCTTTAAAAATCTTCTCAAGATCCAGCAGGTAGAATCTTTTGATATTTGGTATGCAACATTGTGGGGTGGATCTGATTCAGGTTTGTTCAAATCGGCCCCCTGGATTCACATTTGGGCTCAGTATAGAAGCCTGAATTTGAACTTAGTGCATTTCAGGCAAATTTCTTAAAAAATCTTCTTCTCCAGATCCAGCAGGCAGAATCTTTTGATATTTGGTATGCAAAATTGTGGGGTGGATTTGATTCAAGTTTGTTCAAATCGGCCCCCTGGATTCATATTTGGGCTCACTATAGAAGCTCGAATTCGAACTTAGTGCATTTCAGGCAAATTTCTTAAAAAATCTTCTTCTGCAGATCCAGCAGGCAGAATCTTTTGATATTTGGTATGCAACATTGTGGGGTATATCTGATTCAAGTTTGTTCAAATCGGCCCCCTGGGTTCATATTTGGGCTCAGTAATGGCGCCCAAATTTGAACTTAGTGCATTTCAGGCAAATTTCTTTAAAAATCTTCTTCTCAAGATCCAGCAGGCAGAATCCTTTGATATTGGGTATGCAGCATGCTTATGGGGGTGAGATTCAAGTTTGTTAAAGCCAAGTCCCTGGGTTCATATTTGGGCTCCCTGTGGTAGCCCAAATTATAACTTAGTTCAAAATGAGGAATTTTCTTTTAAAATCTTCTTCTTTAGATTCAGCAGTTGGAATGTTTTGATATTTGGTATGCAGCATCCTTAGGGGGGTGAGATTCAAGTTTGTTCAAGCCATGTCCCTAGGTCCATATTTGGGCTCACTATGGGAGCCCGAATGATAACTTAGTTCAAAATGAGGAATTGTCTTTAAAAATCTTCTTCTTCAGATCTAGCAGTCAGAATGTTTTGATATTTGGTATGCAGCATCCTTAGGGAGTGAGATTCAAATTTGTTCAAGCCATGTCCCTAGGGCCATATTTGGGCTCACTGTGGGAGCCTGAATGATAACTTAGTTCAAAATGAGGAATTTTCTTTAAAAATCTTCTTCTTCAGATCTAGCAGACAGAATGTTTTAATATTTGGTATGCATCATCCTTGGGGCGGGGGGGGGGGGGGGGGGGGGGGGGGGGGGAGGAGGGGGGGAGATTCAAATTTGTTCAATCCATGTCCCTAGGTCCATATTTGGGCTCACTGTGGGTGCTTGAATTGTAACTTAGTTCAAAATGAGGAATTTTCTTAAAAAATCTTCTTCTTCAGATCCAGCAGTTGGAATGTTTTGATATGTGGTGTGTAGCATCCTTAGGGGGGTGAGATTCAAGTTTGTTAAAGCCAAGTCCCTGGGTCCATATTTGGGCTCCCTGTGGGAGCCCGAATTATAACTTAGTCAATATGAGGAATTTTTCTTTAAAAATCTTCTTCAGATGTAGCAGTCGAAATGTTTTGATATTTTTTATGCAGCATCCTTAGGGGGTGAGATTAAGTTTGTTCAAGCCAAGTCCCTGGGTTCATATTTGGGCTCACTGTGGGAGCCCGAATGATAACTTAGTTCAAAATGAGGAATTTTCTTTAAAAATCTTCTTCTTCAGATCCAGCATATGAATGCTTTTGATATTTGGTATGCAGCATCCTTAGGGGGGTAAGATTCAAGTGTGTTCAAGCCATGTCCCCAAGTTCCATAAAATTTGTCTCTCATGACTTCATTCCTTTGTATTGTTGGTGAACCATGTCTAACTGAATGTGACCCCAAATACTTCTTTGAACCACTTTGGCCGGTGAGTGATTAAGGCTCCTTGGGGCCTCTTGTTTCACAATGAATGAGTATTGTTCAAATTGTAATAGGAGGAAATCTTCCTCTGATTCTCATGATCTCTGTATTAATTGTACTCAATGTACTCGCCCTGATCTTTGTTCTGTGTGTTTCAAATGGGATGACAAACATTGGAAACGTGTGTCACGGTATGTTGTTACTGGGGAGAGGGCCATGCCGTTCCTCTCTCCGCAGAGTCACTCTAGTCTTTCACTCTCTTTTTCAGAGGAACAAGAACAGTGTGATATTTCCGTGATGTCGTCCAGAAGTGTGTCTCCGTCATCACAAACAAGCGAAGAGCTAGCAGCAAAAGTGCTCATGGAGATCCGTCAATTACCCGAAAGGGGTTAGAAGGGGTTGACGTCTGCTAGCTCGCCCGGTGTCGCGTCCATTCACCGAATGGGTCAGTACCCGGGTTCATCCGTTGCGGTCCAGGAGATAGGGTCCGGTGTTGCGAGCACTATAAAACTTCCACGTGCACACCCAGTGACGACGGAAAGGAGGATGGATCGGAGGAAGCCTGATAGTCCGGTTTTTAGCTTGTCCAGCTTGGCACGAGCTGCAAGTGAGAGAGGTCCCTCTCTCATACAGCAGCATTTGGGACCAGATGTTGTAGTTCGTAGCGTTACGCAGTTGGAGCATACGTCCGCCGCTCGGGACTCTCCAGTATATAGGCAGTCCGGCGAGGCTAACTACAAGGCTTCCTCATCCTCACGGCAGCAGACATGACCACACCTACGTGACCAGTGAGATACAGTCAGCTTCGCCGACCAGGATTCCATGGCGACCAGGTCACGCCATCCGGTAGCCAGGGATATGAGGCCTTCTACATCCGGACGTTCGCATAAAAGATGCAACGTCCAGGGAGAGCTTCTGGCGGATAAATCCAGTAAGACCGTGGCTCACCAGGCCTCCATAATGGACGTGCTATCACAGATAGCAAAGATCATCGCAGCATCCCAGCAACCGGCAAATCCTCTGTCGGAACATGAAGTTTCAGACGATACTGGGTCGGTATGTTCCGCCGCTGGATCAGGTGCGGACGACCGAATTTGCAAAGAGGTCCGGCAGGATGGCGAAAGGGATTCCGATGAGTTAGATATTTGCCTTTTGGAACAACATAAAATAGCCGTAGAGTTCATCCGGCATTATCTTCCAGAAGTTGTTCCTCCAGACCAGAATGCTGCGCAGCCGGATAGAAGGGTGATAGCGCCACTGGACACCAACTTTTTTAATCGGTTTAGGGACATTGTCCCGGAATTTCCGTCACAGTCCAGGAATGTCTCTCGGATATTTGAATTATTAGATGACGCTATTGACAAACTTGCCAATAAGACGGGCAGGTCAGCCTTCCTTCTGGCATCTGCTCTACAACTGCCTTTCATCAATCAAAGGAATAAATTTGATACGGCAGGTCAGGGCATCCGGAGAGT
Source organism: Pictodentalium vernedei (assembly GCA_031216915.1). Taxonomy (NCBI): domain Eukaryota; kingdom Metazoa; phylum Mollusca; class Scaphopoda; order Dentaliida; family Dentaliidae; genus Pictodentalium; species Pictodentalium vernedei. Next base: position 739,694,892 of record CM062297.1, read on the forward strand.
TCCTCTGCGTTTGGATGACAGGCTGAAGACCTTGATATATCCATGCCATCGTCTATGTCACTTCCTTCGTCAACGATGGAAACGACGATATCGTCTAACAGAGCTAGTTTAGATGCTCTTTCATACGCAGATCACCTTACTAGAGCGTTGTCATTATGCTTTGAAGGACCAGAATTCCAAGATGTACAGACGTCCTTAAGAGTTCTGTCCAAGTCCATAGTTTTTTCCACGTATAACTCCGCCCTTTCAGTGGCGAATCTGGAGTTAGCTAGACATGACGTGGCCCTAGCTACTTCCACATGCGTGGACAGTAAGGTGAAAAACTCTCTTAGAGTCGCTCCGGTCTCTCTTCAGCGGCAAGCTTTCTGCAGTATATGATAAATTAACTAAGAAAGCTTCTGACTCTCTGCTATTTAAGTCTGCTTCCAAGAAGTCGGAACCAGCCGAGAAGAGTAGGCCAGGAACTTCTGGGACGAGTTCGTCCAAGGGAAGTTCCTATAGAAGTTCCTATGCGTCCTCTAGGTCTTACTCAAGAGACCGTCAGAGTAGCGACTCGAGTAGGGGCCGTTATGCTGGCCGAAATAACCGGTCAGACGCCCCTAGGCCGACGGGGTGAGGTGCGGGTCACGGAAGATGTAGTTTCTCCTCCCGCAAGCCTCGCAGATCCAGGAGGTGATGGTTTAGACCTCTGTCGTGTTCCGGTGGGCGGAAGACTGTCGAGTTTCTCAAACAACTGGGAATCAATTACGGAGGATCCTTGGGTTCGAGGGGTTATTTCGGAAGGACTAAAACTGTCCTTCAAAGGCAAACCTCCGTTAACTGGAAGTCCAAGATGGACTCAGCTTCCGTCAAATTTTCAGAAAAGAACAGCACTTCTATCAGAAGTCCAGTCTCTTTTAAAGAAGAATGCGATAGAGGTCGTAGAAAACCAGGAATCTCCAGGTTTCTACAGCCATCTCTTTCTGGTTCCGAAACCAGACGGCTCGTTCCATCCAGTGATCGATTTAAGCTGGATAAACAAGCTGATCGTAGCTCCAAAGTTTTATATGGAGACCATTCGATCGGTCAGAGCGAGCATTCGAGTGAACGACTATGTTGCGAGCATAGACCTCAAGGATGCGTACTTTCACATCATGGTACATCCGGCGTTTAGAAAGCATCTTCGCTTCGATGTCCTAAGTGTCGTTTTTCAGTTCCGAGCGATGTGCTTTGGTCTGAATCTAGCGCCCTGGGCTTTTACTCAAGTAATGAACTCGGTAATGACTCATTTCCGAGCTCATTCATTTGCGGTAAAGTCGGCTTAGCTGGACGATATTCTTCAGAGATACGGCGAGTTAACGCTTCAGAACGATATGCAGAATCTGCTCCTATTGCTCCGACGTCTCGGTTTCATAGTAAACGAAGAGAAGTTGGATCTGGTGCCGGCCAATTCATTCACCCACCTGGGGATGAGCTTTGAGACGCACAACAATCTCGTTCGTCTGCCGATAACCAGAGCGAAATTAGACAGTTGTTACGCTCGCTATTGTCTTCACTCAGACAAAGTTACATCGAGAGAAATCATGAGACTAATAGGTCTGTGCGGAGCTGCCGCGGATCTCATTCCAATGGGGCGGCTACGCACTCGTCCTCTCCAGGTCTATCTGACTCAGAATTGGAGAGTGAAGATTCATTCGCTCGAGACAGACATCTCTTGTCAAGCCAAGAGAAACAAGAGATTCAGACTTGTGCAGACATACAGTGGTTAACTCAGGGAGTTCCACTGCAATTGCCAGATCCAAGTTTTACGATTATGACGGATGCCAGTCAAACAGGTTGGGACGCGACACTGAGCCCATTGGATTTGAAGTGCCAGGGTCTTTGGGATCCGCAGTTTTTGAGCAAGCACATCAACATCAAAGAGATGATGTCGATTTGGCTTGCTCTACGTCATTGGATAGACGTTATTCAGAATGCACACGAGCAAATTCTGTCCGAGAATACGACAGTAGTTGCATATATTCGGAACCAAGGTGGCACTCATTCCATTCCGTTGCTCAATCTAACGGAAAGAATTCTTCTGTTTGTACTAGAACATCAGATTCTTCTCTCGGTCCGTCATATTCCGGGTCGTCTGAACGTCTTAGCAGACTCCCTTTCACGGAGGGGTCGCCTGTTGCCGTCAGAATGGACAAGCAAGTATTCAATCAGATTTGCTACCAGTGGGAATGGCCAATGATAGATTTGTTTGCGACACATCTCAACAATCAGTTGTAGACGTATGTGTCACCTTGTCCGGATCCTCGAGCGTTTGCAGTAGACGTTCTCTCGATCTCTTGGGACGGAATGATAGGATATGCATATCCTCCAGCGCCGTTGATTCAGCAGATATTGCGCAAGATAGAACAATCGCAATGCAAGAAAATGTTGGTAGCATTTCTGTCTCCACAGAGACTGTGGATAAATCTACTCGGGTGTCTGTTGTGGGACATACCGAGGAAGCTTCCTCAACGGGAAGATCTTCTTTCGCAGGGGAAATCGCGCATCCTCCATCACAGTCCGCAAGGTCTAAACCTTCACATATTTCCGTTGTGTGGTCCTTCTTGCACGGAAAACATTTTACAGGACGAGCAGTGGGCGCGATTTCTAACTGTAGGAGGACCTCCTCTTCGCAAAACTATGCTGCTAAGTGGAAGGTCTTTCGTCAGTGGTGTGGGGATCATTCCGTAGATATTTATAATCCTTCCATTCTAGACATTGCAAACTTTCTAGTATACTTGATTGATGAGATTAAACTGCAGCCTATCACCATTAAGGGTTATAGGTCTATGCTATCTGATATCTATGCACATCATGATAGCTTAATGATTGGAACTAATGTCTCTTTATCTAAATTAGTTAGAAATTTTTCGATAAATAGACCTAAAACCCTTAGATTCATTCCCAAGTGGAATTTGGCTTGGGTTCTTCGTAAGCTAAAAGAAGCGCCTTTTGAGCCTCTTGACACAGTGGACTTCAAATTCTTAACATATAAGACAGCTTTTCTCTTAGCCTTCTCTTCTGCTAGAAGAGTTAGTGAGCTTCATGCACTATCTGTGGATGATTCTCTCTACCGTAGTGTCGGTAATACTATTACCTTTACCTCCAATGTTGGCTTTTTGGCTAACAATCAGGCTCCTAATAAGTATCCTGAACCTATTGTTATTAAGGCCCTTCCATCATCTGATTGGCGTAGGCCTTTACTTTGTCCTGTTAGAGCAATACATATTTACAAACTTAGATTTGAGTTCATCAGAAAGGGACGTAAGCGTTTCTTTCTGTCTTTGATGCCTAATAGAAAGGATATTATGGTTCATTCTATTGCTAGATGGATTCAATTAACTATCCGTACTGCTTATGAAAAATTATCTTCTTCTCAGCAGTCGGCACTCAAGATCTCAGCTCATGAAGTAAGAGCTCTTTCTACTTCTTGGGCCTTTGCTAATTGTATTGCTATTACTGATTTAATGAAGGCTGCATATTGGTCTCAACCTTCCACATTCACTAATTTCTATCTCAGATATATTGAGTCCATTTCTAGCGACCTCCATTGTTTAGGTCCGTTATCAGTTGCTCAAAATATCGTCCACTAAACAGTTGCAACTAGAGTTATGTAGGCTTTCTGTCCGGCAGTGACTCTGTCCTGCTGCCCTCTTCGCTCTGGGGTATTTGACCCAGGGTAAGGGGAAGGGGGGGAGGGGTGGGTGTTCCCTTAGGTCACCTGCTTTATAGTGAAAAGCAAGGGAATACCTCCCCTAGAGACAGTAATTCCGAGTCGGTACCGGGATGGTTTTAAAGTGTAAAGCTAATGTTTACTCATCTATGTAATATTTTTAAAGTGTAGCTCGTTGTGAAGCATTTGTATATGTGATGTGTCAAACGAGCGTTAATATACAATCCTCGGACACTTTTAATGAAAAAAAGAGTCTCATTTCTCTGGACTTCCTTTATTTATTGGCTTACCTTTAAAAATATTAGTATAAAGGGTTATACTGGATGTTAATAAAGATCATTGATTATTATTATGCTCAATTACTGATCGGTATTGTGTCTTTCTTCTTTAATATAAATAAGAAAGATACATGTAAAGCCTATCTCTCCTTTTCTCCTGCAGGGGATATTCTGTTATAGATAATTGAGCTTATTGGATTTTCCTTTATGTCCTAGGCCCTCCAGCCTATTTACTGTTCAGCTAAGTCTGGGTCATTGGTACAGTATAAAAATGTTAAAAAATTTATAGTAATTTATATATTTTTTATACTTACCAATGGCCGAGATGGGGATGGCCCTCCCAGGAGTTGGGAACTCATACCTCCCCGATGAGTACATAACGCTTACCAGGCACTGGTTGTAAGAATGATAATTGGTGCCAATTTCGAGACCTCCTTGACACTGTGCATGCGCAGAGGAGTAAATGTATGGAGGACCATATAGGACATGTAATTTTTGGTGTTTGATGCAAATTTTGGGGATTGGGGGGACAAAACTTGTGTTTGGCCCTGAATTAAAGAGTTTAGCACCAGCTAAGTCTGAGGCATTGTTAAGTATAAAAAATATATAAATTACTATAAATTTTTTTACTTTCTTGGCATTTCAATAAATTTTATCAAAATTATTTAAATCTTTAAATAGTGATTTGGTGAAGTCTTTCCAAAAATAGACTGAATCTTTGAAATTGCAGAATTTTTTTCTTTCAAATCACAGCTTAAGTCTCTCATCTGAACATTCCCTCATTGTGTTTGTTCTGAGTTAACCCTACCACAGAAAGAAGACATCACCTGCAAAAAAGCTTTCTCAAGTAAGGCTATTAAATACAAGAAAATGTTTCTCCGGCACCTCCATTGTCTTTTTTACCTGCGTCGCCAGCAGCAGAGCAGGTCTAGTAACCGCTCGACTCTGTCCGTCAGTCTGTCAGTCTGTCCAAAACACTTCTTCCGTCAAAGTTTTCTTGGCTTCTATGAAAGCGAATGATTTTATATTTGGTCTGCTGCTTCATAATGATGAGCTGTATCGTGTATCTAATTTTCAGATGTGTTGCATGCAGCGACACAGGTCCAGACCCGGTATTGGTCTTGGCTTGTTTACCTGGAAATCAAAAAATTCTAAATTTAAAAAACATTTGATCAGTGATAATCATATATCATGCATTGCCTATACCAGGTGTAACTCACATATATAGTCACATAAAACTTGTTTTGCTTTTACAAATTGAACAAAAGCAGTTGGCTCAGAACCTGTCGTGCCTAAGTTATCTTCTATTTATTCCCCACACAAGTCTTCTATTATAGAACTATTGGCAGAAGATTCTACACTACAATAGTGGTACAAACGTCTACAGTACAGAACAGATGTTTTAACACATATGTCAGCAATTTTTTTTTTTATTTCACCAGAATGGCTGATGGCGAGCTGGCATCAAGGGTACTATATAATTATATGTGCTTGAATGTTATACAAAGCAGGAGAAATAAGTAGCCCATTGGTGGAATCTTGGAAGGGTGTGTTTCCCCAAAGTAAAGCACCAGCAAAATCAGCCAGTAGCACCTTAAAATAATCTTCAGTGGCAATAATACATCTGATGGAATCAAAGACAAAAATTCCATATTCTCCATTTTTTTTCATCGCTAGTGCAGCCACATCACCACACGTTCACCAAGCCAACATTCCAACTCTAGAGAAGTTCTAGATCATCATACAATCGTCATTATCATTGGTTAAAGTATTCTTTGCTTTGTGGGTAGGGATTCTTCACATTACTCTTGCTCAATAGCTAGATATGGTCACAAACATCAACATAATGTCTCTCTATCATGGACACCTGCGAAATGTCAGAAGGAACATTTCCAACGGGATTCCTATTCCGGGAAAGCCTTTACACTAGCTCAGTCATCACAAAATTTTCACTGCTGAAAACATTGCTTTGTCATCTAATAGTGTAAGTAGTTAAATTTCTGATTCCAACTATTTTCAGAACTGTTTTGTGAATGAACGAAAAAAAACCAAAAAACAAGCCTCCCTCCCTCATCATAAAACTGAGGAAAAGTTGCCTGAGAAACAAGAAATTTTGTTCATAGGTCATAATGGAATTGTTTTCCTCTACTCAAAGAGCACAGTCTCACTCTAGTATGTCATTTATACAATCGTAATATTATGTGATGAGACAGTAGTACATTGTTTCTTATGGGTACAGGTCTTTTTTTTTAATGACTAAGTTACTTTGCTTTGGGGAGCGTGGTGGCTCAGTGGTAGACTGTTGGACTTCTATGCTAGAGTTCCCTAGTTCGATCCCAATTCGGGACAACCTGCATTGTGTCCTTGGGCAAAGCACTTTATCCTGGTTGCCTACATCGGGTTACGATCGATAATGCCGTGTACTAAGACATGCTGCATGTCGATAGTGCACATGTCTTCAACCGCTGTAACTCTGTTTGAGCGGAGCTTGAACAGAGTTTGAATGTTGAGCTGATAGTTGCTCGTCGATGCTCGGTTGTTCTCTCTGGGTACTCCAGCTTCCTCCACCCGTAAAACTGTCACGGCCACGATTAGCCATTATGCATAAGTATGTGACCTTAAACACCAATAAATAAATAAATAAATACTTTGCTTTGGAGGAAGATACTAAATAATCACAGATGATTCTGTATTAAAGTTGTTTTCTAGGTCATAATATGTATGTATCTATTACCATAAGGTTCCCTAGACATTTTCCTTTCTCTTATTCCAAAAGAAAAGCATTTTTTTTAATCTTTGCTTCTATTATTAGTTAGCTAGTTAGTTTGTTAGTTATTATTAGTCCCCCACGGTTTTACTGTTTTGGGGGACTATTGGATTGCACTCCGTCTGTCTGTCTGTCCATCTGTCCACCTGCCCGGGCGAACATTGGGGGTTTAGGGGCTATTATTATTAGGGCTACCTCCAAATTAGGGTAGTGTTAGGGTTAGGAGTGGGGTGGGTTTAGGGTTTGGGGTAGCCCCAGAGTAGGGCTTAAGGTTGGGGGGGGGGTGGTCCCAGGGGGTGGGGTCAGGGGTGGAGTTTTAGTAGCCCCTAAACCGAAAAATAGCCCCTAATCCTATTGTTGTGGCTAGGGTGGGGCTAGGGTCTGGGGTGGGGTTAGGAGTAGCCCCAGAGTAGGGCTTAAGGTTGGGGGTTAGCTCCCGGGGGGGGGTTAGGGTCAGGGGTGGAGGTTTAGGGTCAGGGTGGGGTAGGTTTAGGGTGTAGTTTTTGGGTGGAGGGGTGGAGTTAGGGTTAAATATAAGTTCTAGGGTGGAGGGGGTGGGGTTCTGGGAAAATAAGGTTTTGGACTTATAAAATGTTTTTTGGGTAGCCCATAAACCCGAAATGTTGGAACGTCCGTCTGTCCATCTGTCTGTCTGTCTGTCCTCATTTATGTTACCACCTGTATCTCATATATGCTTCAATGCTGTACTTTCATTTTTATACCATTGGTGACACATAATAGGAGGATGATGCACGTCAAAAATTTTTGAAAAAAATTCAAGATGGCCGACTGGCGGCCATTTTTGTCATCATTTTTTGCTTCATTTGTTGTTTCCACCTGTACCTTAGACATGCTTCGATGCTGTACTTTCATTTTTATACCATTGGTGACACATAATAGGAGGATGTTGCACATCAAATTTTTTTGAAAAAAAACTCAAGATGGCCAACTGGCGGCCTTTTTTGTCATTTTTTGCTTCATTTGATGTTACCACCTGTACCTTAGACATGTTTTGATATATTTGCTTCAGGTTTCTAACATTGTTCATGGATGCTATGAGGATGATGCACGTCAAAATTGTTTGAAAAAAAAATTCGAGATGGCCAAACGACGTCCATTTTTGTTCATTTTTTGCATTCTCAAGTTACGTTATCACCCATACCTTAGAGATGTTTTGAGATATTAGTTTTAAATTATCAACATTTGTCAGACATCATAGGAGGATGATGCATGCCAAAATCTTTTGAAAAAAAAATTCAAGATGGCCGAATGGCAGCCATTTTTATAGTAATTTTTTTTTATATATTTGACGTTACCACCTGTATCTTAGTTTATGTTACCACCTGTATCTCATAGATGCTTTGTACTTTCATTTTTATGCCATTGGTGACACATAATAGGAGGACAATGCACATCAAAACTTTTTGAAAATAATTCAAGATCTTAGACATGTTTTAATATATTTGTTTCAGGCTTCTAACATTGTTCATGGATGCTGTGAGGATGATTTTTAAAAAAAATTCAAGATGGCCGGGACATGCTTGTTCATTTTTTGAATTCTCAAGTTACGTTATCACCCATATCTTGGAGATGTTTTGAGATATTAGTTTTAAATTTTCAACATTTGTCAGACACCATAGGAGAATGATGCATGCCAAAATCATTTTTAAAAAAATTCAACATGGCCGAATGGCAGCCATTTTTGTTTTTATTTTTTTGCCATATTTGACGTTACCATCTGTATCTTAAACATATTTTGAACCATTATTTTCAGATTTCTAACATTGGTCAGAGATGCTAGGAGGGTGATGCACATTAAAATTTTTGAAAAAATTCAAGATGGCCAAAATCTTTTGAAAAAAAATTCAAGATGGCTGAATGACAAGACTTTTTTGTTGTCATTTTTTTTGCCATGTTTGATGTTATCACTTGTATCTGAGACATGTTTCGAGCTATTACTTTCAGATTTCTAACATTGGTCAGAGATGCTAGGAGGATTTCTAACATTGGTCAGAGATGCTAGGAGGATGATGCACGTCAGTAGGAGGATTTCTAACATTGGTCAGATGCACGTCACTAGGAGGATTTCTAACATTGGTCAGAGATGCTAGGAGGATGATGCACATCAACATTTTTTGGAAAAAAAATTTGGAATGGCCAAAGGACATCCAATAGACCATTTTCGTTGATTTTTTCGTGTTCCTATTTTACGGTTACCACCTGTATCTAATAGATAGATGCTTTGAGACTGTACTTTGATATTTATACCATTGGTGACACATAATAGGAGGATGATGCACGTCAATAATTTTTGAATAAAAATGCAATATGGAATGATTACATTGTTGTTCCTGTTGCTAAATGGTAGGTGCCTGAGAACAAATACATGATGGGAGAAAGAGGACTTCAATTCCCACTTGCTGTTGAAATCTTTTATCCATTTCATTATGTTCAACTTATTTTTTAAATGCCCAACAGGTCTAAAAGATATTTTGCATGTTTTATAGAACAGACCATCCACCATGTGGGACTAGAGTCTGATTGCCTGCGATCGGCGTTGCACTTGTTACTATATGGAGACCATCTTGTTGTTAACTTAATCTCTTAGAGATTAAGTTTCCTGGAGGCAAGGACCAGCCTTGGGGGTGGAATTTTAGGGAGACTTCATGTCTCCCTTCAGAAAAAATAGGGAGAGTGCAGAGTCAAGTGGGGAGACTTCATAGGCAAGTAGGGAAAATTAAGAATATTTATGTACCACCTCTGCCGCCCCTTCATATTTTCAGCTTGTGGTCCTCCGTTAACGTCTGATTAATCCAGGTCCAGTTGTCTATGACGCATCTATGCCAGGTTAAAAAATCACAAAGTAATTATTGACTGAAAATCCCCCATTGCTACCCTCTCCTTCATGACCCCTCCCCTCTTCTTTGTGCCAATCCCCCCAGCACTCTCCTGTGGTTGCCTTTCACCAAAGTTTACTAAGCTAATAATTTTCTAAGTCTGAAAGTGTGAACAGGGCCAGATGAAAGAAGGTTGTTTGGAAGGTACTTTGTTAGTTAATAAACAAAATACATTCTGGGGTCGAGTATTTTGTAAAATAAAGGTCATTCTGCATCATTTTTTGGCATTCCGGTGTCATTCTGCGTCATTCCATGTCATTCCGGTGTTTTGGAGGACCCCTTTTTCAAGATTCTTCATATGCACACTTGTGCCCTGTACAAAGCTTTTCTTGTCATCACTAAAGCTTTTATTTTTACACCGTAAACCAATGGCCCAGACTAGCTGGTGCTTAACTCAAAGTTATTAAGGGCCAAATACAAATTTTAAACCCCCCAATCCCCAAAATTTGCTTGCAAAAACGAAAATTAAAAGTCCTATCTGGCCATCTATACATTTACTCTCCACGCAAGCGCAGATGTCGGGAATTGACTGGAATTGGCGCCAACATCTTTCTTTGTTTGGCCCTAATGTCATCAATAATGAAATGACATCTGTGTTTTAAAATCTCCTTTTTTTGAGGATGCCAGGTTTTGGACGTTCAGGGCTGTAACTTTATAATATTTATAAAATTATTTTATGTTTCACAATTTTGGGACATACACCTGACGTCATCATTTTTAAAAATGATTATTTCACTGTTTGTTAAGTATTCCTTCCCTATCCTTCCTTGAACCCTTCCTGTTAAACTCTTAAGCTTTTTGGCTATTTTTTATTGAAATTTTTTATTAAATTTCTTGGGAGTTGAACATGTATTACAGAATATTATTCTGTTTCTTCCCCCAGGGTTACGTTCTCACCGTAGGGGTAGGGGTGTTAGGCCATTTAGTCATGCATCGTCTATCTGATGTATCGTTTTTTCTCCGTATGAAGATCTAGCTTTGCATCTGATAGCATTTCAATTGGTTCTGACTTTGGGCCTTTTTGTGTGCCTGATGTCTTGTTTACATTGACGTTGTTTACATTGTCAACATCCTCATATACAGGTAGTTTTTTATATTCTATTACTGTAGTATACATGGATTATTATTCCGGTAGTGTAGCTCAAAAAATTGTGGATTTTGTCCACACTAAGTTTCTATCGGATGCCCTTGGGCACTTAATGTTCCCTTTTTTTCAAAAATTTTTGTTTACAAAAAATATTTTGAATTTAATTATGATTGCTATTATTTATGTATCTCAGTTATATATATATATTGTTGTGGAGTTTGGAGGACTGATATCGACTTTAGTTGATACACTCCTGCGGACTCTTGTCATTCTTGTGTTGCACTGGGATGACTGATGTTGGAGTCGGGTGTCACGGTACATTGTTGGCGGTGAGGTTCTGAGGATCAGAGCCTCTCACCACGTTTTTAATTCATTCTGTCAGTTTCTATTTCAGAGGAACATGAAAATGGTGATGATATTCTGACACCTATCCAAGTATGGTACCGTCGCCGTGCTCCGTGGAGCATATAGAGCTAGCTGCAGTGCTCATTATTGCAAGATTAGGGCCTTTTGTTAAAGGTTTTTATCTCTTGCAAGCAGCTAGCTCGAACGGTGAAGCGGTACTCCGTCCGTGGGCGGCGTGACGCCAGGTAAGTCTGTTGCGGTCTAAGAAATGGATTGGGTAGAGTGAGCACTATAATATAAATAGCTCACCCAGCGACAACAGAAATAGGGAGGAAATACGGAGGAAGTTCTTGTACTCGGCGAGGTCTGATAGACCGCGAGTGGGAGAGACCCCCTCTCTAATCTAGCAACATTGGGGGTCAGATGTTGTTTTGAAAAACTTGCACAAGCTGGAGCATATGTCAGCCCTCCACCCGGGATGCTCTGTTTAGTCTGCAGCTGGGGTTGGCTTCAGTCAAGGCTTCCTCCGCTACATTTCACAAGTCTGAAATGAAGTTTTCTGGTTGGAAACTTGCATGAGACGGAGCATATGTCCGCCCGCCGCTCGGGATGCTCCGTTTAGTCTGCAGCCGGGGTCGGCTTCAGTCACGGCATCCTCCGCTACGTTATTTAAGCACACACGACTGCATCCTAGCTACCCGACTTCAGATATCCAGCCTGTTACACGAAGACGGAACCACTCTTCACCAGACATGTTAACCTCCAGAATAATATTTTTATACTGTACCAATGACCCAGACATAGCTGGTGCTAACTCTTAAAATATAGGGCCAAACACAAATTTTGCCCCCCAATCCCCAAAATTTGCATCTAAAACCAAAGAAAACATGTCCTGAAAGGCCCTCCACACTTCGCCTCTACTGGACATACGCAGTGTCAAGGACGTTCCGAAATTGGCGCCATTAATCATTCTAAGTTTGGACCTTCATCAGTTAACATCTGACTGATCTTTGTGCTTGTAAATCTCAGTTTAAATGATGCCAGACACATAAATATTAGTGAAACGGTGATTCTAAGGAGGATAGAGAAGGAGGAGAGGAAAAAAAATGTGTGACAGAATATTATCAGGGCTGTAACTTAAAATTTTTTAATGAAATTATGTTAAGTTACCTAGGCAGCAGCCATTTTGTTGTCATTCTGATTATTTAGTTACACTGTTTTTTAAGTGTTTTCCTCTCTCCCTGTCCTTTAAGTCCCCCCTTGCTATTCTCCCATGCTTTTGGCATAGTTTTTGTAATTATTATTACTAAATTTTCTTGGGAGTTTTAGCTGAATAACAGAATGAATTCTGTTCTTTTCCCCATGTTTACGTCTTCACCTACGGGTGGTTAGGCGTTGTGTTCTGCATCTACCATCTGATGTTCTGCAGTTTCTTCCCTGGAAGTCTCTGTTTTGCATCAGATAGTGTGTTTTTGGTAACTGATTTCGGGCCTGGGTGCCTGGAGTCTTATTTTAGTGTTTTTACACTTATTGTTTACATTTGCAACAGCCCTCTGTGTGAGGGGGGGATTTCTTGAAAATAATATCTTGATGTTATTTTAATCATAACTAGATACATTATTATTGTTCGTAAGTGTTGAATAAATTGTTTAAAATATTTTTAAAATTTTTGTCCACACTTAGGCTTGGGATCCATTGGGGCTCAACATTACTTTTCAGAAACTTGGGCTGTTCTGAAAAAATATTTTTTCAAAATATTTTGATTTCAATTATTTTTTCTATATTAATGGATCATATTATTATTATGTATTTTGATTGCCAGGGGTTAGTGCGAGTACCAGGACTTGTTTTCTTTTTCACATTGAAAGGATATTGATCAATTGTAATAAGAGGAAGTCTTCCTCTGACTTTATAATCATTCTATATGTGGTCAGTGTACTCGCATTAACTCCTGTTCTGTATCGTATGATTTCGATGACAATATGGGAAGCGTATGTCACGGTATGTTATTGGGGAATTGGACACTCTGGTCCTTTCCCCACAGGGTCACTCTACTTTATCAATTTCTATTTCAGACGATCAAGATTAGGGTGATGTATCTGTGATGTCTTCCAACAGTGTGCCTCCGTCGTCACAATTAATGAAGGGCTAGCGGAAAAGTGCTCATGTAAATACGCCAATTGCCTAAGAGGACCCTAGTAGGTTCGACGGCCTTTGACGTCCGCTAGCTTGCCCGGTGTAGCGTCCATTCACCGAGTGCGAATGGTTCGGCAGCCGGGTTCGTCCGTTGCGGTCTAGAAGGAATTTTGGGGTGATGCGAGCACTATAAATCAACCTAATGCACACCCAGTGACGGCAGATCGGAGGGAGAACGGAGGAAGCCTTTTAGTCCGGTTCATAGCTCGTTCCGGTCCATCCGGACGGCAAGCGAGAGAGGCCCCTCTCTCGTTCAACAACATCTGGCCCCAGATGTTGTGGTACAAAATGTTTCGCATTCGGAGCATACGTCCGTCGCTCGGGACGCTCCGACATATAGTCAGTCCGGAGTAGACTGCCAATAAGGCTTCCTCATTCTCATAGTTGCGCACACGACCGCTCTTGGCTACGTGACCACGGATATCCAGTCAGCTTCGCCAGTCAGAGATTCATCGGCGACCAGGTCACACCATCCGGTAGCCAGGGACACGAGGCCTGCAGACTCCGGACGTTTGCATAGGAAGTGTGCGGGAGTCAACATCCATGGAGCTTCCGGCAGCAATGCACCGTAAGACCGCTACTGCACAGGCCTCGGGAACGGACGTGCTTTCCTAAATAGCACAGTTTATCGCAGCATCCCAGCATCAACTGAATCTGTCGCATATTTTTTATCCGACGATGCTGGGTCGGGACGCTCCGCGGAAGCGGGTATGGACGTCCGAAAAGTTCATCCGGTCCAACGGGATACCGAAAGGGATTTGGAGGATTTCGAGCTTTCCCTTTCGGAACAACATATGCTGTTGTGTATGTCATCTGACTTGGTCTTCTATAGCTTCTTTCGTCGGACCAGAATGCTGCGATGCCGGATAAGAAACTGATAGCGTCGGTGGACTTAGAAATTTTTGGTTCGGTTCAGGGACATCGTCCCTCAGTTCCGACATAGTCCAATAATGTCACACAAACTTTCGAATTATTGAACGACGCTATATATATTATTATTTTATGCTTGCTATATCCAAGCATTTCTGGTTTCTTGTTCGCAAAGTTACGAAGATGTCTTTCAAAAGTGTGCCTCTGTCATCATAGTTAATGAAGAGCTAGCGGCAATAAGTGCTCATGGAATATGTCTATCGCCTACGGAGTGACATTCGCTAGCTCACCCGGTGTAGCGTACATTCATCGAATGGTTCGGCTGCCGGGTTCGTCCGTTGCGGTCTAGGAAGGAGATTTGGGTGATGCGAGCACTTTAATTACTTTAGTACTCACCCACTGACGGCAGATTGAGGACAGATCGGAGGAAGCCTGTTAGTCCGGTTCCTGGCTTGTCCAGGTCCGTCCGGGCTGTGAGCAAGAGAGGTCCCTCTCTCGTCCAACAACATAGGGGACCGCATGTTGTGGTTCAGATATTTTACATTCGGAGCATATGTCTGTCGGTCGGGACGCTCCGTTATATTGACAGTCCGAGAGACTGTCCTTAATGCTTCCTCATCCTCACAGCAGGGCACACGACTGCACATTGGCTACGTGACCTCGAGTATCCGATCAGTTTCGTCATTCAGTGATTCCACGGCGAATAGGTCGCGCCATCCGGTAGCCAAGGGACACGAGGCCTATACACTCCGTTCGCTCGCATATTGGTAGTATGCATGGGGTAACGATCACGGAGCTTCCAGCGGCAATGCATTGTAGGACCGCTTCTTCTCAGGCCTCAGTGACGGACGTGCTATCCGAGTTAGCACAGTTGTTTCGCAGCATCCCAGCAATTGAGAGTTTCTTGGTCGAATCAGGAATTATCCGACGGTGCTGGGTCGGTGCGGTCCGCGGTTGCATCAGGTACGGACGACCGAACGCTTTATAGGGTTCGACAGGATGGCGAAAGGGATTCGAAAGATTTCGAGTTTTCCCTTTAGTAGTATCGGAAGCTGCCTTTCATTTCTTCTGGCATTATCTTCCAGTGATTGTTATTTCGGACTTCATTGCTGCGATCTTGGATAAGAGACTTATAGCATCATTGGACTCGGATTTTTCGATCGGTTCAGGGACATTGTCCCTGACTTACCGACGCAGTCCATTAATGTCATTACAACATGTGTTTTATTTTTCGACGCTATATATATACATACAAGCCTGCTACCAAGCATGATAGTTTAGTTTCTTGTCCGCGTTTGTCATTTCTGCCGTTTTATCATTTATACGAATAGTTTATTTTGGCAGAGCAGGGCATACCGAGAGTTCATATGCGTCTAGACGGTGTGGTTAAAGACTGGAAATATTCTTTTTCGCCGTTTATGTCTTTTCCAACTTCAATGTTGGAAACGACATGATGTATAGTAGACTTAACTTAGACGCTTTATCATACGTAATCCGCCTTACTGAGGCGTTATCATTACGTCTTCAAGAAAAGATTTACGGGATATTATTCTCAATGTAATTTCTTTTGAGGGCAGTAGTTTGTTCACGTATAACTCCGCCCTTCAGTGGCTGATTGGAGTTGGTTCGACGTGACGCAGCCCTAGCTACATCCACATGCGTGGATAGTAAGGTTAAGAACTCTCTCAGAGTCGCTTCGTTCTCGGAGGAGCTTCTCTTCGACGGCAACTTTTCGGCAATCCATGAATTGCTCGATTTACACGTTCTCTTGTCTATCTAGTGTTACAAGAGATTCAGACTGGGGCAAACATTTGGTGGTTGACTCAGAGAGTGCCACCGCAGTTGCCGGACCCGAGTGTGGCTGTTATGACGGTTGCCAGTCAAACAGATTGGGATATAATACTGATCCCAACGGATTCGAAGTGCCAGGGTCTTTGGGTTCCGCAGTCTCTTAGCAACCAATTTTCTTCCGCGGAATAATGTTTTTTTAGGCTTGCTTTATGTCATTGCATGAACATTATTCAGAAACGCATGCCCAAATCCTGTCCTTTAATTCGACAGTAGTGGCGTATCTCCGGAACCAGGGAGGCACTCTTTCGTTTCCGTTATTCAATTTAATGGAAAGAATCCATCTGTTGGTTATAGTACACCAAGTTCTGTTTTGGTCCGTCATATTCCGGGTCGTCTGATTGTTTTACTGGACTCCCGTTCACTTACGGGTCGCTTGTTGCTGTCAGAATGGACTCTCAACAAACAAGTATTCAATCAGATTTGCTATCTATGGGAGCGCCCAATGATGATTTATTTACGACACAGCTTGCTTATCAATTGCAGACGTATGTGTTGGCTTGTCCAGATCTCTGAGCTAATGTTGTTAACGCTCTATTGATCTATAGGACGGAATGATAGGATACGCGTATCCTCCGGCGCTGTTGTTTCAGCAGGTATTGCTAAGATAAACAACCACAATACATTTCTGTTGATAGCATCTCTATCTTCACAGAGATCATGGGTAATTTACTCTCTTGTCTACTGTGGGTCTTAACGTGAAATCTTCCTCAATGTGAGGATCTTTTTTCACTGGGTAAATCGTGTCATCTTTATCACAACCCGCAAGGTCGCAACCTTCATGTTTTCCGTTGTGTGGTCCGTATTGCATTGTAAGCATTGTACTGGACGAGCTTTGGACGCGATTTCTTACTATAGGAGATCCTCTTCTTCGCTATTCTATGCGGCTAAAGTGGAGGCTCTTCCGTCGTTGGTGTAGGGATCATTATGTTCATATTGTTGATCCCTCCATACTACTCATTGCAATTTTTTAGTATACTTGTTTCACAAGATCTACTGCAGCCTGTTATTATTAAGGTTATAGGTTTATGTTACCTAATACCTATGCACTCTATGATAGTTTACAATTGAGTCTTATGTCTCTTTATCTAAGTCAGTTAGTAACTTTTTGATAAATAGACTTAGAATCTTTAGATTAAATTCCTATATGGATTTTAACTTCGGTTCTTATTTAGCTAAGTAATCATTTGAGCCTCTGGAAACAGTAGTTTTCAAATTCTGACCTTTTAGACAGTAATTCTGTTGGTTTCTCTTTTACTGTAGACTCAGTGAGTTTCATGCACTATCGATGGATGATTTTCACTTTCATAGTTTCGGAATCACTACTTCCGTTACTATTTAGGTTGGATTTTTGCATAAGAGTTAGGCTTCTAATATCCGGAACCTATTGTTTTTAAGGTCCTTCCGTCTTCGTACGGGCATAGGCCTTTACTCTTTCCGGGTAGAGTTTATGTATTTATAAACAGATATCTGTTTATTACTATGGCGTAAGCTTCTTCTGTCTTTGATGCCTAGTAGGACGTTACGCTCCATTCTATTGTTAATGGATTCTATTAACTATCGGTACTGCTTATGGTATATCATTGACTTAGCAGTTGTGCATAAGATTTCGGCTCATGAAGTAAGAGTTCTTCTACATCTTGGGCTTACATTAATAGTGTCGCTATTATAGATTTTTGAAGGCCGCTCATTGCGCTCAGCCATCCACATTCATGAATTTTTATCTCAGAAATATCGAGTCCATTTCTGGAGGCCTCTATTGTTAGGTCTATTATCTACTGCTCAGAATGTCATTCACTTAACAGTTGCTACTATAGCTAGGTAGGCTGTCTGTTTCGGCAGTGTCTCCGTTCGGCTGCCCTCTTCGCTCTGGGCTATTTGACCCAGGGCAAGAAAAAAGGGGGGGGGGGGGGAGGGTGTTCCCTTGGGTCACCTGTTTTACTATGAAAACAAGGGGATACCTCCTCCGGAGTTAGTCATTCTGAGCTGTTTTTGGGATGGTTGTTTAGTGAGAAGTTTAGGTTTTTAAAATTCATTCAAGTCTTAGTTTTTAAAGTATAGCTTTTGATTATTGCATATGTCAACGGACATGATTATGCAATCCTCAGACACTTTTAGGAGTATAAGAGTCTCTATTCTCTAGACTTACTTTATTTATTGGCTTACTTTAAAAATTATTAGTATAAGGATTATATTGGATATTAATAGAGTACATGGATGTATGAAGCTCAATTTTGGAAGGTGTTCTATCTTTCTAATTTATCATAAATAAGAAAGATACATGTAAGGCCTATTACTTCTTTTTCCCTACAGGGGGTGACTCTATTTTATATTATTGAGCATATTCCATTTTGCTCTATGTCCTTGGCCCTCCAGCCTTTTTACTATTCAGCTATGTCTGGGTCATTGGTACAGTATAAAAATGTTAAAAAATTTATAGTAATTTCTATATTTTTTATACTTACCAATGACCCAGACGGGGATGGCCCTCCCAGGAGTTGGGAAATCTTGCCTCCCCGCTGAGTACATAGCGCTTACCAGGCACTGGTTTTTAGAATGATTAATGGCGCCAATTTCGGAACGTCCTTGACACTGCACATGCGCAGTAGAGGCGAAGTGTGGAGGGCCTTTCAGGACATGTTTTCTGTGGTTTTAGATGCAAATTTTGGGGATTGGGGGGCAAAATTTGTGTTTGGCCCTATATTTTAAGAGTTAGCACCAGCTATGTCTGGGTCATTGGTAAGTATAAAAAATATAGAAATTACTATAAATTTTTTAACTTTTCAGGGAACCTGAGGGTGATTTTCAGGGAAATGGGATGGATTTCAGGGAAATGTTCGCGCGGGGGCAAAATAAAAGAAAAAAACTTGTGAATTTTCAGCTCACAGACCACTATTAACACGAGGTTATATCCAGAACTAGTTGTCAACTATGCTGATGCATTTATGCTATGTTGAAAAATTAAGAAAATCATAAAATAACTGTTGATTTGACCCCCCCCCCCCCCATATCTCCCCACCCACCCACACTGTCCCACAGAGCACATCCACCTGTGGTTTGCTCTTATCAAAGTCTATTTAGCTAATAATTTCCCATGTCTGGAAATGTTAAAAGGAAAAGATGTCCTGATGTTCAGTTACTTCAAGAACATTAGTACTCAGAAAGTATCTTTATCAAACTTCATGCATGTGGGACGCTTATGCCCTAAACATCATTGAAGCATTTTTGTTCAATTCCATTCAAAATTTTCTGGTTACAGATGGCCTACAGTTAACAGTTCTGTAGTCAGCACAACAGAATAAATGTGGTGTTAGAAAAAAGTCCATTGTGTTTAAATATGCTGTCATAATTTTTCGGCATCCTAAGCGACATTAACCTACTTTTAAGCTGTGCTAAATAGTTGATGTGTACGTTTTGATTTTGGAAAAGGGATGAGAATTAAAGCTATTCTATGAAGGAATAAATAAATATATATTATTTAATTCCTTTTCATATATTTTAATTTCCAAAAACTGCATTTAAATGAAGGTGGAGTTTTCAATTTTTTGAAAGTAAGTCACCTATTTTCACTTCGACACTCGCACATTTATCACAAATCTCCGAAGAAAAACCCCAGAAATGAACATGAACACAGTTGAAATATATATCGTAAAATAGCCTTTTCTTAAATAAATTTAACTTAAATCCAACTTAAATCCATATTTTACTGCTTCGTGAGTTTTTACCAGAGTTTGAAATGCATGTGATTTGACTCCGAACGTTTTTCATAAGTTACAACAGGAACGAAATATTTGACTGTTGTTTTCCGGGATTTTTGGTCCAAACTGATTCCCGTCTGGGAGGCCGGGAACTACACTGAAATTCCGGGATTTTCCCGGGCATTCCGGGAGAGTTAACATGTCTGCTCTTCACCCCTGAAGTCGGACCATCCAGTAGCTAGGGAGACAAGGCCTTGATCATCGGAACGTTCGGAAAAAGGATCTGTTTCTGACACACCGTCCCAGGAGCAGCATGCGGCTAAGAAACGGAAGACTGCTCCTCAGGCCTCGATGACGGACTTGCTGTCGCAGATTGCGCAGCTGATCGCAGCATCCCAGCAAGTGCAGTTGCAGCCTCCCTCAGACTCAAAATCTGAGATGTCAGATGGTGCTGGGTCGGTTCAGTCGTCTGTTCAATCAGATGCAATGGACCGAGATTCGCAAATGATTCTCTCGGATGGTGAAAGGGAAAAGGAAGAGGATTACCCTTCCCTTTCGGAACAGTACATGGTTGCGATGACTTTCATCCATCAATACTATCCTGATTTTGTTCTGCCGAATCAGAATGTTGTGACAACAAGAGAGAAACCGCTGGCATCGTTAGGCGCAGACTTCATCTGGACAAAGGAGGAAGTCCTTTCTTTTCTGGTTCAGTTTATGCAGGTGTCGCAGGCCTTTGGCCATATTGACGACGCTGTATGTATCCTCTTGAGTGTGAGGAAGAAGGCGGTTTCTCATCTTCATCTTCCGTATATATACCATTTTTTGGACCACGTTCATTTTAAAACAGTCGGGGAAGATGTTCAGAGAGTTCTTCTGCATTTGGATGAGCAGGCCGGGGATCTAGAAGTATCCTTACCTGTATCATTCACTATTTGCTCAGACACAGTTGAGACGGCAATTTCTTCAAATAGAGCGAATTTGGACGTTATGTCTTAGCAGATCACCTTACAAGAGCTGTGGCACAATGTCTCAAGGGAAAGGAATTTGAGGATGTTCGTATCTCTCTTAGAGTTCTTTCCAGGGCAATTATGTATACCACGTATAACTCTGCCCTAACAGTGGCAAATCTGGAGTTAATCAGATGTGATGCTGCCCTTGCGTCATCATCACTGATAAGATGACAAGGTGAAAATCTCTCTCCGAGTCGCTCCGGTTTCTGGACATTTTATTTTCGACGACCAGCTTTCATTAGTCGCTGTGTAAAAATATGATAAATTCGTAGTAATTTGTATATTTTTATACTTACCAATGACCCAGACGGGGACAGCCCTCCCATGAGTGGGCACTCATACCTCGCTGACTATAACATTTAGCAGGCACTATAGTAGGAATGATATTTGGCGGCAATTTCGGTACTTCCTGGACACTGCGCATGCGTAGATGTCAAATGTAAGGAGGGCCATATTGGACATTAAATTTTCAGTTTTTGATGCAAATTTTGGGGTTTGGGGGGCAAGATTTGTGT
The DNA here is from genome assembly GCA_031216915.1 of Pictodentalium vernedei. Classification (NCBI taxonomy): domain Eukaryota; kingdom Metazoa; phylum Mollusca; class Scaphopoda; order Dentaliida; family Dentaliidae; genus Pictodentalium; species Pictodentalium vernedei. The sequence goes on from CM062297.1 coordinate 739,716,097, forward strand.
TTGGCCCTGGATAGTTTAGAGTTAGCACAAGCTATGTCTGGGCCATTGGTAAGTATAAAAATATACAAATTACTGTGAATTTATCATTTTTGGAATTTTGTCCAATTTTTTTGAAAATGTTTTTGAAATTAATTTTTTGATTTGTATTTTGAATGTTGGATTATTATGTATCTTTATCATATATTTATTGTGGTGTTGGTGGGAATACTATCGACTTTGTTTGATTAATTATGAAAGCTTATTGTTCAAAATGCAACGCGAGGAAATCTTCCTCAGATTTACATGCTTGTTGCCTTGCTTGTAGTTGATGTACTCCCGCTAATTCTTGTCCTACATGTGTTGATTGGGATGACAAATGTTGGACACGTGTGTCACGGTATGTTGTTAGCAGTGAGAGGCCGATGCCGGTCCTCTAGCCACAAAGTCAATCAAGTTTCTCAGTTTCTTTTTTCAGAGGAACAAGAGCAGGGTGATGATTATGTGACACCTTCCAGAAGTGTGCTACCGTCGGCATGCTCTGATGAGCAAACAGAGCTAGCTGGCAAAGTGCTCATGAATATTAGGCAGGGGATAAAGCCAGTAGCCGGTGGCTTTAGTCCCTTGTCTGCAGCTAGCTCGATCGGCGAAGCGGTTACTCCGTCTGTGGGTACCATGACCGCGGGTACATCCGTTGCGGTCTTAAGAAGTGGATTGGGTAGAGCGAGCACTTTAAAACATAAACATGCTCACCCAACGACGACAGAACAAAGGAAGAAGCCAGCAAGTGTTGTGGGAAGCTCGGCGAGGTCTGAAAGGACCACGAGCGAGAGAGAATTAGAATGCTGCAACGAAGGAGAAGGTCCTTTCTTTTCCGGTTCAGTCTAGGCAGGTGTTGCAGGCCTTCAGCCATATAGACAATGCCGTATTTAATCTCTCGAGCACGAGGCGGTTTCTGAACTTCATCTTCTATGAACATACCGTTTCTTGGACCACGTTCATTTAAAACAGTCGGGGAAGATGTTCAGAGAGTTCCTCTGCGTTTGGATGAGCAGGCCGAGGATCTAAAGGTATCCTTACCTGGATCATTCACAATTCGCTCAGACACAAATGAGATGGCAATTTCTTCAAATAGAGCGAATTTGGATGCTATGTCTTACGCAGATCACCTTACAAGAGCTATGGCGCAATGTCTCAATGGAAAGGAATTTGAGGACGTTCATACCTCTCTTATAGTTCTTTCCAGGGCAATTATGTATACCACATATAACTCTGCCCTAACAGTGGCTAATTTGGAGTTAATCAAACGTGATGGTGCCCTTGCGTCATCATCACTGAAAAATGACAAGGTGAAAAACTCTCTCCGAGTCACTCTGGTCTCCGGACATACTCGACAAGCTTTCATTAGTCTATGAACAGGCTACTAAGAAAGTGTTGAATGCTCTGCTTTTAAAGTCAGTGTCTAATCGACCTGCTGCCGCAGACGAGTAAAGGAGGACGTTCCAGACAGAAATCGTCAAAAGGGGACTCCTCATGAGGGTATAGGAAACCCTCTTATTCTTACTCTGGAGGTTGTTAGTATAGTGACTCGGGAAAGGGGTGGAGGTCTGATTGGGACTATCGGTCAGATGCCCCTAGGCCGACGAGATGAGGTTCTTCGCGGGGAGGACGTGGTTTCTCCTCCCGTAAGCCTCGCAGGTCGTACAGGTGATGGTCAAGACCTCTATTGATTACCAGTTGGCGGAAGGTTATCAAGCTTTGCAAAAAACTGGATAACAATCACGGAAGACCAGTGGGTGAGAAGTGTAGTCTCGGACGGCCTACGGCTATCATTTCGAGCGAAACCCCCACTAACAAGATGTCCGCTTTGGACAAATCTTCCATCAGATCTTTGCAAAAGAGAGTCTCTCATAGCGGAGGTACAAGCTCTCTTATCAAAGGAAGCAATAGAGGTCATCGGGAATCAAAATTCTCAAGGTTTCTACAGTCACCTGTTCCTCGTACCGAAGCCAGACAGCTCGTTCCGACCAGTTATAGACCTGAGCTGGATAAACAAGCTCATTGTGGCTCCAAAATTCTATTTGGAGACCATTCGCTCAGTAAGGGCGAGTGTTCGAGTGCGGCAAGCGTAGATCTAAAGGATGCATATTTTCATGTTCTGGTACATCCGGCATTCAGAAAGTACCTGTGGTTCGCCGTACAAGGGAAGGTGTATCAGTTCAGGGCAATGTGCTTTGGTCTGAACCTGGCTCCCTGGGCATTCACTCGTATAATGAACTCGGTAATGTCACACTTCCGAACTCATTCGTCGGCTTACTTGGACGTCATTCTACAGAGATACGGCAACAGAATTATTCTTCAGAACGATGTTCAGAGTCTGCTTTCATTACTCCGACATCTCGGTTTCATCGTAAACGAGAAAAAGTCGGATCTGGCTCAGTCCAAGTCGTTCATTCACTTGGGAATGAGCTTTGAGACTCGCAACAGTCTGGTTCGTCTTCTGTTACCCAGAGCGAAATTAGTCAGTTGTTATGCTCACTTTTGTCTACACTCAGACGCATGAACAGCGAGGGAATTCATACGACTGTTGGGGCTGTGCAGAGCGGCTGCAGATCTTATTCCGATGGGTCGTCTGCGCATGCGTCCCTTCCAGATATTCTTTACTCAGAACTGGAGTGTGAAGATGCATTCACTCGAAACCACTATTGTTTTAACGGACCTGATAAAACAAAGGGTTCAGATTTGGGCCGATATTCAGTGGTTAACTTAGGGAGTTGCCCTGCAACTGCCGGATCCGGCTTTCACGATTATGACGGATGCGAGTCAGACAGGTTGGGGATTGACCCTAAGTCCCGCAGATTTGAAGTGTCAGGGTCTTTGGGACCCTCGGTTCCTGGAGAAGCACATAAACATCAAAGAGATGATGTTGATATGGCTAGCACTACAACATTGGATTCACATAATAGCGGACGCTCATGTTCAGATTTTGTCAGACAACTCAACAGTGGTAGCGTACATCAGGAACCAGGGCGGCACTCATTCGATTCGCTTAAGTCACCTATTTTCGTTTCGACACTTGAAGCTCCGACTGAAACAGAACAAAATAGAAATAAAAAATCTGCAAAAGGCAACAATAGACAATTGATTGTCGTGTGATTTCAAATAAATGGTCGCTTATTTGACGAATGAAAATGCCCATTTATCACACTCAAGCACATTCGATTCTTGAAAATAATCGTTTTTATGTAAACCTCGGATCACTCAGTTCAGCCTTTTCTCATTTTGGCCAATTTTTAGAGGGCGACTTGTAATCGCCCTGACTATTTTTCTAGGCTACTTTGGGCTTAGAAGGGTGATATAATTGCCCTAGTTGCCCTCACAGCTGGTCCCTGGCTGGAGGTAATTATACAAGCCAGCTTTTTCCATTTATCTCACTCCTTCGGTTCGAATCCCACCTGCGGCAACAGCACTGTGACGTTGTGTACTAAGGCGTACGGCACGTCGATGGTGCACCTGTCTTCAACCAATGCTAACCCTGCTTGTGTGGAGTCAGTATGTTGGGGAGATGACAGTTGCTCGCCATTGCTCAGTGGTTCTCTCCGGCTTCCTCCACCCGTAAATCTGTCACGGTCATGGTTAGCCATTGTGCAGAAATATGTGACCTTAAACACCAATAAATAAATAAACCTTACTCCTGTATGGTTCCTCTACCTGTTATTTATGCAACAATGTCTGGGTTAGTGGTAATTGGTGGATAAATATAAATTTAACATAATTTCTTTATTTATCATACCTACCACTGGCTCAGACAAGAAGTGCCCTCCCATGAGTTGTTCACTCACTCCTCCCTGTATTCACGACAAGCACTTAGCAGGCACAACAAAAGAATGGTTAAGGAAGGGAATGGACATGGCCCTTCGTGGATCCCTGCACATGTGCATACATCATGCATGGAGGCCTATACAGGATTCTTTATTTATTTTATTTATTTATTTTTTATTTATTGGGTTGGGGGAAGTTCAAATTTAATGTTTGACCTGATTCTTTGATTGAGCTAACTTAGCTTTGTCTGGGCCAATGGTAGGTATTAAAAATAAAGAAATTGTTTTAAATTTCCAATTTTTGGCCATTACATTAGCAAAAAGGTTCATGAATCAACCTCAGATTCACAATATGCTGGGATTTCTTTTTCAGCACCCTGTCCTAAAATTCAAATTCACACATTGTCACTTAAATCAACAATCTGGCTTATTTATTAAATTGCAACAGATAATGTTAGCTGAATAATTAATTGAAGTACAAAGTACTTTAGAATATGGAAATTATTACTTTCATTTAGTGAACAACAAGAAATCTTGAATTTTGCATTTCATCATCCCATTAAAAATAACCTCATTTTAAAAGTGTTGTCCATTTCAGAAACTGGTATTGTTTGATGCTATGTTTTTGGCTTTAGTCCAGGACAAAGTTGATTTTGTTCAACTTTTCATTGACAATGGAGTAAACTTCAAAGAATTTCTCAACGTTAAAACACTTTGGAATTTGTATGCAAATGTAAGTATATTCATGTGATTTTTCTTGGTCAATGATTCTTCTTGCATGAAGAAAGTAGACCCTAAATCTTTCAACATTGTATTCAAGTATTCAGTTACTATTACATAATATTAAATATTATTTTCCATTTTATTCCTTGTTATCCCGCTTTTAGGAATCAGGGGATACAGCGATCAGCCTATCACCCCTTCTATCCACCTGTCCGTGAGAAACAAAAAGCACTATAACTCCATTTAAGGTCAGTTATGAAACCTAATTCAGTGGTGTTTGTTGACAGGAGGATGAGGATACATGTAGTAAATTTTGGAGTTTGGCAGTCATCAAAAATGGAAATCAGAAGCCATTTTGTACCTAAAATAGTTATACTTCTTAACCCAAAAATAAAGGCCTGGAAATATTTTATTACATCCTGCCTTCCCTTTCATCAGCCTTCATCAAGTGGCCTTGCAGTTATTTTTAGGGAAGTCTTGGCTGACTATTTTTGCATCCAAGACTTACCTAGAAACAATTGCCAGGATATTTAGAATGAAACTTGTGAGTTTGATGTGAGTCTACATGTTAAGGCACTTATTCTCTCTGCAGTAAAAAGTGATCAGCATTTGAATTAGGCCTTTAACCTTTACCTAACAAATTTGCCTCATCGCCCTGCATAAGTTACAAATTAAGTAGTGGAAAAAAGAATAATTTCCTACAAGTCATATAATGTGACACTTCATTGAAATGCTCTCATCAAACTTGTTCCAATGAGGGGGGCACATGATAGGATTTTGTTGGAAGTTGTTTTTTTTAATTTGAGAAAAAAAAAATTAAAATAACAAATAATAATGGCTAAATGGTCATGGGTTAAGCAAGAACATCTAAATAGTGTTCTGTATTTTGATTATTTTTGTTATGGAAAACAACTAGCACAGTATGCGTAACCTAGTTTTTGGGTTTCCAAATAGTGCATAATTTATGCAAATTGGCCAGCTATCTTAAATTGTAAAATTGTCTGTCAGTGGACAAAAAAATTACCCAAATGACCAAAACTCTTATCAAGACCAATTATTAAGCCTTAAGGGCCTAGAGATTTTTACATTTTTTTGCTACACTTTGACAGTGTTCACCCTGTGACTTTTCTGCTGTTTTTTTTTGCAAGTCTTGGCTGCCTATATAGGCAGCCAAGACTTGCCTAAAAACAACTGCCAGGGTGCTTAGAATAGAACTTGTCAGTTAACCCAAAGACTGTAGCTGTTCTGATGCTAAAATTGTGATTAAAGTCGGAATTAGGCCCTCACGGTTCAAGTCATTAAACAAAGTTGGAATGACATATTGGGATTGTTAGCCTGTTTTTTTTGTACTCCATTTGAAAAAAAGGGCGTATTATAGTATAGTGTTCACTTTTGGTTTCCAGATGATAACTTTGGCTACAAATGTGATATCCAATACACTTTTGGTATATGTTCTTAACAACAGAAAATACAGATCACATTTGATAACAACGGTTTTTGTGTCGCCACCCCACGAAGTGGGGAGCGACATATAGGGATTACTTTTGTCGTCTTACGTCGTCCGCGTCACACTTTCTCTTATCCGCCACTCCTCTTTAACCTATGAATGGATTTTTATGAAACTTTCAGTGATTCTTTATCACATAATGGCATTGTGCACCTCCTATTTTATTTTGTGGGGAGCGACATATAGGGATTACTTTTGTCGTCTTGCGTCGTCCGCGTTGTCGTCCGCGTCACACTTTCTCTTATCCGCCACTCCTCTTTAACCTATGGATGGATTTTGATGAAACTTTCAGTGATTCTTTATCACATAATGGCATTGTACACCTCCTATTTTATTTTTTGATCCGCTGTATTTTTTCCAGAGTTATGCCCCTTTTCCACTTAGAATTCTGTCTGAAACGCCAGGCGACACACGTCTTCCATGGAAGACTCACATCTAAGTTCCAAGTTTCCAGATGATAATTTTCATAGTGTTCACTCTAGCTACAGGGGTATTATGCAGTGCCCACCTGTGCTCTTATTTTCTCTCATTTACCGAATCCTGGCCACAGTTTTCAAGCTATTGCCTTGAAATTTGGCACAAATGTTAATGGTTATCCAGGCCTGAATGTAATGGAACCTGATTTTTTACCTTTATCCAAAATAATTCTGAATTTACTTTTTTCTTTCATCTTTTAATATCAATGCCTATATGAAGCATCCCTCTTTCAAATTTTGGAAATATAATCTACAGCAAAAACAATATCCCAAAATGTGGTGCTGACATGTGAAATTCTGAAGGTCTCTGACCGCATTTTTGGGTGACATGATGGATGTTGAAATTGCCATAAATTAAATGTTGGCCATTTTCTTGAAATTTTAGTATGTTGTAAAGCTAAAAAAATTACCAGATTTTTTTTATTTAACCTCATTTTTTGACGTTTTTACATCAGTATACATTTTTTTGCAACCCCTCTAAAAGTGTGGCCCCCTATGTCAACAACAGCAAAAGATAGAAACTAAACATACAGTGCAAGGGATAGTTGGAAGGATGTCTAGGCACAATTATATGCTTATTGACACAGTAATCACCGGTGACTTTAATTTCCACCTCGAGGACATGAACAACAAAGACGTACTTGATTTAGTGTGCTCCGGGAATCTATGGAGCTAACTCAGCTTGTGACAGGCCCACCCATCGCAGCAATCACACCCTCGATATGGTAATCATTCGTGCATGTGATCAAAACATGGTACACAATCTGGAGGTTCATGACATAGCCATATCAGACCATTACATGGTGAAATTTGACATCAGGCTTCCCCAGCCACAACCATTTAAAGAGACGATTACCTACCATAAACTCAGGAACATTGATCCCATTGCATTTTCACGTGCAATATCGTTATCGGCGGATGAGATCCATCGCGAGTCGACGGTAAATGAATCTGTTACCAAGTTTACTGATCTTTCACATAAACTTATCGATGATTTTGCGCCTGAAATATCCAGAATTGTGTCCAGGCACAACCTTTCCCCCTGGTTTAGTAGTGAAATCAGAGATGCGAAATGCATGTGGCGAAAATTTGAATTGCAATGGAGAATTTCGAAACTCACCATACACAGGGAAATGTATGTGAGCCAAAAGATTGTGGTTAATCGGTTGATTCATCGAGCTAAAAAAGACTATTTTGCCTCTATTATATCAGACAATAATAAGAAACCCAATGTGCTGTCTGAAGTAATTGACAAGCTTCTTCATAGAAAGCCGAAGGCAACCCTACTGGAACACTCATCGGCCGAAGATTTAGCCAACAGATTTTCTAACTTCTTTATAAACAAAATTGACACCATTCGGTCTGGTCTCAGCCCGCCTGTGGAGGGTAATATTCCATTACAGCCTCATCCACCTCGTATGGCATCGGCAACTCTTGAATCGTTCAGGCTGCTTACGCCCGATGAGTTGGCTGAGATTGTAATGAAAGCACCATCCAAACAATGTAAGCTTGATGCTATTCCTACAAAACTACTAAAATCATGTCTTCCTGATCTTATGCCATGGCTGAATAAGTTGCTAGCATCATGAGTTTTCCCATCATCTATAAAAGAGGCTCTAGTCACACCTCTCATTAAGAAACCTGGTTTGGATCCTGAAATCTTAAAAAAGTATCGTCCCGTTTCTGGTCTTTCATTTCTGTCCAAAGTAATTGAGCGTGTAGTTGCTAAACAGATCCGCGAACACATATCTAGATGCAATCTTGCAGAGGAGTTTCAATCAGCATACAGGTCATTCTGCAGTACTGAAACCGCCCTTTTACAAGTGCAGAACGACATTCTCCTCTCCATGGATAAACGGCAAGTTTCCTGTCTGGTATTGCTCTATCTCAGTGCGGCGTTTGACTCTGTCGACCACGGCGTACTTCTTAATAGGCTTGGTATTGTTAGTACTGCCATGGAGTTGTTTCGATCGTACCTGACGGATCGAACACAGCGGGTAACTGTCACAGGCTCAAACTCAAAACAGGCTCATTTGAAGTTTGGTGTTCCCCAGGGGTCAGTGCTTGGACCTTTGCTATACGTCATTTATGTTCTGCCCTTTGGCGATATCATCTGCAGACATGGCCTGTCATTCCATTGCTATGCGGATGATACACAGCTGTACATACACTTTACACCACGGTCCGATACAATGGCCAAAGAAAAACTTGAAAAATGTGTACCTGATATTAGATCTTGGATGGCAGAAAATTTCTTAAAACTCAATGCTGATAAAACTGAAATCATATACATTGGATTAAGCCATCAGTTATCTAAATGCTCAAGGCCCGATCTCAACATTGAAGGCAGTACTGTATCACCATCGACCACGGTACGCAACCTCGGATATTTTATGGATGAGAACCTGTCGGCGGGAAAACATGTCTGCAGGGCATCGTATTATCATCTCCGAAATATCAGCAGGGTGCGGGGCATGGTTGATGGGGCAACAGCTAAACAACTTGTCCATGCCTTCATTACATGTCACATAGACTATTTCAACTCTCTCTTATTTGGTTGTAAACAGAGCATCATTGACAAAATTGCCACAATACAAAAATGTTCAGCACGTGTAATTACTATGACCAAACGTTCCTGCCACATTACACCTATTCTTAAAAATCTGCACTGGCTGCCTCCGAGGGAACGCATTGAATTCAAAATTCTCATATTAATTTGGAAATGCTTAAATGGCGAGGCCCCACCGTATCTGTCCACTTTGGTTTCACGTTATGAACCCGGTAGATCACTACGTTCGAAAACGTCACACAATCTTGTCCATGCACCAGGTGACCTCACAACAGCTGGCGATCGGGTCTTTTCAGTGGCTGCTCCATTCCTTTGGAACTTGCTTCTGAGTGGGCTGAGAGCATCCCAGAGTCTACCATCTTTCCGATCAGCTCTCAAATCACATTTGTTCCAGCGGGTATATAACTTACGATGAAGACCGCTGATTGTGATTCATCCGCTTGGAGACAGTCAGTAAATAGGAAATGCAGAGTGATATATATATATAAAGCTTTTTTTTTGGTGTTAAGCCCAAGAGCTCTATGAGGATTTTCAGCTTAAACTACATTTATTATTATTTATTATTTATTTATTAAACTGAATGCTATGATGTCAAATGAGACAGAGATGCAAAAAAAAAACTTAAAAACTAACTTCAAGTTTCAGACTATGTGACCTTTTTTCCATTCATGGTCCCATACACAAAGTTGAAAAACATTTGAAAATCCAAGGTCAAATACCAGAGATATAACCCACAGCCCTACACCCCCAAACTACATAACCTAGCACAAGATTGATTTCACAGGTGGCTAGAGGAATAATTGTAGTCAGACTTTCATAATTTTTTTTCAACATCGCCCCAAAATTGTTTATGCGATGTCGTAAATGCCCATTGGGGGAGGAAATCATCAACATTCAGTTTCCCTGCACAAGAAATCTTACAACATTTTACTTGTGGTACGAAATACAAAGTCAAACATTTTTAGCTCAATGTCTGATATGACCTATTTGGATGTGTCGCAATCCGTCATCCATCTGTATGTCTGTGCATCCATACATCCACAATCCCTTTAGCACACCCTACATGCCGCATCTCTTACCCGATCAGTTTCAGATTTCATATGTGGCTTTGGGGTAATGTCTAGATAGAAGCTTTCAATTTTTTTCGGAATTTTGATGAAAATATGGCCGCTGGTGGCCATCTTTGATTTGGCACATAAATTGTCAACAATTCCATTAGAACACCCAAGATGCTGCATCTCTCACCCGATCTTTCTCGAATTCCAGATATAGCTTTGGTGTGATGTCTAGATACATGGCTGGCAGTGACCATCTTGCATTTGGCATATAAATTGTCAATAATTCCATCAGCACACCCTTCAGTCCACATCTCTCACCCAATCTTTTTCATATATATGCAGCTTTGATGTCTAGATGTGAGCTATTAAATTTTGCTGAATTTTGTTGAAAAACATGGTCGTCAGTGGCCATCTTGGATTTAGCATATAAATTGTCAAAAATCCACACACCCTACAGGATGCATCCTTCACCTGAAGTTTTTTTGTCTTCCACTTTTTGAAAAAAAACGGGAGATATTAAATTTGGGGTGTCCTTCCATCCTTCCGTCCTTCCGTGTTTTTCGTTTCCAGACTCTAACTTTCCTTACAGTGACCGGATTTCGATGAAATTTGGGTAGTAGATTACTTTCGTCAATTGTGGGTTCAGGTTCGAATATGGGCATTTTCCGTTTATATGTAATTAGATTGCTGAAATTTGATTGGCTGACAGTTTCCAGACTCTAACTTTCCTTAAAATCAACTGATTTCGATGAAATTTCATATATGGATTACTTTTATCAATACCTAGGTCAAGTTCGAATGTGGGAAATTTTGTACCGAAAATCTGTCTGTCTGCCTGTCCGTCTGCCCTGTGCGTCAACGCACCTCGGACTAAAAGCCGTATTTATGAACCGATCTTCACGAAACTTCTTGGGTATCTTTGTTATCATTGTGAGACCAGAATATGTGTTTTGGGGTTTGGTCCAAAATTCAAGATGGCCACCAATGGCCATTTTGTTCCGAAATTGGGTGTAATCAGTTTTTTGTACAGAACTTCTATATGAAAGTTCTGATTTGAATAAAGTTTTGTGTGAATGTTTAGTAACATGGAATACATCACATATAATATGGGTTTTGTTCTCGTGCAGAAATTATGCAAATTAGGGAAACTTTGATTTATTCAGTGCTACTACTAATACACAGTAAGTGCACACCTTCTGTGTTTTTCGTTTCCTGACTCTAACTTTCCTTACAGTCGATTTTGATGAAATTTGGGTAGTTGATCACTTTCATCAATTGTGGGTCCAAGTTCGAACATGGGCATTTTCCATGCATGTTTGATTAGGTTGCTTAAATTTGGTTTTGACCTCCGTGAAAATACATCTGATAACCACTGTCTGAAGCACTGTCTGTTCTGTCTCTTCTAAATAACTTCCACTTGCAACTCAACTATATTCCACTGGATGCATTAATTCCCCTTGAAACTGCTGCCCAGCGGGAGACATGAATTAACTGAATTTGCTTGTCAGATTTCATATGCAGCTTTGGTGTGATGTCTAGATGGACACTATCGTTTTTTTTTAAAATTTTGTTTTAAAATGTGGCCACCAGCATCCTTGGATTTGGCATATAAATTGTCAATAATTCCTTTAGCACACACATCCTATGAGGTGCATCTCACCTGATTGCCAGGCAGGATTGCTGACCGTTCCATTCCCGTCGGGGGATCAGAAATTATCATTCCAAATTCTTCGAAAATATGATTGTGTCCATGAGGATGGGCTGATCAGGGGTCAGCCGAGTGGGCGACTAGGACGAAGAAGTCGCCTTGTCATCCCTCAAGTAGCCTTGGCTTACATTGGGGGCGAAATTCAAGTCGCCCTCCCAAAACTTCCTTGGGAGACATGGCAGTTTACTGTATTTTCTTATGTTTTATTTTAAAAAAAACCCAACGCTTCTGCATTCACAAAAAAGTAAACACGATGGCTGCTGTTAAAAACCGTCATACGGCTCTGAAAATAGCGTAAACTAGCCCAATTTTATATTTCTGAAAACAGTTGTAATGGCGTAGTCGTTCGAACAATACGCCTAAACTGATAGCAACCAGCACAAAATGCTATTTAAAACCAAAAGTGTCAGCAAAAACAACAGATCACACAAGACACGCTTCGAGTTTATTAGAATTTATTAAAGTTAATCACCGTTTCAAAACCAAAAAAATGTGCAGGGGACAGTTCATCCATAAAAACGTCGAAATTGCTTACGGTTACGCTCTGTTCCATTGAAAAATTGGTTGCATTGAAATTCGCCCCTCAGTTTTTGCATTGAAACTGAAAATTTGTCTTTGAAAGCTTGTGTTGGAAGGGGGTTAAATGTAATAAGGCTACGATAGAAATCACATATTTATTAGGATGGATACGAATGGCAGGCCTTATAGTACCAATCGGACATGTCAATGTAAGATGGATTGCAGAAATTGTCATTTTTCTGAACCGAGTGTTATCACCCAGCGCAGCGGGTAAGGGAGACAACTGAAATATTTTGTCATTTACCTTAGAAATAAATTAGCTCAAATTGTTAATGACGCTTAATTTACGAAGGATGTTGAAAACTTTTTTAACTACGCTTTTCAATTCAATTAGGACATTCAGAAACCACGAATGACCCAGCTTCTTATGTGAACTTGAAATTTATTTTAAATACTTTAAATATTTTTTTTAAAAGAATATACCTTCTATTACAGTGAAGAACACTCTCACCATGGGTAATACTAAATTTCAAATCCACTGCATTGAGGCAATCTTTATACAAAATCAACTGCATGGTAACCCTAGTCATCACCACTAGGGAAAGAGTTAGGGTATTCAGAAACCATGGACGACACAATTTTTTGTAGGGGAGGGGGGAGGATTTTAACCTACATGACTTAGTTTTGTGTGTGTAAGTATAACTTTTATTTATTTTTTTTCTCAACAATTGTGTCCTCTATGTACATTTATTTTGTAACGATGTCATATAAGTTTTGTTTTTTTCTGACTTCTCCCTCATGTCCACTGACTTCTCCCTCCTGGCCCCTGACTTCTCCCTAAAGTCTCTGGAGGGAGAAGTTACTTCTCCCTAAAATCAGCTGCTAGACTGACCCCTGGGGCTGATATTGTTTTTACTTCTTGCTCAACTTGACAATGTCAGGTATGGGCTATTGGGTTGAGTTGTTTTCTGTAGAAACCTGAGTGAATGACTTAGCATTACTGGAACTTTCTATTTAGTTCATTCCCTTCTTCGTCAAGATGAGCTGCAGTGTCATTGACACTTTCCTATTGATTTTTTTTTGTACCATGTACAACTCCGCTGAATATATATATAAAAAGGAGGCTTTTAATTAAGTTAATGTTTAAAGGTTTAAAGTTGAAAACATTTTGAAAATCAGATGTCAGATACCAGAGATATGACTGAAACATTCTCTGGGGTACCAATCTTTTAGTATTTTTATACTGTAACCAATGACCCAGACTTAGCTGGTGCTAACTCTTAAATATTCAGGGCCAAACACAAATTTTGCCCCCCAAATCCCGAAAATTTGCATCCAAATAAAAAAAACCCTGATGTCCTATATGGTCCTCCATACTTTTGTCTACTGCGCATGTGCAGTGTCAGGGAAGTACTGAAATTGGTGCCAAGCCTCACTCTTTGTTAGGCCCTTCTGTCAGTAACATCTCACTGACTTCTGTGCTTATAAATCTCAGTTAAAATGATGCCAGACACAATATCATGATGGAAATGGTGGATCCAAGGATGCAATAAGAGGATGAGAGGAAAAAACAGTGGCTGGATGTGTTCAGGGCTGTAACATAATTTTTATACAAAATTATTTCATGTTCCCTAATTTCGGAGCATGGGCCTGATGTTTTCATTCTTGCTATGAAATCTCCACTGTTTGTTAAGTGTTTCCTCTCTCCCTTTCCTTGAAACCCCCCTAATTAATCTCCTATGCTTTTGGAATATTTTTTGAAATTTTTTTCTGGAAAATATCTTGGGAGTTAACTTAGTTACAGAATGTTTATTCTGTTATCCCCATGGTTACATCCTCATCCTTTGGGTGTTTAGGCGTTGTTAGTCATGCATCTACCATCTGATGTATTCCAGTTTCTTCAGTTGAAGATTCTGTTTTACATCAGATAGTTTTAAGAATCTGCTCCTGACCTCGGGCCGGGTTTTTCAGTGCCTGGAGTCTTGTTTCCAGTTTTTAGCTCACCTGACTTTCAGTCAGGAGAGCTTTTTGTGACCGTCCATCGTCCGTGAACATGGTGTTTGCGTCTTCTCCTACCAAACTGCTGAACCAATTTAATTGATATTTTAGATAATAGTTTGTTATGACATCCCAATTTGATTTTGTTCAAATCAAGTTGCCTCGCCCATTGGTAGGGCCACACCCAAAAAGTGTGCTGAAATCTTAAAAAATCTTCTTCTCATGAACCAGCAGTAGCAGAGACTTGATATTTGGTGTGCAGCTTCCTTTTGAGGTGTAGACTCAGATTTGTTCAAGAGAAGTTTGTAGGGCTATATTTGGCATTGTAATGGGAGGGGCAAGAATATTTGCCCCTCCCAAAATTTCTATTTTCAAAACCGAGAGGCAGATTTGGACCAAATTTGATATGAGGGCTTATTGGGTCATAAGTACTTAATTTATGCAAAAGAAAATTTTCCTGTCGCCCCATGGAAAGCACAGGAGCTAAAAATATAAAAAAAATAAAACGCCCATATCTCCAAAACTACACAGCACTGAGAATTCTTATTTGTTGTGAAGCTTCCTTAGGACCAACAGAATGGAATGGTCAAAAAAATTGCTATCGGTTTTATCATGGGGTACTATTTGGGGACTTTGAAAAAGTGCTGAGTCCGCATTTTTAACACTGTGGGTAATGGGAAAAACATGCAAGACTACTTTTCTCCCAAACCATTGCTCCAAAAGCTTTCAAATTTGACATATAACATCTTTGGAAGATTGTTTCACATGTTTATTGAAATCAATTGCCTGGGTCTATATTTGGGCTCTCTATGGGAGCACAAATGTTTAAATTAGTGCAGTATGAGGAATATTCTTTAAAAATCTTCTTCAGATCTACCAATAAGAATCTTTTGATATTTGGTATGCAGCATCCTTGGGGGGTGAGATTCAAATTTGTTCAAGCCAAGTCCATGGGTTCATATTTAGGCTGAAAATTTGGGGCCCCATTCTGGACTTAGAAAATTTTGGACCAAAATCCGGAATTTTTTTTTGTTTTTTTATGTGTTTCGGTCAATTTTAAGACAAAAACAATTTTTTTTTTTTCCCCTGAAAATTTGGGGTCCGGGTTTTGGACCAAAATCCGGAAATTAGTTTTTTGGATTTTTATGCGTTTTAAGAAGAAAAAAAAAATTTAGGCTGAAAATATTTTGTTTGGGAAAAAAATCTGTTTTTTTATGCGTTTATCTCAATTTTGAGACGTAAAAGTGCAGGAACTGAAAATAGAAGGAAAATCCTTTGTATTTTGTGGGCACAATCTCTTCATCTAGTTGGTATATGCTTTTCTTAGGAGGGGCGTATGCAGCTTATTCAAGTCCCTGGTTTGATATTTAGACTACCATGGCAGGTGAGATCCCTCAGGCCCCCTGGGGCCTCTTGTTATTATTATTTGTTTACGTTGACAACGGTTACTTTCCTTAGTAATTTCGTGTCATCTGTTAGGATATATATGTAGTCAGATACAGTACATTCAAGGTGGGTTGTAACAAAAACACCCATCTCTGTGGAGATGACGTAAAGTGTAGAGGATTAAAACCCACGGTGGATTCACTCGACTTAATTACAGACCACTGCGACTACAAGTGTTGGGGATTAACAAGAATTAATTAGCAGTGCAACCAGTATGCAATCGCAAGTAATGTGCCATTTGACTCCACCGCAATGACCAGTGATTGAGATTACAGAAAATATCAATACATTAATCCCTCGAGACCAGTACTTGCGACAATTTCAGGGTGAATCTTAAAAGTAAAAACCATTTGTTTTTAGTGTTGATCTGACTGCAAACAAAATGTAATTCTATCGCGGAGAACGGATCTTTTCTGTCTTTTTGTGGTGAATAGACTAATAATATATCCGTTCAAACTTTGCAACTGGGTCAAATGAAACAAAAATTAATAAATAAAAACATAAAAAGAGAAATTCCTGAATTATTCGTTATTTGGCATCCGGGGTGGCCATCCGTCGTTCGTCCATCCTTTGTCCGTATGTCCGTCTGTCTGTCCGTCCGTCCGTCCATCCATCTGGCATCCGTATCCATTTCTTTAGCATTCGATAACTTGAAAAATATTGCTTGGATTGTCAAGTTACTTTATATTTGTGTTCAGGTTACTGATGTGCCAAGCTGTATAGTTTTTGGTGCAAATCTGATAATTTGATCCTGAGATATTAACCCTTTATCCTTCAAATTGAAAATTCCTCCAATCCCTTTGAAATTCGATAACTTGAAAAATATTGCTTGGATTGTCTAGTTACTTTATATTTGTGTTCAGGTTACTGATTTGGCGAGCTGTATAGTTTTTGGTGTAAATCTGATCCTGAGATATTAACCCTTTATCCTTCAAATTGAAAATTCCTCCAATCCCTTTGGCATTTGACAACTTGAAAAATATTGCTTGGATTGTCTAGTTACTTGATGATGATGATGATGATGATGATGATGATGATGATGATGATGATGATGATTTATATTTTGTATACTAATATACAGAAGTTTAAAATTGAATAATCAATAAATGTGAGTATACGGCTAGGAGATGGCATAGCCACTGGCTGTCTTCCTGCCATCCCCAGGTAAGGAATTTACTAATGAAGTCCCGTGAAACATAACATATTTACAGGTGGGTTTTGCACGGTGGTTAATGAAGTATGAACATTACTTATTAAGTCCCGTGAAACATAACATATTTACAGGTGGGTTTTGCATGGTGGTTAATGAAGTATGAACAGTTCGTCCGTGGTCCAGGTCAGTATTCAGATTAGAATGGTATAAAAATATGATCAAACAGGGTTTTTTTGGTGAGCATACAGGATATGAGATCTGTGGAACAAGAACACGCCAAGTGACAAAATCGGTGTGGAAAGCAGGATTCACCACAGTGATTCCTGATCCATGCAAATAAGCAGGCACCCAAGCAAGGCCTCAGCCAATTTATGCCCATAATGCGCGGGTGGGTCCACGGACAATGGACACCTGAACTCAGCCCTCGGACTAAGTCCTGGCGTCCACCAGCCCAGGCCCCGCCCACGCGCTCTGCGCATTGTACCCAACCTAATGGTCACCGCGTAAGAGAAAGTTTGCATCCCATAGGCCCTCGTTCAGCCTTCCGCCACAATTCTACCGTGATACATTCTAAAGGGAATCACAATCTGGGCATCCTGGTCTTGTACAATATACAATCGATAAATACGATTCCAAGATCATTCTTGTTAATGCTTCTCTAAATTTGTTTTTCGAAATTATATTCCAAAGACTCCTGTCTAAGTCATTCCACATTCGGGTAAAAGTCTGGGCAGGTAAGATTGATGAGAATGTTGTCCTTGGTATGTTCGCGCGAAGCTTGCCGTTTTGTCTCGTGTTGGTTTCAAATCTATGGAAATAATTCTCAAATGACAATGGTAGTCTATTAGTGTTCCAGGCATGAACAAAACAGGGCCGACAGCTTGAATAGATCTGAAAATTTCAGTATTTTGCTACTTTTGAAGAGGGGATCAGTGTGGCTGTTAAATTTTTTTCTATTTATGATTCTAATTGCACGTTTTTGTAAAATATTTATACGGCTTGTGCTACTCGCATATCCCCATATCTCTATTCCATAGGTCAAGTGACTGTGGATGAGGGCATAGTAGAGTGACGTCATTGCTCTTGGGGTCAGTGTATTTTTTAATCTATTAAGACAGTAGATAGCCGTAGACATTTTCTTGCAGACGGATTCAATATGCGTTTTGAAAGACAGGTTCTTGTTAGTGTTCACTCCAAGAAATTTGACCGATTTTTCTTGATATAGATTACCAACACATGTCAAATTTTGTCCATTTAGTTTCAATCATATTCGATTAGATTTGTGATCATTGCCTTGGGGGTGGAGTAACATATATTTACTTTTCTTAGCGTTTATTTTAAGTTTGTTGCAACAGCACCATTTATACAGACTACCCATTTCTTTATTTACTTCTATTTCAAGATTTTTCATATCGTGCCCGGCCGTATGGGAACTTGTGTCATTGGCGAACGACATAATTTTCAAGTTTGAAGCAGCGCTAATATCGTTTACATAGATTAGAAAGAGTATCTGTCCGAGTACAGACCCCTGGGGGACCCTGCATATTGATGTGCAGAAGGAAGACTTAGTTGAGATGTAGCTAACATATTGTCGTCTGTTGCATAAATAACTTTCGAATCAAGAATTACCTATTCCTCGGATGCCATAGAATTGCATTTTAAACAGAAGAATGTCATGGCTAATTGAGTCAAAAGCTTTTGATAAGTCAATGAATGTTGTTAATGTTGAGTCCTTAGTTTGTTTATCGTTTTCCTCAGCTACAAACTTCAGTAGCTGCAAGATAGGATGAATGGTTGTATGGTACTTTCTAAACCCATACTGGTTATTGCTGAGAATTTCAAAAGTGTCAAGAAAGGCAAGCAATCGTTTGGCCATAAGCTTTTCTAATAATTTTGAGAAGACGGGTAAAATGCTAATAGGTTGGTAATTGTTGAATTCTTGGGCGTCGCCATTCTTGAATACAGGAATAATCTTTGACGTTTTCATGTGATCGGGGAAAACTCCAGTTGAGAATGAAAGATTAAAAATATGATTCAGTGGGGCTACAACGTGTAGTATTGTTTCCTTCATTAAGCGCGTAGAGAGACCGTTCGCATCAGAAGTGTTTTTGCATTTAATTTTGTTTGACATACCAACGATCTCTTCTTCGGTTGTCGGGGAAACGAAAAAGCAATTTGGGAAATTTCCATTCAGGTATGACATGTAATTTGAATTTTCTTCTGTCGGAATCTCGTCATTAATTTTCTGACCAACGTTAACAAAGAAATTATTAAACTCATTAGCTATGCTCTCAGGATCGTTTACAATTATATCATTATATTTGAAGGTAGTGGGGAGATGTGATTTTGTTTTCGATCTTCGAATTAGATTTCTGATGATATCCCACGTGTTTTTCGAGTTTCGTTTGTTTTCTTCGAGAATTGTTTCATAATAAAGGTTCTTGGAATTTCGCCTAACTTTATTAAAAATACTGCAATATTGTTTATAGGCTTGTCTGTTTTGTTCCGTCGGATGTTTTAATTTTTTTATGTATAGTCTGTTTTTTGTAAGCGATGAATTCAACATACCCGTTGTCATCCATGGTTCACGTTTGACAAATCTTTTTGTGTTGCGTGTGTACACTAATGGGAAAGCTTTTTTGAAGGCTTCTAAATAAATATGCATAAACCTGGCATAAGCTTGGTTTGTGCAAGGGCAGTTGTATACCATACCAAAGTCACTGGCTTCCAGGTAGGTTTTAAAGAGGTTAATATTAGCATGCGAGAAAATTCTTTTTTTGGTTCTTTCCTGTCCTAATTTCAGTTTTTTTGTCCGGTGGACGATAAAGGTGCTGAAGTGGTCAAATATATCTGTAAGTAGAATTCCAGCTCTATATTCTGATGGATTGCTTGTAAGGATGTGGTCAATCAATGTCGCCGAGTGTTTGGTGACTCTCATTGGTCTCGTTATGACAGGGATGAAACCATTATGGAATGCATTTTCAATGTATGAATTTGTTTGAGTGTGGTAGCGAAAATTGAGTAAGTCTATATTAACGTCCCCGAATATATATGAGGTCTTATGTCCTGAGTTTAGTTTGATCATGAGATTATTAATTTTTTCTTAAAAGGCGTTTACGTTGGCTGGGGGTGCAGTATTAGGTCGATATATGCACCCAATTACTATTGAATGTTTAGTGTTGGGATTAAGTTCAATGACGAGGGATTCAAAAATGTGTTCACTAAAGTCTGTTAAGTCCTCTCTTATGGAGAATGGGATATTGTCTTTTATATAGATACCCACACCCCCGCGTCCGTCATCTGTTCGGGTTCTGTTTTGGAGGGGTTGATACCCATCTAGATTGAAGTTCGTTAGCTCATTTATTTTGAAAATTTCCGTGAGTCCAGTTACATCGAATGTATTTTCCCCATCATTTATTTCTCCAAGTAAGTTTTTAAGGTTAATCAAATCTTGAACTTAGGCTTCGACAGTTTAAATTAAATATGGTTGTACCGACTTTTGTAGTCGAGACTTCCTGTTGGAACTGTTGTGGGGTAAAGTAATTACAGGAATGGTCGTGTAAAGTGAGTGAGGTATCAAAGTCATCTGGTATACCCACGTGGGTTACGACATTTAGGATAGATAGAAAGTCATATTTGGGGTTTTCCTGTAACTCACCGATATTTCCATTAAGTGCTGCCATTTTGTGGATAATTTAGTGTAGCCTGGACCACGGGTGCAAAGTGCAAATTTGTAAGTATTGAAGTATAGTACAACATTTCTGAAGATACATAACAAAATAATATGCATGTACAACATGAATTTTCAC
>CM062297.1:739739359-739879750 GCA_031216915.1 Pictodentalium vernedei
CTTTCAGTACGAAAGTCAAGAGTTCTAGTCCAAAATTCTGGCATCTTCCGACGAATTTAACAGTGACGGAAGAGGTTGGGGGGGGGGGGGGGGGGTTGATTTAGGTTATATATTGGTTTCATGCAACTTTATTTCAGCCGATGTTTAGGCGATAATAAACGTACACCATGGTGGAAAGGGGAATAGGGGTAAAGTTATATAATGAGTTCAAATGACTAGATTTCAATGGGGATTTAGATCACTTTCAGTAGATATGGCAATCTAATGAACTTACACACTGGTGGAGAGGGCAATGGGGATACATTTATATAATAATTTCAAGTAACATGGGTTCAGTGAGGACTTAGATCACTTCCAGTGGATATGACAACATAATGAACTTACACGATGACAGAAAGGGATGGGAGTAAATTTATATAAGGTGTTCGAGTAACTTGGTTTCAGTCGGAGTGTAGATAATTTTTAATAGTTATGGCAATATGATGAACTTACACAATTGTGGAAGGGGAATGGGGGTAAATTTATATCGTGGTTTCAGGTAACTTAGTTTTGGTCGGTTTAGATCACTTTCAGTTGATATGGCAAAGTAATGAATTTACACTATGGTGGAAAGGGGAGTAGGGGTAAATTTATGAAATGGTTTCAAGTAACTTGGGGATTTAGGTCATTTTCAGGCAATATAGCAATATAGTGAACTTACAAAGGTAGTAAAGGGAATAGGAGTATATTTATATACTGATGTCAAGTAACTATTGAAATTATGTAATGAATTCAAGTAACTTGATTTCAATGATGATCCATCATTTTAAGTCCTTCAATTCCTCAATTTTATACACTTTGCCAGTTTTAGGTTTCACATAAATTTTGCCACCAACTGACTATGCATCTTCTATGTCATCTCTATTTTTCGACTCCATTACTATGGAATGGTTGTGAGCAGTGAGATCTTCTCTTATTACTACCTTGGACCATTTCAGTTTTCTTCTGTTGTCCATCACCTCAAGTTTTATTCTTCTTGAAACAAACTTAACTATTATCGGCCTTGTTTTGGAACGCAGTTGATCTTCGGAAAAGTGATCAATTCTATGTGCTACACTTATATCACTCTTTGATATATTTAGCTGCAGTGACTGTTGCAATACTTGGAGTACCTTGTCCTCACATTGGGATATTGTTTCACCCTTCTCATCCTGAAGCCCATATACTCTCACACTTTCCTGTCGCATGTATTGTTCTAGCTTATTATTTTTATCTTCCAGTTTATCAATTCTATCAGATAGTTTCTTTATGGTATCAGCACTTTCAGAAATGTTCCTCAAGTATGAATTGTTCTCCTCTTTCATTCTATTGAAGTCATCCATCATTTTATTAACGTCCATTTTTATGGCCTCTGAAATTTCACTGATTTCTTCAATTACCTCATGTTTATGTCTGCCTTGATACCTTCCATATCCTCTCTTTTGAGTAACCCAAGTTTCTCTACAGCTCTTACCAGAGCAGAATCAAGTGTGTCCTGAGTGATTGTGTTGTCAAGCTTCCTATTTATATCTTTTAAGATTGATCCAATATCTCCTTGTGAATCACAGGTCACTAGAGGGATGGCTGATGATGTGATTGTGGCTGCAGCTGTAGACACTGGCATTGTTGACATAGTTGTAATAGTTTTTGTTTGGGTTGTTTGGGTTGTTGGTTGGGAAATTGACACTATAGGCTTAGATTGAGTGGTTGATGAGGCTGACTTTGTGTTAGTAATAGCAACAGGGAGTTTTGTCTGAATGGTTGAGGTTTTCCTCAACGTTTGTTGAGTGTTTTTAGGCTTCCAGGGGTCTGTGCTGTTAGGTTTCAAAATACTAATGGCACCAGTTTCAGCTTTGTTTTTTTGGTGGCTGTGAAGATCTTACTGCTGTTGTTGCAGGGCTTTTCTCGTCACTAGGGGTGATATTGTCTAGATTGTAAGAGTTATTCATGCTATCATCAGCACTTGAACAAGAACTTACAGCAGCAGCTGACCTCTTCGGTAACATATCCTACATCAAATTTTATTCTATTTGCTGAAATGTTCTGAAATTTACTGAAAAGTCACCGCAATGTGAATGAGAATGTTTTCAGAAATACGGTTGATAACACAAAATCAGGTGACATGAATGCCCCATCAATGATGAAATTTGAGATTCAGTTGAGTTACGTGACACTCAGCAATGTACTTTACATATCTTATCTCATTGAAAACTTTCAAATGTTTTACATACAACCTTCATCCAGATTCAAGCTCTAAAAAAGAATTATCGACCGACTTTGACTGTGACAGAAATTTGTTGTTGTTCTCACGGCACCATGAATGATGTGATTCCCTTTGGCATTCGATAACTTGAAAAATATTGCTTCGATTGTCAAGTTATTTTATATTTGTGTTCAGGTTACTGATTTGCCGAGCTGTATAGTTTTTAGTGTAAATCTGTTATTTTGATCCTGAGATATTAACCCTTTATCCTTCAAATTGAAAATTCCTCCAATCCCTTTGGCATTCGATAACCTGAAAAATATTGCTTGTATTGTCAAGTTACTTTATATTTGTGTTCAGGTTACTGATGTGCCAAGCTGTATAGTTTTTGGTGTAAATCTGATAATTTGTGTTCAGGTTACTGATTTGGCGAGCTGTATAGTTTTTGGTGTAAATCTGATAATTTAATCCTGAGATATTAACCCTTTATCCTTCAAATTCAAATTGAAAATTCCTCCAATCCCTTTGGCATTCGATAACTTGAAAAATATTGCTTGGATTGTCAAGTTACTTTATATTTGTGTTCAGGTTACTGATGTACCAAGCTGTATAGTTTTTGGTGTAAATCTGTTATTTTAATCCCGAGATATTAACCCTTTATCCTTCAAATTGAAAATTCCTCCAATCCCTTTGGCATTTGATAACTTGAAAAATATTGCTTGGATTGTCAAGTTACTTTATATTTGTGTTCAGGTTACTGATGTGCCAAGCTGTATAGTTTTTGGTGTAAATCTGATAATTTGATCCTGAGATATTAACCCTTTATCCTTCAAATTGAAAATCCCTTTGGCATGAGATAACTCAAAAAATATCTATCCGATTTTCATGTTACTTTATATATTTATTCAGGTTACTGATGTGCTGTGCTGTATAGTTTTTTATGTAAATCTGATAATTTGATCCAGAGATATTAACCCTTTATCCATCAAATTAGGCACTCCTCCAATCCATTTCTATATGTACCCATACCATGTATGGTGTACATAATGTTGGCATCCGTGGTGGCCCTCCGTCATACAGCTTTCTACTAGTTGCACGTATGGGTACACATCTGACAATTTCATCGGCCTATTTTTTAATGCAAGAGAAACATGTTTTCCTTTAAAACAAATAAAGTTTGTTGATCGAATAATAGTTAGCACATTGTGATGAAGCAAAACTCTGACAACTCGACTATGGGTTCCCGCTCAAAGATGATCATGTGTGACCAGCCCAGATGCACTACACAATTCTCCATTTTATCACTGCCGACTTTTACTAAATATTATCCCATTGTGTGAATGCATATGGAACAAAACCAATGGCTACAATGCTGAAAATGTATACTGTTGTGGGGTTTGGTGAGGAAGTACAATTTTCGAAAATTCAAGTTTGGTGTGTTCGAAGACGACGTAATCAGGTGAAGTTTCTTTCATCAAAACTGCCCCCACCCCTTTTGTCCCCTTGATTGCTTTGTCCATCATTCTAGTGGTGTAACTCTATTAAATGAATGTCCACGCCCCATAACTGTCCACACCCTATGAATGAATGAATGAAACCAAACAATTCAGGATCCGGATTTTTCTATGTCGGCTTATGGGGTGAAACATTCAATCTTTTGGCCATCGAAATGTCATTTTTAGCTCAACTTTGGCGAAGCCAAATTTGAGCTTTTATCATGGCCCGTCGTCCGTCTGTCCATCTGGCCGTCTGTCCGTCTGTCCGTACGTCAACAATTGGATACGGCTCGGGCTAGAGGCCGTATTTATTAACCAATCTTTACGAAACTTCTTGGGTACCTTTGTTATGACCGTGGGACGAGAACGAGTGTTTTTGGAGGCGGTCCAAAATTCAATTTTGTACCGACGATGCAGAAATATGTTTTTTGTACAGAACTTCCATATGAAAGCTCTGATTTGAATAATTTTGTATATGAATGTTTAGTAACATGGGATACATCACATATAATACAGGTTTTTTTCTCGTGCGTAAATTGTGCAAATTAGACTAATTTTGATGTCTTTTGGTGTTACTTTCAGCACTGTAAGTACAAACACCAATACGGCTCGGGCTAGAGGCCGTATTTATGAACCAATCTTTACGAAACTTCTTGGGTACCTTTGGTATCACTGTGGGACGAGAACGAGTGTTTTGGAGTCCGGTCTGAAATTCAAGATGGCCGATGGCAGCCATTTTGTACAAAATTAGGTGCAATCAGATTTTTGCACAGAACTTCCATATGAAAGCGCTGATTTGAATAATTTTTTGTGTGAATGTTTAGTACCATGGGATACATCACATATAATACGGGTTTTTTTCTCGTGCAGAAATTATGCAAATTAGATGAACTTTGATTTTTTCAGTGCGATTTACACACAGTAAGTACACATGTCAATACGGCTCGGGCTAGAGTCTGTATTTATGAACTGATCTTCACAAAATGTCTTGGGTACCTTTGTTATCACCTTGGGACGAGAACGAGTGTTTCTGGGTGCGGTCTAAAATTCAAGATGGCTGCCAGTGGCCGTTTTGTACCGAAATTAGGTCTAATCAGTTTTTTGTACATAACTTCTATACGGCTCAGACTAGAGGCCATATTTATGAACCAATCTTTATGAAACTTCTTGGGTACCTTTGTTATCACCGTGGGATGAGAGCGAGTGTTTTTGGGTGTGGTCCAAAATTCAAGATGGCCACCAGCAGCCATTTTGTACCAAAATTAGTGCAATCAGTCTTTTGTACAGAACTTCTGTATGAAAGTTCTGATTTTAATAAATTTTTAAATGAATGTTTAGTAACATGGAATACATCACATATTGTAAGGGTTTTTTTTCGTGCAGAAATTATGCAAATTAGATGAACTTTGATTTACTCAGTGCTACTTACACAATGTAAGCACACATGTCAATACGGCTCAGGGTAGAGGCTGTATTTATGAACCGATCTTCACAAAACTTCTTGGGTACCTTTGTTATCACCTTGGGACGAGAATGAGTGTTTCTGGGTGCGGTCCAAAATTCAAGATGGCTGCTAGTGGCCATTTTGTACCGAAATTAGGTCCAATCAGTTTTTTGTCACAAGTTCTATACAGCTCGTATTTATGAACTGATCTTCACAAAACTTCTTGGGTACCTTTGTTTTCACCTTGGGACAGGAACTAGTGTGTTTTGGGGTGCCTTTGTTATCACTGTGCTATGAGAACAAATATTTTGGGGTTCAGTCAGACCCACTGTGGGACTCAAAAGATTTTTTTCTAGTTTAGCATCTGACTGTCACCCACCTTTACAATACTTTACCTATACATTTGTTACAGGCAATGGTCAGTATTTATGTACAGACCGTTACAATACTTTATATGTACCTTTGTTATCAGGTCATTACCTAGATGTTTGTCATTGCTGTGTCACATACTATGTACATGTCTTTGTCTTGACAAGTTGAGCTACAGTGTCATTGACACTTTCATTTTAGCATTTTTAGCATCAAATTTGCAAGTTCATCAATAAGTATCCAGTGACCTTCTGTTTTAGCTTTTGGCTGTACAGTTCTGGAAGTGATAACTTTATTACATCAGATTGCGGTGGTGGTACCCAAGAAACCTGGATTGTTGGGGCAAGCACGTTGCCCCCAAAGTTTTGGGTCCCGCTCCCCACCCCGCCCCACCTCTGCTTCTGTTGTATTCAGAAAATACCTACATGTGCTCACTTGGCAGGAGAGAAGAATATAAAATATACAAATGGATGCAAAGGTGAATTTTTGATGCAATGCACAAAAGTTTTCTTGTTAGTTTTTTTCCCTAATTTGACTCCAACCATAAACTTTTTAAGCAATGCACAGCCAAGTTGGTGAGGTTTTGCTTTCGTAGCCAAGTTGGTGAGGTTTTTGCTTTCGTAGTATTCCAGGATTCCAGGTATCAGGGAAAAACGTGGCCTGAAAGACCTATTTTAATTTTTGGGGTTTCAAGGCACTTGTGGGTGGACAAAATCAAAAAATTAAAATATGAAATTTCGGGGCATGTTTGAGCTAGGGTTATGATGTGTGGTGGTCTGGCTTGTCGATCGGCATGTCATTATTGAAAAATAAAAAAATATCATTTTCTGTTGATTTTATTTACATATGTTATAATTATGATTGCTGAATTAATAAAAAGTAATTGAAAATGTTGATTTGTATCTTATTTTTTCTCAAGCTTGTCATGTGCAGAGGTGTTAAAACAGATGTTAGTTTGAAGAACAGCTTCTCTGCTTTGTCACGCCACTCAAATGTTATTTCACACCTTGTGCAGGCGGTAGTTTAATCTATTATATTTAATTAATCACTTCAATCCTGACTACTTTAATATTAGGAGAATATTTTAATTAAGTGTCACATTTCAATACACATACATAATATACATAAAGTATTTACAAAATATTTATATGAAATCCAGCCTATGAAGGCTTATGAGACACATTTGCATCAGAGGTAGGTAATTTTTACAGTAGTTCATAAAAAAACAACAAAAAACAAAAAAAAAACCCAAACCCGAAAAACCAAAACACATGCACGCACACTAACACACACACACACACACACTCTTTCACACACCCTTGCACACACCCTTCTGCACACACTCCCCCCACACACACGCACCCTCACACACACACACACACACACACACACACACACACACACACACACACACACACACACACACACACACACACACACACACACACACAGAGTCTTGTTTTCCCTACATACCGAGGTACCCCATTGTCTGTCCTTTGTGTGGACTAACGGTTTCAACCTCGTTTTGCTGGTACAGTTCTGGGAAAACAACCAAGGTAAAGGGTTTCTTTTGTCTTTTGTACCTCGGTGAGGCGAAACACGCAAACTCTTTTGTCCAGTTACCTCGTCAGGTTGGTAAGACAAACGCACACACACACACACACACACACACACACACACACACACACACACACACACACACACACACACACACACACACACACACACACACACAGAGTCTTGTTTTCCCTACATACCGAGGTACCCCATTGTTTGTCCTTTGTGTGGACTAACGGTTTCAACCTCGTTTTGCCGGTACAGTTCTGGGAAAACAACCAAGGTAAAGGGTTTCTTTTGTCTTTTGTACCTCGGTAAGGCGAAACACACAAACTCTTTTGTCTAGTTACCTCGTCAAGTTGGTAAGACAAACCCACACACACACACACACACACACAGTCTTGTCTACCCTACATACCGAGGTACCCCATTGTTTGTCCTTTGTGTGGACTAACGGTTTCTACCTCGTTTTGCAGGTACAGTTCTGGGAAAACAACCGAGGTAAAGGGTTTCTTTTGTCTTTTGTACCTCGGTGAGGCGAAACACGCAAACTCTTTTGTCCAGTTACCTCGTCAGGTTGGTAAGACAAACGCACACACACACATAGTATGTATACGAACATTGATATTGATAAAGGTGTTAAATCAGTTAAAAATGCATTTGAAAAATATCCGGATGCGAAACGCCCGGATGAACAAATATTGGATCTTTTAGAGCTGAGCTTAAAAGGTAATGACTTTCAATTCAATGGAGAATATTTTCTACAAATAATGGGTTGTCCTATGGGCAAAAGATTCAGTCCTAATTTTGCAAGCATTTATGTAGCGGAATGGGAGGAAAATGCCTTAAGCAAATGTGCAAAGCATCCTCTCGTATATCTCAGGTATTTAGATGACATTTTTATTATTTGGGAACATTCAAAAGAAGATTTTGATGAATTTTTAGAAATTTTGAACAATCACGATCCAAATATTAAATTGAAAGCTACTATCAGTGAAACTTCTGTTGATTTTCTCGATGTGACCGTGTATAAAGGCAAGCAATTTCAGGCGTCCGGTCATTTAGATTATAAAGTGTATTTTAAACCAACTGATTCACATCAATTGTTGCACACAAAATCATTTCATCCTCAACATACATTTAAAGGTATCATCAAATCACAACTCATTCGTTTCCACCGCAATTCAAGTGATAAGGTAAATTTCAATGAGGCTTGTTCTACTCTATTTGGCGCCCTCAGATCGAGAGGGTACTCGCTGCGCCTCTTGCGTAGCCTGAAATCCCAAACCCTGAAAAAGCTCGAAAGTCCAGCTGAAACTACCGATTTCGAACCACTGAAGATTGAACACAACAGACCGTTGCAGAATGGTAGTGGCGCGGTATTTAATTGCAAAAAGCCTCGTTGTAGACTGCATACTTTTATGCCTGATCAGAAAGAGGAATTTTCCTCCGAACAAACGAAAAATCATTATCAGATCCGTAACCCCCTCCATTGTGATTCACCAAACATTATTTACCTTATCACTTGTAAGCGATGTCGGAAACAGTATGTTGGTCAAAGTCAAAATCCTTTTCGAGAACGTGCTACTAGACACAAACAGGATATAAAACATAATGCTGATGCCCCAGTAGCGCAACATTTTAACCTTCCTGGCCATTCTTTGGACGATTTCGAAATCCATCCTATTGAACAACCACCAATTAAAGACACATTAGAAGAAACGGATGAATTTAGAAAAAAACGTGAAGCTTTTTGGATCAATACGCTTCAAACCCTCTGGCCATTTGGTATGAACATATCAGAGGGCGAATGCGAAAGGAGGTCCATCATTCCTTTCACTTTAACGTACAACAGAATGAATATCGAAATAGCAAAAATGTTAAAAGATGAATTCAATTTTACCAATGCTAAATTAAATGAACCTTTGAATCTTCGACCTGTCATCGCCTATAAGAAAAACAAAAGCTTGCGTAACATCCTTGTAAGGACTAAATTAGAGCCCATCAATGAATAACATCAATTATTGCCAGTCAGTTTAACCAGTTCCTAAGCTCATCACTTAGTTTAAATCAATTTTATGTAATTTTTTGTCATGTTTGAAACCCATCAGGGTTCAGTAAATGAAAACAATTTTTTGGCGGCATATTAAAAGAAAAAAACGTTTCAGTAGGAAATGTCTGTGCCAGTGCGATTTTTTAACCTCAAACACACACAGGCGAGTGCCAGAGTTCATATATGCCCAAAAACAAAATAGGTTCTAATTTCAATCATGTGTATGTATTTCCAAAAAAAAATTATTATTTATTTATTTATATATTTATTTATTGATTATTTTTAATTTTTTATTAATTTTTATTTATTTATTTATTTATTTATTTATTTATTTATTTATTTATTCATTTATTCATTTATTTATTTATTTGGTTGATTCATTTATTTAAATTATTATTTTTATTTTTAATTTTTCATACCTTTAACACAATGTAGAGGTTCAAAAGGTAAAACACACAATTTCTACGTGGTGTAAAATATTTTCCGTCATAAACCTCCGTCGGGGGATATTCATTCCAACTGATAACATTCGTGAGGCATCATGATCATGATTTTCATTTATTTCTTTAGTCTCAATATATTTTATCAAACCATTTTTTCATATTATTTTCACATACTTCTGAAGCCAGTAAAGCAAACCGCTCCCGATTGGTTTTACTTAAATCAAAGCCAACCAATGGGGCCTCATGGGGTCAGTAAAGCAAACCACTCACTGACTGATTAAAATTCAATGGAAGCCAATCAATAGGGCTTCATCTAATTTGTTTGGACCACACAAACTGAGTTGTGAAAAACAAACTTGGGACATCTCAGATTGAAAAGAATTAATTAGATGAGTGACATTTGTCAGCTTGTTACTGAGTTTAATTATGTACTGAGCTGTGAAAAACACCCCCAGCCCACATTTGGATATATACCATGCATGCCCTCCCAAAGTTGGATTCATTTTCCTCAAAGTCTCTTTGAAAAAGCCAAACCAAGCGAAACGCGTCGAGACAGACGGATTATTTTCTACCTTTGCTGAAGACTACAACCAATCCAGGTATCTTCTCTAATAGGTAATATCTAGATTTCATTTTAATTTATTTCATTTCTTCATTTTAATTTCATTTTATTCATCTACCTATTCTTCAAATGGCTCAAAAAAGACAGAATCATCAGGGAAAGAGAGTTGCCCAGTCTGGAAGAGGCCAGGAACAATCGTTCCAGGCCTATTCTAGATTGGTCAAGGCCCTTTTCCAGGTGATTCAGTGTATGCACCATATTGGGCTCCTAGAGCAGCATTTGGCCAAACGGGATTTCCCGAAGCAGTTGGAGAAGAAAGTAGATGAGTTAGGTGGCTTTCTAAAGCCGGCTCTTCCCACCCCACACATTTTTTCTGTTTTTCGACAGATTAGTGTGGGATGGGCCAACCAAACGTTAAATGCTTTAGTTGAGCATTACAAGATAAATTTAAATCAGTTGAAGTCTAAGATAACTTTGGCTATGCGACCACCTCCTGGACTCGAAAAAATAGACTTCAACAGCGCTTCGGCGCGTGCCTTGATCTGGGCTCAAAAAAACTTTAAAAATAAGTTGACAGATAAGACGATTTCGGCCTATCAGTCTTACATTTCGGAACTTCGCCCAGCGTCTGGAGTAAGGAACAATACGGGAGGGAGCAAGCAAACTCCGGCCCGTGTTGTCCCTCTACCCCAACGCGAAAAGCAAAATAAGAAAAGATCAAGGCAAAGCACTTCTCCCTCTTCTTTTCCTTCTACTTCTTCTTTCTCTCAGAGTAAGCGCCTCAATTTGCAAACATCTCCGGTCCATATTGTGACTGAAGATGCTCGCAAATTGAGTAACGCTGTCTCGCCTCGTCTTGTTCCTCTACCTCCTACTCCTCCTCAGCCTTTCTTCTCTAGTTCTCCTAGTGCTCTCACTAGAACTCCTCCTCCTCCTTCTGTTTCTTCTCCTGTTTCTGTTTCCTCTCCTGCTTCTGTTTCTTCTGCCCCTTCTCCTGCCTCTAGTGTGGTTCAACCAGGTATATCGTACTCAGAGAAAGTCAAATCACCGAGCCGCAACTCGGGCCGCTCATTTGATTCTAAATTCTCCCAGTTTCGGCATAAAAGCGGAGTTAATTTTGACAAAAGGAATTGGCGCCTCCCCGATGTTTGTAAAAACATCCTTATGATTGGAAGTTCAAATTTAGGACGCATTGATCGAAATCCCCATCCGGACATCCAGGTGGAGTGTTACCCCGGCGCCAAATTCAATCATCTGCGCTCTATGTTTAAAGGGCACAGGGGCCAGTCCAGTCCCCAAAAAATATTATTAAATATTGGCGTGAATTCTCGAAACGATAATTCTGATCTCGTAGTTAAGCAGTTGCGGAATATGCTTAGCGATATCAGGGTCAAGTTTAGATCAGCAAAAATTTATTTCGCTGAACTAAACTTTTCGCAAAAACTCCCTCAGGCTGAGAGGAGAACCCTGAGCATCATCAACGAAACCATTCGGAAAGTGAAGGACGTTAACGTGATACCAAAAATTGATGATGCGAAGTTTGATGTTGCTCAGGATTTAATCCATTGGACCACGAGAACCGCCAATATTATGTACGATCACTGGTTGAACCACCTAAATTTAAACTAAGTAAAGGCAAAGGTAACAGCCGCCTAACAGATGTGGGATTAGGAACTAATGTGGTTAACCTGTCTGGCACCAATGACCTAACAACCCAAGAGAAATCTCTTCTAGATCGCGGTTTAACTTTTGTACCAGCACCAAAGCCTAAAATTGATAACCAAACAAATTTACCATCATACAACTGTAATTTTCTTAGGCAAATGAAATTAGCCGACCGCTTTAGAAACTCCAGCGGTCGGAAACTTCCTTTTACAGAATCATCTGGTTGGTCACCTCCAGATAGTGAAGTAGATCCCGAAATTATTGAGGCTAGCAAACGAATCATCAAAAAGGTGTTCAGCATGAACATACTCTCCGATAAAGACAATTTAACAGCTGGTGAACGGAGAGCCCTCACGAAACTTCGAAAAAATAAGAAATTAGTGATTAAACCAGCCGACAAAGGTGGGTCGGTAGTTGTTCTATCTCGGGATAATTATATAAAGGAAGCCATGAGACAACTCAGCAATACTAAACATTATAAGAAAATAGATTCACTTATTTGGCCTAGTAATATCGAAAAATTCAATAAGATCTTAAAATTTCTCCTCGACGAAGGTCACATTACCAAAAAACAATTGAAATATTTAACAGCTAAGCTCAGTGCTCAAACAAGACAATTTTATATCCTACCAAAGATCCACAAGGACCGTTCTTTATGGACGGATGACTTAACTCCACCCGGGAGGCCAATTGTATCAGATTGTAATTCGGAATCTTATGCGATCTCGGAATTAATTGATTATCATCTGAAACCTATAGCAAATAGACATCCGAGCTATCTAAAAAATACACAGGATTTCCTGTCAAAAATTTCGAAATTAAAAATATCGAAAAATGCAATTCTGGCTACTTTGGATATCGACAGTATGTATACGAACATTGATATTGATAAAGGTGTTAAATCAGTTAAAAATGCATTTGAAAAATATCCGGATACGAAACGCCCGGATGAACAAATTTTGGATCTTTTAGAGCTGAGCTTAAAAGGTAATGACTTTCAATTCAATGGAGAATATTTTCTACAAATAATGGGTTGTCCTATGGGCAAAAGATTCAGTCCTAATTTTGCAAGCATTTATGTAGCGGAATGGGAGGAAAATGCCTTAAGCAAATGTGCAAAGCATCCTCTCGTATATCTCAGGTATTTAGATGACATTTTTATTATTTGGGAACATTCAAAAGAAGATTTTGATAAATTTTTAGAAATTTTGAACAATCACGATCCAAATATTAAATTGAAAGCTACTATCAGTGAAAATTCTGTTGATTTTCTCGATGTGACCGTGTATAAAGGCAAGCAATTTCAGGCGTCCGCTCATTTAGATTATAAAGTGTATTTTAAAACAACTGATTCACATCAATTGTTGCACACAAAATCATTTCATCCTCAACATACATTTAAAGGTATCATCAAATCACAACTCATTCGTTTCCACCGCAATTCAAGTGATAAGGTAAATTTCAATGAGGCTTGTTCTACTCTATTTGGCGCCCTCAGATCGAGAGGGTACTCGCTGCGCCTCTTGCGTAGCCTGAAATCCCAAACCCTGAAAAAGCTCGAAAGTCCAGCTGAAACTACCGATTTCGAACCATTGAAGATTGGACACAACAGACCGTTGCAGAATGGTAGTGGCGCGGTATTTAATTGCAAAAAGCCTCGTTGTAGACTGCATACTTTTATGCCTGATCAGAAAGAGGAATTTTCCTCCGAACAAACGAAAAATCATTATCAGATCCGTAACCCCCTCCATTGTGATTCACCAAACATTATTTACCTTATCACTTGTAAGCGATGTCGGAAACAGTATGTTGGTCAAAGTCAAAATCCTTTTCGAGAACGTGCTACTAGACACAAACAGGATATAAAACATAATGCTGATGCCCCAGTAGCACAACATTTTAACCTTCCTGGCCATTCTTTGGACGATTTCGAAATCCATCCTATTGAACAACCACCAATTAAAGACACATTAGAAGAAACGGATGAATTTAGAAAAAAACGTGAAGCTTTTTGGATCAATACGCTTCAAACCCTCTGGCCATTTGGTATGAACATATCAGAGGGCGAATGCGAAAGGAGGTCCATCATTCCTTTCACTTTAACGTACAACAGAATGAATATCGAAATAGCAAAAATGTTAAAAGATGAATTCAATTTTACCAATGCTAAATTAAATGAACCTTTGAATCTTCGACCTGTCATCGCCTATAAGAAAAACAAAAGCTTGCGTAACATCCTTGTAAGGACTAAATTAGAGCCCATCAATGAATAACATCAATTATTGCCAGTCAGTTTAACCAGTTCCTAAGCTCATCACTTAGTTTAAATCAATTTTATGTAATTTTTTGTCATGTTTGAAACCCATCAGGGTTCAGTAAATGAAAACAATTTTTTGGCGGCATATTAAAAGAAAAAAACGTTTCAGTAGGAAATGTCTGTGCCAGTGCGATTTTTTAACCTCAAACACACACACACACACACACACACACACACACACACACACACACACACACACACACACACACACACACACACACCACACACACACACACATACACACACACACACACACACACACACACACAGAGTCTTGTTTTCCCTACATACCGAGGTACCCCATTGTTTGTCCTTTGTGTGGACTAACGGTTTCAACCTCGTTTTGCCGGTACAGTTCTGGGAAAACAACCAAGGTAAAGGGTTTCTTTTGTCTTTTGTACCTCGGTAAGGCGAAACACACAAACTCTTTTGTCTAGTTACCTCGTCAAGTTGGTAAGACAAACCCACACACACACACACACACACAGAGTCTTGTCTACCCTACATACCGAGGTACCCCATTGTTTGTCCTTTGTGTGGACTAACGGTTTCTACCTCGTTTTGCAGGTACAGTTCTGGGAAAACAACCGAGGTAAAGGGTTTCTTTTGTCTTTTGTACCTCGGTAAGGCGAAACACGCAAACTCTTTTGTCTAGTTACCTCGTCAAGTTGGTAAGACAAACCCACACACACACACACACACACACACACACAGCGTAATATGTAGATATATGCCCAAATGCACTTGCGTATACTTTCGTGAACTAATTTTCTTTCACTTTTTCTTTTTCTTACTTCTCCTCCCCCCCCTCTCCCCCCCCCTCTCCCCCCCCCCCCCCCCCCATCACATATATCTGTCTCTCTCTATCTCTTTCCCACTGAAGTGTACTCTCTCTTAGAATGGCACATTCGCAGATATTTTAATTCGACATCTCCCTTACATTCACCCACGTATTTTTACATACACACAGCCTTAGCTATTTCAATTGATAATGCAAATAACAACAAAGTGGAGGAATGAACGTTGAAAAATCTGCAAATGCAAAGAATATAAAAGTATGTACAAACCCCTACAAAACTGGATGAAGGATATTTGTTTCGGTATGCAAATATCTCCAGTACCCCCCCCACCCCCCCCCCCCCCCCCACCCCTGTAAAATAATTATTAGTTTCAGACACAAGTGAGATAACCTTTTGATATCCATTCAAAATACTATATTTTCTTTTTACTATATCCTTTTTATAAGATCTTTAATTGCGTAGCCCGACAAGAGTAAGAGTTGACTCAGTGTCTTAAACAGGTACCATTTTGATCATTAGCTGTGCGCCGTGGATGCTTTCGTGACGCAGGAGGCTTTTTCACCCCCACTT
The DNA here is from genome assembly GCA_031216915.1 of Pictodentalium vernedei. Classification (NCBI taxonomy): domain Eukaryota; kingdom Metazoa; phylum Mollusca; class Scaphopoda; order Dentaliida; family Dentaliidae; genus Pictodentalium; species Pictodentalium vernedei. The sequence goes on from CM062297.1 coordinate 739,754,857, forward strand.
ACGGCCCAAGAAAAAACACGGTTCATCACGTGTTGGCCTACAGCTGTAAACAAAAAGTGAAATTGGGAACTTCGCGAATATTACTTGTTTTTCTCAAGTCTGGTTTATTTATTTCCTTGATCAAATCGATCGCGCAAACACAACAGTTTAGTTTAGAAAGTGACGAGGACTTTGTACATAACCAAATGGAACTGCCTGTTCTATTCCCAATTTGCAATTTCAAACCACAGCAACAGTCGCCATCTGCCTCCTCCAAATTCCAATTTAAATTTAAAATAAATTACCTGCTAAGCGGAGTTAATTTTGACAAAAGGAATTGGCGCCTCCCCGATGTTTGTAAAAACATCCTTATGATTGGAAGTTCAAATTTAGGACGCATTGATCGAAATCCCCATCCGGACATCCAGGTGGAGTGTTACCCCGGCGCCAAATTCAATCATCTGCGCTCTATGTTTAAAGGGCACAGGGGCCAGTCCAGTCCCCAAAAAATATTATTAAATATTGGCGTGAATTCTCGAAAAGATAATTCTGATCTCGTAGTTAAGCAGTTGCGGAATATGCTTAGCGATATCAGGGTCAAGTTTAGATCAGCAAAAATTTATTTCGCTGAACCAAACTTTTCGCAAAAACTCCCTCAGGCTGAGAGGAGAACCCTGAGCATCATCAACGAAACCATTCGGAAAGTGAAGGACGTTAACGTGATACCAAAAATTGATGACGCGAAGTTTGATGTTGCTCAGGATTTAATCCATTGGACCACGAGAACCGCCAATATTATGTACAATCACTGGTTGAACCACTTAAATTTAAACTAAGTAAAGGCAAAGGTAACAGCCGCCTAACAGATGTGGGATTAGGAACTAATGTGGTTAACCTGTCTGGCACCAATGACCTAACAACCCAAGAGAAATCTCTTTTAGATCGCGGTTTAACTTTTGTACCAGCACCAAAGCCTAAAACTGATAACCAAACAAATTTACCATCATACAACTGTAATTTTCTTAGGCAAATGAAATTAGCCGACCGCTTTAGAAACTCCAGCGGTCGGAAACTTCCTTTTACAGAATCATCTGGTTGGTCACCTCCAGATAGTGAAGTAGATCCCGAAATTATTGAGGCTAGCAAACGAATCATCAAAAAGGTGTTCAGCATGAACATACTCTCCGATAAAGACAATTTAACAGCTGGTGAACGGAGAGCCCTCACGAAACTTCGAAGAAATAAAAAATTAGTAATTAAACCAGCCGACAAAGGTGGGTCGGTGGTTGTTCTATCTCGGGATAATTATATAACGGAAGCCATGAGACAACTCAGCAATACTAAACATTATAAGAAAATAGATTCACTTATTTGGCCTAGTAATATCGAAAAATTCAATAAGATCTTAAAATTTCTCCTCGACGAAGGTCACATTACCAAAAAACAATTGAAATATTTAACAGCTAAGCTCAGTGCTCAAACAAGACAATTTTATATCCTACCAAAGATCCACAAGGACCGTTCTTCATGGACGGATGACTTAACTCCACCCGGGAGGCCAATTGTATCAGATTGTAATTCGGAATCTTATGCGATCTCGGAATTAATTGATTATAATCTGAAACCTATAGCAAATAGACATCCGAGCTATCTAAAAAATACACAGGATTTCCTGTCAAAAATTTCGAAATTGAAAATATCGAAAAATGCAATTCTGGCTACTTTGGATATCGACAGTATGTATACGAACATTGATATTGATAAAGGTGTTAAATCAGTTAAAAATGCATTTGAAAAATATCCGGATGCGAAACGCCCGGATGAACAAATTTTGGATCTTTTAGAGCTGAGCTTAAAAGGTAATGACTTTCAATTCAATGGAGAATATTTTCTACAAATAATGGGTTGTCCTATGGGCAAAAGATTCAGTCCTAATTTTGCAAGCATTTATGTAGCGGAATGGGAGGAAAATGCCTTAAGCAAATGTGCAAAGCATCCTCTCGTATATCTCAGGTATTTAGATGACATTTTTATTATTTGGGAACATTCAAAAGAAGATTTTGATGAATTTTTAGAAATTTTGAACAATCACGATCCAAATATTAAATTGAAAGCTACTATCAGTGAAAATTCTGTTGATTTTCTCGATGTGACCGTGTATAAAGGCAAGCAATTTCAGGCGTCCGGTCATTTAGATTATAAAGTGTATTTTAAACCAACTGATTCACATCAGCTGTTGCACACAAAATCATTTCATCCTCAACATACATTTAAAGGTATCATCAAATCACAGCTCATTCGTTTCCACCGCAATTCAAGTGATAAGGTAAATTTCAATGAGGCTTGTTCTACTCTATTTGGCGCCCTCAGATCGAGAGGGTACTCGCTGCGCCTTTTGCGTAGCCTGAAATCCCAAAGCCTGAAAAGGCTCGAAAGTCCAGCTGAAACTACCGATTTCGAACCACTGAAGATTGAACACAACAGACCGTTGCAAAATAGTAGTGGCGCGGTATTTAATTGCAAAAAGCCTCGTTGTAGACTGCATACATTTATGCCTGATCAGAAAGAGGAATTTTCCTCCGAACAAACGAAAAATCATTATCAGATCCGTAACCCCCTCCATTGTGATTCACCAAACATTATTTACCTTATCACTTGTAAGCGATGTCGGAAACAGTATGTTGGTCAAAGTCAAAATCCTTTTCGAGAATGTGCTACTAGACACAAACAGGATATAAAACATAATGCCGATGCCCCAGTAGCACAACATTTTAACCTTCCTGGCCATTCTTTGGACGATTTCGAAATCCATCCTATTGAACAACCACCAATTAAAGACACATTAGAAGAAACGGATGAATTTAGAAAAAAACGTGAAGCTTTTTGGATCAATACGCTTCAAACCCTCTGGCCATTTGGTATGAACATATCAGAGGGCGAATGCGAAAGGAGGTCCATCATTCCTTTCACTTTAACGTACAACAGAATGAATATCGAAATAGCAAAAATGTTAAAAGATGAATTCAATTTTACCAATGCTAAATTAAATGAACCTTTGAATCTTCGACCTGTCATCGCCTATAAGAAAAACAAAAGCTTGCGTAACATCCTTGTAAGGACTAAATTAGAGCCCATCAATGAATAACATCAATTTTTGCCAGTCAGTTTAACCAGTTCCTAAGCTCATCACTTAGTTTAAGTCAATTTTATGTAATTTTTTGTCATGTTTGAAACCCATCAGGGTTCAGTAAATGAAAACAATTTTTCGGCGGCATATTAAAAGAAAAAAACGTTTCAGTAGGAAATGTCTGTGCCAGTGCGATTTTTTAACCTCAAACACACACAGGCGAGTGCCAGACTTCATATATGCCCAAAAACAAAATAGGTTCTAATTTCAATCATGTGTATGTATTTCCTAAATAAAATTATTATTTATTTATTTATATATTTATTTATTGATTATTTTTAATTTTTTATTAATTTTGATTTATTTATTTATTTATTTTTTATTTTTTTTTTTATTTATTTATTTATTTATTTGGTTGATTCATTTATTTAAATTATTATTTTTATTTTTATTTTTAATTTTTCATACCTTTCACACAATGTAGAGGTTCAGAAGGTAAAACACACAATTTCTACGTGGTGTAAAATATTTTCCGTCATAAACCTCCGTCAGGGGATATTCATTCCAACTGATAACATTCGTGAGGCATCATGATCTTTGGCGTTATTTTTTCATTTATTTCTTTAATCTCAATATATTTTATCAAACCATTTTTTCATATTATTTTCACATACTTCTGAAGCCAGTAAAGCAAACCGCTCCCGATTGGTTTTTCTTAAATCAAAGTCAACCAATAGGGCTTCATCTAATTTGTTTGGACGACACAAACTGAGTTGTGAAAAACAAACTTGGGACATCTCAGATTGAAAAGAATTAATTAGATGAGTGACATTTGTCAGCTTGTTACCGAGTTTAATTATGTACTGAACTGTGAAAAACACCCCCAGCCCACATATGGATATATACCATGCATGCCCTCCCAAAGTTGGAATCATTTTCCTGAAAGTCTCTTTGAAAAAGCCAAACCAAGCGAAACGCGTCGAGACAGACGGATTATTTTCTACCTTTGCTGAAGACTGCAACCAATCCAGGTATCTTCTTTAATAGGTAATATTTAATTTTCCAATTTTATTTATTTCATCACTTTTATATTTTATTTATACTTAATTCAGCTACTTTCTTTAAAAATGGCAAGAAAAGGGCAGATGCATCAGAGGCAGAGAGTTGCCCAGTCCGGAACTGGCCAGGAACTATCGTTCCAGGCTTATTCTAGGCTGGTCAAGGCTTTGTTTCAGGTGCTTCAATGTTTGCACCACATTGGGCTATTAGAGCACCATTTGGCAAATTGGGATTTCCCGAAACAGCTGGAGAAGAAAGTAGATGAGTTAGGTGGCTTTCTAAAGCCAGCTCTTCCCACCCCACACATTTTTTCTGTTTTTCGACAGATTAGTGTGGGATGGGCCAATCAAACGTTAAATGCCTTAGTTGAGCATTATAAGATAAATTTAAACCAGTTGAAGTCTAAGATAACTTTGGCTATGCGATCACCTCCTGGACTCGAAAAAATAGACTTCAACAGCGCTTCGGCGCATGCCTTGATCTGGGCTAAAAAGAATTTTAAAAATAAGTTGACAGATAAGACGATTTCGGCCTATGAGTCTTACATTTCGGAACTTCGCCCAGCGTCTGGAGTAAGGAACAATACGGGAGGGAGCAAGCAAACTCCGGCCCATGTTGTCCCTCTACCCCAACGCGAAAAGCAAAATAAGAAAAGATCAAGGCAAAGCACTTCTCCCTCTTCTTTTCCTTCTACTTCTTCTTTCTCTCAGAGTAAGCGCCTCAATTTGCAAACATCTCCGGTCCATATTGTGACTGAAGATGCTCGCAAATTGAGTAACGCTGTCTCGCCTCGTCTTGCTCCTCTACCTCCTACTCCTCCTCAGCCTTTTTTCTCTGGTTCTCCTAGTGCTCTCACTAGAACTCCTCCTCCTCCTCCTTCTGTTTCTTCTCCTGCTTCTGTTTCCTCTCCTGCTTCTGTTTCTTCTGCCCCTTCTCCTGCCTCTAGTGTGGTTCAACCAGGTATATCGTACTCAGAGAAAGTCAAATCACCGAGCTGCAACTCGGGCCGCTCATTTGATTCTAAATTCTCCCAGTTTCGGCATAAAAGCGGAGTTAATTTTGACAAAAGGAATTGGCGCCTCCCCGATGTTTGTAAACACATCCTTATGATTGGAAGTTCAAATTTAGGACGCATTGATCGAAATCCCCATCCGGACATCCAGGTGGAGTGTTACCCCGGCGCCAAATTCAATCATCTGCGCTCTATGTTTAAAGGGCACAGGGGCCAGTCCAGTCCCCAAAAAATATTATTAAATATTGGCGTGAATTCTCGAAACGATAATTCTGATCTCGTAGTTAAGCAGTTGCGGAATATGCTTAGCGATATCAGGGTCAAGTTTAGATCAGCAAAAATTTATTTCGCTGAACCAAACTTTTCGCAAAAACTCCCTTAGGCTGAGAGGAGAACCCTGAGCATCATCAACGAAACCATTCGGAAAGTGAAGGACGTTAACGTGATACCAAAAATTGATGACGCGAAGTTTGATGTTGCTCAGGATTTAATCCATTGGACCACGAGAACCGCCAATATTATGTACGATCACTGGTTGAACCACTTAAATTTAAACTAAGTAAAGGCAAAGGTAACAGCCGCCTAACAGATGTGGGATTAGGAACTAATGTGGTTAACCTGTCTGGCACCAATGACCTAACAACCCAAGAGAAATCTCTTTTAGATCGCGGTTTAACTTTTGTACCAGCACCAAAGCCTAAAACTGATAACCAAACAAATTTACCATCATACAACTGTAATTTTCTTAGGCAAATGAAATTAGCCGACCGCTTTAGAAACTCCAGCGGTCGGAAACTTCCTTTTACAGAATCATCTGGTTGGTCACCTCCAGATAGTGAAGTAGATCCCGAAATTATTGAGGCTAGCAAACGAATCATCAAAAAGGTGTTCAGCATGAACATACTCTCCGATAAAGACAATTTAACAGCTGGTGAACGGAGAGCCCTCACGAAACTTCGAAGAAATAAAAAATTAGTAATTAAACCAGCCGACAAAGGTGGGTCGGTGGTTGTTCTATCTCGGGATAATTATATAACGGAAGCCATGAGACAACTCAGCAATACTAAACATTATAAGAAAATAGATTCACTTATTTGGCCTAGTAATATCGAAAAATTCAATAAGATCTTAAAATTTCTCCTCGACGAAGGTCACATTACCAAAAAACAATTGAAATATTTAACAGCTAAGCTCAGTGCTCAAACAAGACAATTTTATATCCTACCAAAGATCCACAAGGACCGTTCTTCATGGACGGATGACTTAACTCCACCCGGGAGGCCAATTGTATCAGATTGTAATTCGGAATCTTATGCGATCTCGGAATTAATTGATTATAATCTGAAACCTATAGCAAATAGACATCCGAGCTATCTAAAAAATACACAGGATTTCCTGTCAAAAATTTCGAAATTGAAAATATCGAAAAATGCAATTCTGGCTACTTTGGATATCGACAGTATGTATACGAACATTGATATTGATAAAGGTGTTAAATCAGTTAAAAATGCATTTGAAAAATATCCGGATGTGAAACGCCCGGATGAACAAATTTTGGATCTTTTAGAGCTGAGCTTAAAAGGTAATGACTTTCAATTCAATGGAGAATATTTTCTACAAATAATGGGTTGTCCTATGGGCAAAAGATTCAGTCCTAATTTTGCAAGCATTTATGTAGCGGAATGGGAGGAAAATGCCTTAAGCAAATGTGCAAAGCATCCTCTCGTATATCTCAGGTATTTAGATGACATTTTTATTATTTGGGAACATTCAAAAGAAGATTTTGATGAATTTTTAGAAATTTTGAACAATCACGATCCAAATATTAAATTGAAAGCTACTATCAGTGAAAATTCTGTTGATTTTCTCGATGTGACCGTGTATAAAGGCAAGCAATTTCAGGCGTCCGGTCATTTAGATTATAAAGTGTATTTTAAACCAACTGATTCACATCAGCTGTTGCACACAAAATCATTTCATCCTCAACATACATTTAAAGGTATCATCAAATCACAGCTCATTCGTTTCCACCGCAATTCAAGTGATAAGGTAAATTTCAATGAGGCTTGTTCTACTCTATTTGGCGCCCTCAGATCGAGAGGGTACTCGCTGCACCTTTTGCGTAGCCTGAAATCCCAAAGCCTGAAAAGGCTCGAAAGTCCAGCTGAAACTACCGATTTCGAACCACTGAAGATTGAACACAACAGACCGTTGCAAAATAGTAGTGGCGCGGTATTTAATTGCAAAAAGCCTCGTTGTAGACTGCATACATTTATGCCTGATCAGAAAGAGGAATTTTCCTCCGAACAAACGAAAAATCATTATCAGATCCGTAACCCCCTCCATTGTGATTCACCAAACATTATTTACCTTATCACTTGTAAGCGATGTCGGAAACAGTATGTTGGTCAAAGTCAAAATCCTTTTCGAGAATGTGCTACTAGACACAAACAGGATATAAAACATAATGCCGATGCCCCAGTAGCACAACATTTTAACCTTCCTGGCCATTCTTTGGACGATTTCGAAATCCATCCTATTGAACAACCACCAATTAAAGACACATTAGAAGAAACGGATGAATTTAGAAAAAAACGTGAAGCTTTTTGGATCAATACGCTTCAAACCCTCTGGCCATTTGGTATGAACATATCAGAGGGCGAATGCGAAAGGAGGTCCATCATTCCTTTCACTTTAACGTACAACAGAATGAATATCGAAATAGCAAAAATGTTAAAAGATGAATTCAATTTTACCAATGCTAAATTAAATGAACCTTTGAATCTTTGACCTGTCATCGCCTATAAGAAAAACAAAAGCTTGCGTAACATCCTTGTAAGGACTAAATTAGAGCCCATCAATGAATAACATCAATTTTTGCCAGTCAGTTTAACCAGTTCCTAAGCTCATCACTTAGTTTAAGTCAATTTTATGTAATTTTTTGTCATGTTTGAAACCCATCAGGGTTCAGTAAATGAAAACAATTTTTCGGCGGCATATTAAAAGAAAAAAACGTTTCAGTAGGAAATGTCTGTGCCAGTGCGATTTTTTAACCTCAAACACACACAGGCGAGTGCCAGACTTCATATATGCCCAAAAACAAAATAGGTTCTAATTTCAATCATGTGTATGTATTTCCTAAATAAAATTATTATTTATTTATTTATATATTTATTTATTGATTATTTTTAATTTTTTATTAATTTTGATTTATTTATTTATTTATTTTTTATTTTTTTTTTTATTTATTTATTTATTTATTTGGTTGATTCATTTATTTAAATTATTATTTTTATTTTTATTTTTAATTTTTCATACCTTTCACACAATGTAGAGGTTCAGAAGGTAAAACACACAATTTCTACGTGGTGTAAAATATTTTCCGTCATAAACCTCCGTCAGGGGATATTCATTCCAACTGATAACATTCGTGAGGCATCATGATCTTTGGCGTTATTTTTTCATTTATTTCTTTAATCTCAATATATTTTATCAAACCATTTTTTCATATTATTTTCACATACTTCTGAAGCCAGTAAAGCAAACCGCTCCCGATTGGTTTTTCTTAAATCAAAGTCAACCAATAGGGCTTCATCTAATTTGTTTGGACGACACAAACTGAGTTGTGAAAAACAAACTTGGGACATCTCAGATTGAAAAGAATTAATTAGATGAGTGACATTTGTCAGCTTGTTACCGAGTTTAATTATGTACTGAACTGTGAAAAACACCCCCAGCCCACATATGGATATATACCATGCATGCCCTCCCAAAGTTGGAATCATTTTCCTGAAAGTCTCTTTGAAAAAGCCAAACCAAGCGAAACGCGTCGAGACAGACGGATTATTTTCTACCTTTGCTGAAGACTGCAACCAATCCAGGTATCTTCTTTAATAGGTAATATTTAATTTTCCAATTTTATTTATTTCATCACTTTTATATTTTATTTATACTTAATTCAGCTACTTTCTTTAAAAATGGCAAGAAAAGGGCAGATGCATCAGAGGCAGAGAGTTGCCCAGTCCGGAACTGGCCAGGAACTATCGTTCCAGGCTTATTCTAGGCTGGTCAAGGCTTTGTTTCAGGTGCTTCAATGTTTGCACCACATTGGGCTATTAGAGCACCATTTGGCAAATTGGGATTTCCCGAAACAGCTGGAGAAGAAAGTAGATGAGTTAGGTGGCTTTCTAAAGCCAGCTCTTCCCACCCCACACATTTTTTCTGTTTTTCGACAGATTAGTGTGGGATGGGCCAATCAAACGTTAAATGCCTTAGTTGAGCATTATAAGATAAATTTAAACCAGTTGAAGTCTAAGATAACTTTGGCTATGCGATCACCTCCTGGACTCGAAAAAATAGACTTCAACAGCGCTTCGGCGCATGCCTTGATCTGGGCTAAAAAGAATTTTAAAAATAAGTTGACAGATAAGACGATTTCGGCCTATGAGTCTTACATTTCGGAACTTCGCCCAGCGTCTGGAGTAAGGAACAATACGGGAGGGAGCAAGCAAACTCCGGCCCATGTTGTCCCTCTACCCCAACGCGAAAAGCAAAATAAGAAAAGATCAAGGCAAAGCACTTCTCCCTCTTCTTTTCCTTCTACTTCTTCTTTCTCTCAGAGTAAGCGCCTCAATTTGCAAACATCTCCGGTCCATATTGTGACTGAAGATGCTCGCAAATTGAGTAACGCTGTCTCGCCTCGTCTTGCTCCTCTACCTCCTACTCCTCCTCAGCCTTTTTTCTCTGGTTCTCCTAGTGCTCTCACTAGAACTCCTCCTCCTCCTCCTTCTGTTTCTTCTCCTGCTTCTGTTTCCTCTCCTGCTTCTGTTTCTTCTGCCCCTTCTCCTGCCTCTAGTGTGGTTCAACCAGGTATATCGTACTCAGAGAAAGTCAAATCACCGAGCTGCAACTCGGGCCGCTCATTTGATTCTAAATTCTCCCAGTTTCGGCATAAAAGCGGAGTTAATTTTGACAAAAGGAATTGGCACCTCCCCGATGTTTGTAAACACATCCTTATGATTGGAAGTTCAAATTTAGGACGCATTGATCGAAATCCCCATCCGGACATCCAGGTGGAGTGTTACCCCGGCGCCAAATTCAATCATCTGCGCTCTATGTTTAAAGGGCACAGGGGCCAGTCCAGTCCCCAAAAAATATTATTAAATATTGGCGTGAATTCTCGAAACGATAATTCTGATCTCGTAGTTAAGCAGTTGCGGAATATGCTTAGCGATATCAGGGTCAAGTTTAGATCAGCAAAAATTTATTTCGCTGAACTAAACTTTTCGCAAAAACTCCCTTAGGCTGAGAGGAGAACCCTGAGCATCATCAACGAAACCATTCGGAAAGTGAAGGATGTTAACGTGATACCAAAAATTGATGACGCAAAGTTTGATGTTGCTCAGGATTTAATCCATTGGACCACGAGAACCGCCAATATTATGTACGATCACTGGTTGAACCACTTAAATTTAAACTAAGTAAAGGCAAAGGTAACAGCCGCCTAACAGATGTGGGATTAGGAACTAATGTGGTTAACCTGTCTGGCACCAATGACCTAACAACCCAAGAGAAATCTCTTTTAGATCGCGGTTTAACTTTTGTACCAGCACCAAAGCCTAAAACTGATAACCAAACAAATTTACCATCATACAACTGTAATTTTCTTAGGCAAATGAAATTAGCCGACCGCTTTAGAAACTCCAGCGGTCGGAAACTTCCTTTTACAGAATCATCTGGTTGGTCACCTCCAGATAGTGAAGTAGATCCCGAAATTATTGAGGCTAGCAAACGAATCATCAAAAAGGTGTTCAGCATGAACATACTCTCCGATAAAGACAATTTAACAGCTGGTGAACGGAGAGCCCTCACGAAACTTCGAAGAAATAAAAAATTAGTAATTAAACCAGCCGACAAAGGTGGGTCGGTGGTTGTTCTATCTCGGGATAATTATATAAAGGAAGCCATGAGACAACTCAGCAATACTAAACATTATAAGAAAATAGATTCACTTATTTGGCCTAGTAATATCGAAAAATTCAATAAGATCTTAAAATTTCTCCTCGACGAAGGTCACATTACCAAAAAACAATTGAAATATTTAACAGCTAAGCTCAGTGCTCAAACAAGACAATTTTATATCCTACCAAAGATCCACAAGGACCGTTCTTCATGGACGGATGACTTAACTCCACCCGGGAGGCCAATTGTATCAGATTGTAATTCGGAATCTTATGCGATCTCGGAATTAATTGATTATAATCTGAAACCTATAGCAAATAGACATCCGAGCTATCTAAAAAATACACAGGATTTCCTGTCAAAAATTTCGAAATTGAAAATATCGAAAAATGCAATTCTGGCTACTTTGGATATCGACAGTATGTATACGAACATTGATATTGATAAAGGTGTTAAATCAGTTAAAAATGCATTTGAAAAATATCCGGATGCGAAACGCCCGGATGAACAAATTTTGGATCTTTTAGAGCTGAGCTTAAAAGGTAATGACTTTCAATTCAATGGAGAATATTTTCTACAAATAATGGGTTGTCCTATGGGCAAAAGTTTCAGTCCTAATTTTGCAAGCATTTATGTAGCGGAATGGGAGGAAAATGCCTTAAGCAAATGTGCAAAGCATCCTCTCGTATATCTCAGGTATTTAGATGACATTTTTATTATTTGGGAACATTCAAAAGAAGATTTTGATGAATTTTTAGAAATTTTGAACAATCACGATCCAAATATTAAATTGAAAGCTACTATCAGTGAAAATTCTGTTGATTTTCTCGATGTGACCGCGTATAAAGGCAAGCAATTTCAGGCGTCCGGTCATTTAGATTATAAAGTGTATTTTAAACCAACTGATTCACATCAACTGTTGCACACAAAATCATTTCATCCTCAACATACATTTAAAGGTATCATCAAATCACAGCTCATTCGTTTCCACCGCAATTCAAGTGATAAGGTAAATTTCAATGAGGCTTGTTCTACTCTATTTGGCGCCCTCAGATCGAGAGGGTACTCGCTGCGCCTTTTGCGTAGCCTGAAATCCCAAAGCCTGAAAAGGCTCGAAAGTCCAGCTGAAACTACCGATTTCGAACCACTGAAGATTGAACACAACAGACCGTTGCAAAATAGTAGTGGCGCGGTATTTAATTGCAAAAAGCCTCGTTGTAGACTGCATACATTTATGCCTGATCAGAAAGAGGAATTTTCCTCCGAACAAACGAAAAATCATTATCAGATCCGTAACCTCCTCCATTGTGATTCACCAAACATTATTTACCTTATCACTTGTAAGCGATGTCGGAAACAGTATGTTGGTCAAAGTCAAAATCCTTTTCGAGAACGTGCTACTAGACACAAACAGGATATAAAACATAATGCCGATGCCCCAGTAGCACAACATTTTAACCTTCCTGGCCATTCTTTGGACGATTTCGAAATCCATCCTATTGAACAACCACCAATTAAAGACACATTAGAAGAAACGGATGAATTTAGAAAAAAACGTGAAGCTTTTTGGATCAATACGCTTCAAACCCTCTGGCCATTTGGTATGAACATATCAGAGGGCGAATGCGAAAGGAGGTCCATCATTCCTTTCACTTTAACGTACAACAGAATGAATATCGAAATAGCAAAAATGTTAAAAGATGAATTCAATTTTACCAATGCTAAATTAAATGAACCTTTGAATCTTCGACCTGTCATCGCCTATAAGAAAAACAAAAGCTTGCGTAACATCCTTGTAAGCACTAAATTAGAGCCCATCAATGAATAACATCAATTTTTGCCAGTCAGTTTTATGTAATTTTTTGTCATGTTTGAAACCCATCAGGGTTCAGTAAATGAAAACAATTTTTCGGCGGCATATTAAAATAAAAAAAAAAACAAAAAAACAAAAAACGTTTCAGTAGGAAATGTCTGTGCCAGTGCGATTTTTTAACCTCAAACACACACACACACACACACACACACACACACACACACACACACACACACACACAACACACACACACACACACACAGCGTAATATGTAGATATATGCCCAAATGCACTTGCGTATACTTTCGTGAACTAATTTTCTTTCACTTTTTCTTTTTCTTACTTCTCCTACACCCCCCTCCCCCCCCCCCCCCCCCCCCCCATCACGTATATCTGTCTCTCTCTATCTCTTTCCCACTGAAGTGTACTCTCTCTTAGAATGGCACATTCGCAGATATTTTAATTCGACATCTCCCTTACATTCACCCACGTATTTTTACATACACACAGCCTTAGCTATTTCAATTGATAATGCAAATAACAACAAAGTGGAGGAATGAACGTTGAAAAATCTGCAAATGCAAAGAATATAAAAGTATGTACAAACCCCTACAAAACTGGATGAAGGATATTTGTTTCGGTATGCAAATATCTCCTGTACCCCCCCCCCCCCCCCACCCCCACCCCTGTGAAATAATTATTAGTTTCAGACACAAGTGAGATAACCTTTTGATATCCATTCAAAATACTATATTTCCTTTTTACTATATCCTTTTTATAAGATCTTTAATTGCGTAGCCCGACAAGAGTAAGAGTTGACTCAGTGTCTTAAACAGGTACCATTTTGATCATTAGCTGTGCGCCGTGGATGCTTTCGTGACGCAGGAGGCTTTTTCACCCCCACTTACGGCCCAAGAAAAAACACGGTTCATCACGTGTTGGCCTACAGCTGTAAACAAAAAGTGAAATTGGGAACTTCGCGAATATTACTTGTTTTTCTCAAGTCTGGTTTATTTATTTCCTTGATCAAATCGATCGCGCAAACACAACAGTTTAGTTTAGAAAGTGACGAGGACTTTGTACATAACCAAATGGAACTGCCTGTTCTATTCCCAATTTACAATTTCAAACCACAGCAACAGTCGCCATCTGCCTCCTCCAAATTCCAATTTAAATTTAAAATAAATTACCTGCTACCAGTAACAAACGCAGTTGTCTTGCCAGTTGACTTGCCAGTTGACGCCACAAGACAGTATTTATTAATCAGCAGAGAAACTGACATGCAAAAGCAATTAAGCTAATCCTTAACGCTTGTGACCACCGTGGGTCACAGTGTTTTAAAACTGTCTTCCATTAATCAAACACTGTGGCCCACTGGAACTCCACGGTGGAGAACACACCGCGGTGGCATTTTTGTTACAATCCATGTTGAACGTACTGTACATTAATTTACTCCATAAGTGTTACATTAATTTTTTAGATGGTTTGAAAATTTTTGTCCACAGCTTTTTTAGGATCCATTTGGGCTCATCGTTCCCATTGGGAACTTGGGCTCATGTCAAAATTTTTTTTTCAATTATTCTTCGAAAATTTTGATATGGATTGTATTATTTCATGTATCTTTGTATTATAAGGGTTAGTGCGAGTACTACGGCTTAACAAAATTTTATAATTATGAAAGAATTTTGTTCAAATTGTAATTCGAGGAAGTCTTCCTCAGATTCTCATGCTCATTGTGTCTGCTGTAGTCATTATACTCGTACTAACTCTTGTTCTGTTTGTGCCAATTGGGATGACAAACGTTGGAGACGTGTGTCACGGTACATTTTTAGTGGTGAGAGATCTCACCACAAGGTCACTCGTGTTTTTCAGTTTCTTTTACAGAGGAACATGAACATGGTGATGTTTCCGTGATGTCTTCAGGAAGTGTGTTGCAAAGGATTCCATGTCGTCTAGGTCACACCATCCAGTAGCCAAGGATTCGAGGCCTCATCAGTTGGGACGTTCATGTAAAAGAATTATGTTGGACACACCATCCCAGGAGCTTCCAGCGGCTAAGCAACAGAGGACCGCTGCTCCACAGGCCTTAGTAACGGACTTGCTATCACAGATAGCACAGCTCATCCCAGCATCCTACGGAACATTCTACAATGGTTTCAAATCAGGAACTGTCGGATGAAGCTGGGTCGGTTCGTTCCTATGCTAGGTCAGACAGGGACAACCAAGATTCTCATCTGGTCCACTTGGATGGAGAATGGGAAATAACGGAGCTGGATTTGTCCCTTTGGGAACAACATAAGGTGACGATTGAGTTTATCCATCAAAACCTTCCTGATGTTGTTCCATCGGACCAGGTTGCTGTGCCAGTGGATAAGAGACTGATAGCGTCACTGGATACTGACTTCTTTGGCCAGGTTAGGGAAGATGTTCCTGAATATCTGGTCCAGTCCAGCAATGTCTCATGGACGTTTGAATTGCTGAATGACGCTATTTTTAATTTAGCCTCTAAGACAGGCAAAAACAGTTTCTTATCACAAACTGCTCTGCATCTGCCGTTCATCAATAGTAATAATAGATTTGCAACGGCAGGACAGGACATACCGAGAGTTCCTCTGCGTTTGGATAGTCAGGCTGAGGATTTGGATTTATCTCTGCCTTTGTCTTTTTCAATCCTCCCTAGTACAATGGAGACGACGATTTCGTCTAATAGGGCGAATTTAGATGCACTATCATATGCAGATCACCTTACCAGAGCGTTAGCGCAACATCTCGTTGGTAAAGAATTCAAGGACGTTCGTTCCTCATTAAGAGTTCTTTCGAGGGCTATTGCACGTACAACTCCACATACAACTCGGCCCTATCAGTAGCTAATTGGGAATTGGTTAGACGTGATGCGGCCCTGGCTTCATCCACTATAGTGGATTCAATGGTGAAAAACTCTTCGAGTCGCTCCAGTTTCCGGGGATTTTCTCTTCGATGGTAAGCTTTCGGTTATCTATGATCAGATCACCAAGAAAGCTTCAGATTCTCTGCTTTTTAAGACGGTTTCTAAAAAACCTGACGTAGCAGAGAAGAGTAAGACAGGAGCTTCTGGTGCGAGTACGTCTAAAGGAAGCTCCTATAAAGGGTATAAAAAAATCCTCTAGCTCTTACTCTAGAGACCGTCAGAGTAGCGACTCCGGTAGGGGACGTGGTTCTGGCTGAGACAACCGGTCAGATGCCCCTAGGTCCACAGGACGAGGCACTGGACGGGGAGGATGTAGTTTCTCTTCCCGTAAGCTTTGTAGGTCCAGGAGGTGATGGTCAGGACCTCTATTGCAGTCTGGTGGGCAGAAAACTGACAAAGTTTTTGACCAATTGGTTGTCAATTACAGATGACCATTGGGTAAAGGAGGTTATCTCGGATGGCCTAAAGCTATCTTTCTGAGAAAAACCTCCGCTAACACGAAGTCTGCACTGGACTCAGCTTCCATCAAATCTTCAAAAAGAGATTCACTTCTAGCAGAGGTGCAATTTCTTTTGGAGAAGAATGCAACAGAGCTCGTGGAAAACTAGGAATCCCTGGGTTTTTACATTCACCTGTTCCTGGTACCGAAGCCAGACGGCTCGTTCTGTCCAGTTATAGATCTGAGCTGGATAAACAAGCTGATTGTGGCTCCAAAGTTCTATATGGAGACCATTCGATCAGTGAGAGCGAGGATTTGAGTGAACGACTATGCATCAAGCATAGATCTCAAGGATGCATACTTTCATGTCATGGTACATTCGGCATTCAGAAAGTACCTTCGCTTCCCCGTCCTAGGAGTCGTTTATCAGTTCTGAGCGATGTGCTTCTGACTCAATCTAGCGCCCTGGGCTTTGACTCGAATAATGAACTTGGTAATGGCTTATTTCCGAGCTCATTCATCTGTGGTAACGTCGGCTTACTTGGACGACATTCTTCAGAGGTACGGCAACAAAACAATTCTTCAGAACGATGTTCAGAGTCTGCTTCAATTGCTCCGACGTCTTGGTTTCATAGTAAACGAAAAGAAGTCGGATCTAGCTCCGTCCAAGTCATTCATTCACTTGGGAATGAGCTTCGAGACTCACAACAATCTAGTTCGTCTTCCATTACCCAGGGCGAAGTTAGTCAGTTGTTATGCTCGCTTTTGTCTACACTCAGACGTAGTAACAGCGAGAGAATTCATGCGACTGATGGGATTGTGAGGAGCGGCGACGGATCTCATTCCGATGGGCCGCTTGTGCGCACATCCACTCCAGATATTTTTCACTCAAGTTTGGAGTGTGAAGGTTCATTCGCTCAAAACAAACATCGTTTCAACGGACCAAGTAAAACTAAGGATTCAGACTTGGGCAGATATTCAATGGTTAACTGAGGGAGTTCCACTGCAACTGCCAGATCCGGTTCTTACGATTATGACGGATGCGAGTCAAACAGGTTGGGGTGCGACATTGAACCCAACAGACTCCAAGTGCCAGGACCTTTGGGATCCGGAGTTCCTAAACAAGCAGATAAACATCAAAGAGATGATGTCAGTTTGGCTTGCGCTATGCCCTTGGATGAACATAATTCAGAATTCACATGTTCAAATACTTTTGGACAATTTGACGGTAGTAGCGTACATCAGGAACCAAGGATGCACTCATTCGATTCCGTTATTCAATCTCACGGAAAGAATTCTTCTGTTTGTTCTAGAACATCATGTTCTTCTGTCGGTCCGTCATATTCCAGGTCGTCTGAACATTCAAGCAGACTCGCTCTCACGGAAAGGTCGCATGTTACCGTCAGAATGAATTCTCAAAAAGCGTGTGTTCAATCAGATTTGCTACCAATAGGAACGACCAATGATAGACTTGTTTGCGACACATCTCAACAATCAGTTGCAGACGTATGTGTCGCCATGTCCTGATCCCCGAGCGTTCACAGTAGATACTCTCTCAATCTCTTGGAATGGAATGATAGGATATGCATATCCTACAACTCCGTTGATTCAACAGATCTGTGATGCTGTCCTTCTGCCCTCTTCGTTCTGTGGTGATTTGACCCAGAGCAAGGGGAACTTCTCATTACTGTTGATTTTCATATTTCAATAACAACTGTAGGTATTAACCCTACTGTATGCAGAAATTTAACGAAAATTTTCTTTTTTTTCACTCTAAATTTTCTTGTTTTTCTCGGACTTAGTAAATTTTAAGTTGTAAAACTTTGTAAACTTTGTGTTTAGGTGAGTTGTGTTTCTATGTGTCTTTCCAAGCGATTAATATTCTACACTTGGGTTACTGAACTCCATTGCAGTAATATTTAACCCTCATTACATGCATATTTGAGGAATTTGAGGCTGATTTTCTGCCAAAACTTGTTGTAAGAATTAGCGTTTAGGTGTTGTAAGAATTTGCGTTAAAGTCAGCTTTTGTGCAGATTGTGGTGCTTTAACTTCTCATTACTGTTGATTTTCATATTTCAATAACAACTGTAGGTATTAACCCGACTGTATGCAGAAATTTAATGGAAATTTTCTTTTTTTTCTGTCAAAATTTTCATGTTTTTCTCGGACTTAGTAAATTTTAAGTTCTAAAAGTTTGTGTTAAGGTGAGGTGTTAAGGTGAGTTCTCAAAGATCAGTGGGCTCAGGCCTTTGATATTGCATATGTAGGTTGTAGGGGACTATCAGAACAGTATTTAACCCTGATACTACGACTTTTTTCCAAATTTCACCTAAAATTTTCTGCCAAAACTTGTAAGAATTAGCGTTTAGGTGTTGTAAGAATTTGCGTTAAAGTCGGCTTTTGTGCAGATTGTGGTGCTTTAACTTCTCATTACTGTTGATTTTCATATTTCTTATCAACCTACTCACAATTGTTTACTACAGGCTTGCACTACAGTGGAAGTCCCTAACTCGGATAAAATACTCTCTATTTTTGTCTTTCCCAAGCAAGTTGGGAAAGAAAAGTGGTGCAAAAGCACCAATAAAAATAAGCCAAAACTGGGTCGAGTGCAACCGGCGCAGACCCAGTACGGGACGCTCTCTCCCAAGTACAACTCCACGACTTCCGTTGCCAGTGCGCATACCGTCTCTAAAGACTCATTCTTTTTAAAATCCGCTTCGTGTCGAGATGTTTTTGCACGCTTATCAGTGTTCCACCAACTCGATGTTTGATGTTTCCTGATTCATTATACCGCAGTGTATCCTTTGTATTCTCAGGAACAGTGTTTTATATTCTCTTTTTTCTATTATATGTCCATCATGTATATTTATTTGCTCTCTCTCGAGTCGCGCGCGAATTTCGCGGGCCACGCGGTTCGGACTTAGATTATTTCACAATTATTGTTAATGCTTTTTTTGCAAAATTTTTTAATTGTGTTAGAGTTAGGTGTCAGCGGGGTACCACTCCTACAGTGTTTCTTCTTTCTGTTGAGAGTAGTCTTCCTGTTGGGTGGTTCCCGGTCGGCCGTCTGGGGTCTTTGTTTCTGTCACCTTTCTCTCTTTGGGGGTGTTCTGTTTTCTGATCTCACCTTCTCTGCTCCTCTCACCTCTTTCATGCCTAGGACAATTCCTTGTGGGCAGTGTCTGCTGCCTAAGCATGTGGACGATGTACATTCGTCGTGTTCCTCCTGTAATGGGTGTTCGGCCGAGCGGCCGTGTGGTGTCTGTGGAACATGGTCTTCCACCTTTTGGGCGTCTGTAAATCGTGTCGTTCGTTCTCGTGGCCGTGCCTCCCGCTCCCGCGGGAAAGGAGAACGTGGTCGTTCGGGGCCTCCCGAACCGACTCTGTCTGGTGAGAGTTATTCCTCCTCCGTGGGGGATGTGCAGTCTTTTCCTGTGGTGGATACTGCGGGAGCCGTTGAGTGTTCTGGTGTAGAGATGCCTGGTTCCGGGACTACGGTCCCCCTCCAGTCGACATCTGAGGCTGTCACTAGGGTTGTGACTCCTCCTTCGGAGCCGAGCCGGTGTGCTCTCTCCATTTTTTCACCAGCCTCAACGACTCTCGACGTATCTACTACTGCTGCTGGTCCGTCTGCTTCGTTGTCTGTTTCAGCCGGCCTCGGCTTTTCGCTGCAGGGGACTGCAGAACTGTCCGATACTGTAGACGTGGGATATCGGCCCCAGCCTTCCCTGACTTCAACTCGGCGAAGTCGGAAGGGGCTGCCGGCCGAGCCCATCGCTGTGGTCTCGTCGCCGTCGAGTACCACAGTTGTGTCTTTGGATTCGGATGTTCATAGTGGAAACACTATGAACTCCGGGGCGTTTCTGTCCGCTCACTCTGGTCACACGGCCAGTTTTGGGGGACCAACGCCTTTTGTGCAGCCTGGACCTTCTGCCCCGCAGAGGTCCGCGGTGACTCTCATGAGTTCTCGCAATATTGATCCTCGGGGTGCATCGTACCCCTATACACGTCTGCCTTCAGATGTTTCGGCTGCCGCCCGTCGTCCCGCGTCGGGTGTTTTGGAGGATCGTGACCCTTCGCTGGTTAAGAGGGTCAGAGGTGAAGCCACTTTGCCGGTTCGCTCCCCTGTCGAACCGGTCGGTACAGGCAGTGAGCTTAGGGAGGCCCTCTCCTTACTCACTCAGGTTCTCTCAAAGAGCCTTCCTGTTGCTTCCAGCGAGGCTATGGGTGGTTTCCAGGCGCCTCCTATGGCGCCGCCTCCCGGGATTGGAAACAGGCCGGTTTCCGATTCCTCTGGTGTCCCGACACCATGGGAGGCGTCGGCTGGTTTGCCCACGATGGGCTATGTGTCTTCCGACTCTGGGGAGGAGTCCGACATGTTTGAGGTCGAGGGCCAGCAGTCTTCGGACTTGGGGGCGGCTCTTGACTTTGTGTTTGGGTTTCTGCCTGAGCTCAAACCTGCTAACCAGCCGACAGTGTCAGCCTGGCCGCGATCTTCGGTCGCGCGCCAACAGCCTATGGAGCAACCTGCTTCTGGGCGCCTTCGACCGTGCCAGTCGGTACAGGTGGTTGAAGCTTTTTCAGCATTGGATGCCAAGCTGAATTCCAAGGCTTTGAAGACTTCGTTCTTCACCAGGGTTGACACCTTTTTGCCTCCTGTGCGTTATCGTTCCTACGATTCCGCCAATCCGTCAGTCTGCCAGACTTTGACGGTTCTGGATCAGGACTCCACTTCCCTCGGGCTTTCCAAGCCCAAGTCTGCCGTCATTCCAATGACGACTCTGGAGTCCACGTTGGGCTTATCTAGAGAGATGCTTGGCATGCTTTCTCTCTCAGATCACGTCGTCTCAGCTTTGGCTGCTTATCTGCCTCCAGATAAGTTTGACGAGGTACAGGCTCCTTTGCGTGTGCTGTCCAAGGCGCTTATGCACCTTACTCACACGCATGCCTGTAACACGGCCAATTTGGAATTAGTTCGAAGGGACGCTGTGCTGGACACAGGACGATCCCTTCCCGAGGAGCAGCGTGCTACTCTTCGATCTGCTTCTTTGGCAGGTCCGCAACTTTTCCATGGTTCCGTGTCGACGGTCCGGGATGACGTCCTACGTCATTCCAAAGATCAGCTGCTGTTTCGTCAGCTTGATCAGCCTTCTCGGGGAGGCAAGGGCCGTTCCAAGCCTAACAAGTACCCTTCTGCTTCCTCTGTGAAGCAAAAGGCTGGTCCTTCTGCCGCCTCCTCTGCTTCTTACTCACGGGGTAAAGGTAGGGGTCGGCAGAATCGAGGGAAGTCTCAGGATTCTTCATTTAGCAGAGGAGGTGGTTTCTCCTCTCGCGGGCCTCGTCGGGGCTCGAAATGAAGGTCCTCACCTCGACTCGTCCCAGGTTGGAGGAAGGATAGCAGAGTTTGCAGACCATTGGACCACCATCACATCCGATCCATGGGTGTTAGATGTTGTTCGGTCCGGGCTGCGCATATCCTTCCGACGGCACCCCACTCTGTCAAGGGTGCCTCTTCCAACCACAGTTCCTTCAGACGTTTTACGTCGGGAACTTTTGTCCACGGAGATTGCCAATCTCCTGGCAAAGGGGGCGATCGAGGTCGTCAAGACCGTTCAGTCAGTGGGTTTCTATTCCCGCCTGTTCTTGGTGCCGAAGAAGGACGGCCGACTCCGACCGGTTGTCGATCTGAGCATCCTGAACCAGTCTATCATTGCTCCCAAGTTCAGCATGGAGACTTTCAGGTCGGTCCGCCATTCAATTCACCAGGGAGATTTCGCCGCCAGCATCGACCTGCGAGACGCTTACTTCCACGTTCCGATGCATCGGGCGTCACGGAAGTATCTCAGGTTCGCTTTTCTGGGGCGAGTTTACCAGTTCAAGGCCATGCCTTTCGGCCTCAACCTGGCTCCTTGGGCGTTCACCAGACTGATGTCGCATGTGATAGCGTTCCATCGCACACAGTCCAGGGTGACTACTTCGGCATATCTGGACGATATCCTCCAGAGGCATTCCAATGCTGCCTTACTGGAATCGGATGTCGCCACTCTGTTGAGCTTGCTCACGTCGCTAGGATTCAGAGTCAACGAGGAGAAGTCGGACCTGGTCCCTTCTCAGTCGTTTTGTCATCTGGGGATGTCTTTCCAAACCAAATTCAATTTGGTGGCTGTTCCCCAGGCCAAGGCTGTGATTCTCTCAGCTTTTGCTCTGACTCTGTCCCAGTCCAGGTCCGCGACCGCTCGGAGTTTTCTCCGGCTGATCGGTCTCTGCGGTTCGGTGACGGATCTCATTCCTCTAGGTCGGCTGCGTGTCAGACCTCTCCAACACTTTCTGCTCAGTCGTTGGAGACCGAATGTAGATTCTCTGGATCAGGTGCTTCCGTTTCCGGACTCTCTGTATCCTCACCTTCTTCCCTGGACAGATGTTCAGTGGATTACGCAGGGTGTTCCGCTGGACTTACCCACGTCCGATCGCGTCCTGACGGCAGATGCCAGCGATCTCGGATGGGGTGCGACGTTGGATCCTCTCGGTCTTTCCCTACACGGGATGTGGGACCAGGATCAAGCAGCTCTACACATCAACCAGAAGGAGCTTCTTGCTCTTCTTCTGAGTTTCAGGCAGTGGATCCCTCACTTGTCGAATCGCCAGGTCCTTCTACTATCCGACAATTCGACAGTGGTTGCTTACATTCGGAACCAGGGCGGCACGCACTCGCTTCCGATGTACGAGTTAGCTCGGGATCTTTTACTGCTCGCTCAGGAGGTTCACGCCGGGGTGGTTGTTCGTCACATTCCCGGTCGTCTGAACGTCCTAGCCGACTCCCTGTCCCGACAGGGCAGGGTTATTTCCACCGAGTGGATGCTTCACAGGGCAGTGTTCCAGTCGCTTTGCGATCTCTGGGGACGTCCCCACATCGATCTCTTTGCGACTCGTTGGAACCATCAGGTGGACACTTTCGTGTCCCCGTGTCCAGATCCTCTGGCTTTTGCCGTGGACGCTCTGTCACTCGATTGGAACGGTCTAGTCGGATACGCCTTCCCGCCGGTTCCGATTCTTCCTCAGGTTCTCGCCAAAATTCGAACCTGCAGTTGTCGAATCATTCTGATCGCTCCCCTGTCGCCTCAGCGGGTGTGGATCAATCAGCTCCGCTCGCTGATGGCGGCGGTTCCGGCACGTCTCCCGCTACGTCGCGACCTTCTTTGTCAAGGTCGCCCGAGGAGGTTTCACGTCGACCCGACTTCATTGTGCCTTCACGCATATCTTTTGTCAGGTCCTGTCTCCTCCGTAGAGGTTTTTCGAGACGAGCAGTGGAGTGCATTTCTTCTTCAAGGAGGCACTCCACTGGTTTAGCTTATGCAGCTAAATGGAAGGTCTTCTGTCGATGGTGTGCTGATCACTCTGTTGATTATGCCAATCCTTCGATTTCACAGATTGCGGAGTTTCTGGTATATCTGTTTGATTCTCGGGGTCTCCAGCCTGTTACCATCAAGGGTTACAGGTCTATGCTTTCAGAGACTTTTTCTTATGTGGGGAAGCGTCGTATCGGCACTAATCCTTACCTCTCCAAGCTTGTTCGGCACTTTTCTTTGAAAAGGCCTCGGACTTTGCAGCTTACTCCACGATGGAATCTTTCGTGGGTGCTGCTTTGCTTGGGGGGGGGGGGGGGGGGCGCCGTTCGAACCTTTATCCCAGGTGGATATGCAATTTCTCACATACAAGACGGCTTTTCTGATGGCATTTGCTTCGGCCAGACGGGTTAGTGAGCTTCACGCCCTCTCGGTTGACCCGGCCTTTTTTAGGAGTTCTCCCAACAGTGTTACTTTTACCACTGATTGCTCCTTTTTGGCTAAGAATCAGTTACCAGATACTACTCCTCCTCCTATCTGTATCAGGGCTCTTCCCTCTGTTGAAGGTACTCGCCTTCTGCTCTGTCCGGTCCGTGCTATTCGCATTTATCTTGATCGGACACGCTTCATACGGAAGGGCAGAAAACGGTTTTTTCTGTCTCTCATTCCGGGTCGACAGAAGATCTCTCCTCAATCCATTTCTCGATGGATTTGTCTTGCTATTCGTACGGCTTATAGTCGTTTAGCAGCTGGCGATTGTATTACCAATCGTATTTCTGCCCACGAGGTGCGGGCACTGTCTACCTCTTGGGCTTATTCTAACTCCGTCAAGTTGTCGGATGTTATGCAGGCAGCCTACTGGAGAAATGCTTCTACTTTCTCCACCTTTTATTTACGCCAGTTGCAGGAGCAGTCGGAGGACCTTTTTGCCTTGGGTCCTCTTTCTTCTGCTCAGGCTGTTGTCTGCCATAGCCATTAGGCTTCTTGAAGGTCAGTTTCAGCCTTGTGCTGTTCCTGCCCCTTTTTTCTGTCTGTGTGTCACACAGGCTCATATGTCTCTTTTCATTGTCCTTTACCAATGATTGCGACATTATGGTTGATAAGCCTCGGGACCTCTTCCTTCTGCTTCACGGTTCCAGTGCACTAGGGTTATGTGGGGGTTGGTTATGCGATTCCCTCCAGCCTTTTGTCTATTCAGCCTGTAGTAAACAATTGTGAGTAGGTTGATAAGAAATCTAAATTTTATAGTAAATTTCCTTTCTTATTATACCTACCACAATTGTTTACATGCAGGGCCTCCCGTCTTCTTTACGGGTAAAGAATCTTTCCTCCCCGCTGATCACATAACTCTAACGTTTACGGATTCAAAAAGAATGAGTCTTTAGAGACGGTATGCGCACTGGCAACGGAAGTCGTGGAGTTGTACTTGGGAGAGAGCGTCCCGTACTGGGTCTGCGCCGGTTGCACTCGACCCAGTTTTGGCTTATTTTTATTGGTGCTTTTGCACCACTTTTCTTTCCCAACTTGCTTGGGAAAGACAAAAATAGAGAGTATTTTATCCGAGTTAGGGACTTCCACTGTAGTGCAAGCCTGTAGTAAACAATTGTGGTAGGTATAATAAGAAAGGAAATTTACTATAAAATTTAGATTTCAATAACAACTGTAGGTATTAACCTGACTGTATGCAGAAATTTAACGGAAATTTTCTTTTTTTTTCAGTCAAAATTTTCAAGTTTTTCTCAGACTTAGTAAATTTTAAGTTCTAAAAGTTTGTGTTAAGGTGAGGTGTTAAGGTGAGTTCTCAAAGATCAGTGGGCTCAGGCCTTTGAAATTGCATATGTAGGTTGTAGGGGACTATCAGAACAGTATTTAACCCTGATACTACGACTTTTTTCCAAATTTCACCAAAAATTTTCTGCCAAAACTTGTAAGAATTTGCATTTAGGTGTTGTAAGAATTTGCATTAAAGTCAGCTTTTGTGCAGATTGTGCTGCTTTAACTTCTCATTACTGTTGATTTTAATATTTCAATAACAACTGTAGGTATTAACCCTACTGTATGCAGAAATTTAACGGAAATTTTCTTTTTTTTCAGTCAAAATTTTCATGTTTTTCTCGGACTTAGTAAATTTTAAGTTGTAAAACTTTGTAAACTTTGTGTTTAGGTGAGTTGTGTTTCTATGTGTCTTTCCAGGCGATTAATATTCTACACTTGGGTTACTGAACTCCATTGCAGTAATATTTGACCCTCATTACATACATATTTGAGGAATTTGAGGCTGATTTTCTGCCAAAACTTGTTGTAAGAATTAGCGTTTAGGTGTTGTAAGAATTTGTGTTAAAGTCAGCTTTTGTGCAGATTGTGGTGCCTTCACCTCTCATTACTGTTTATTTTCTCATTTCAATAACAACTGTAGGTATTAACCCTACTGTATGCAAAAATTTAACTGATTTCTTTTCTTTTTTTCAGTCACAATGTTCACAGTTTTTCTCTGACTTACTCAATTTAAAGTTCTAAAAGTTTGTGTTAAGGTGAGGTGTTAAGGTGAGTTCTGTTTCTATGTGTCTTTCCAGGCAATTGATATTGTACGCATGGGTTACTGAACTACATTGCGGTAACGTTGCGCCCTTATTACATGCATATTTGAGGAATTTGAGGGGGATTTTTGGGACTTATATTCACTTTCTTTAAAAAAAAATTTTTTTAACTTTTTTTTTTTTTATTTAATACTTTCTCATACTTGTTACTAGTAACATTAAGGCTTATTTTAGTTGTTGATGTGATGTATTTTGTTGGGACTTATAGTCACTTTCTTGAACGAATGTTTTTCCGCAACTCCTCTTTAACCAATGAATGTTCTTCAATTACAATTTTAGTGATTTATGAAAGCCTTTCCTAATTCTTATTTATGATTTAATATCTGGCCTCACGATTCATATTCTTAACTGGTTGAGGGCTAGATTATTTTTGGTGATCTGAATTTGTTATTCAAAACTTGTTTTATTACAAATTATTGGAGAGTGCCCACAGGCACTCTCCAATAAATTGTAATAAAACAAATGCATATAAACAAAATAATATTTGTGTTTGGCTGAATTTTAAATATAAGCAAGGAAAGTGTTGGCTTTTGCTCTGGTATCCTCATATTTTGAAAGCCCTGATAGTGGCTTCTAGCACTCAACCAGTTAATCATAAACATTTCTAAAAGAAAAAAATGATTTTATATCCAATGATTCTATGTTGAATTGATATATAATAATGCAGAAATGTAGACTTTCCAAAGCCATCACATAAACCACATTAATCATTTGATGCCCAGTTAATGATTTATATTAACTAAATATTAGGCATGTTACATTGGAACGACATTATCAAGCGCGAATGTAGGTGAGCGTTGGGATGTAACATCTCTCTTGTTTCTTTTCAGCTAAGTCTGGGTCATTGGTTTCAGAAAAAAATATGAAAAAATTTAAAGTAATTTATATATTTTTTATACTTACCAATGACCCAGATGGGAATGGCCCTCCCATGAGTTGGGAACTCATACCTCCCCGCTGATTATATAATATTTAGCAGGCACTGGTTGGAAGAATGAGGCTTGGCGTCAATTCCGGTACTTCCTTGACACTGTGCATGCGCAGTAGGCAAAAGTATGGAGGACCATGTTGGACATTTTTGTATTTGGATGCTAATTTTGGGGATTTGGGGGGCAAAATTTGTGTTTGGCCCTGAATATTTAAGAGTTAGCACCAGCAAATTCTGGGTCATTTGTAAGTATAAAAAATATATAAATTATTTTAAATTTTTTCATTTTTTATATTCCGCCAACCTGGCATGGGTATAGAGTATTCCTTGTGTCCATCAGTCTGTCAGTCCATCCGTCTGTCCTGAAGTTGTATCATACACTACTCTCACACCTTTCAAGACATCCATGTGAAATTTTGCTCAATGCAAAACTGCATTCAGCACATTACCAGAGTAGAAGGTCAGACGACTTTGTATGCTTTTGTCACAGTTATTGCTGTTTTTCAACTTAGAAAATGTCATGTGTTTTTCAATTGAGGATACCTTCATTGTGTAATCAACTCCTCCCACAGATGGTAATATAGAGAGTTGAAACTTTAGGATATAGTTACACATGCCTTGAAGATATGCAACATGTATAAAGTTTGCAGAAAAAGTGTTTTTAATATAATTATTTCCCTTTATCGACTTTCAAGTGTTTTTTTTTTTTTTAATTCAGAGTATCGTATTGAGGGTACCTTCATGGTGCAATCAGCTCCTTTCACAGTTTGTAACATAGAGATTTTAGACCTAAGGATGTGGTTACACACAAAATGAAGATGTGCCTCATGTATAATGTTTGCCAAAAAATTATTTTTTCACAAAATTATTGCCCATTATCGACTCAGAAAATCTCCTGTGTTTTTAGCTCACCTGACTTTCAGTCAGGAGAGCTATAGTGATCACTCACCGTCCGTCGTCCGTCGTCCTGCGTCCGTTGTCCGTCGTCCGTCGTCCGTGAACATGGTGTTTGCGTCTTCTCCTCCCAAACCGCTGAACCAATTTAATTGATATTTGAGATAATAGTTTGTTATGACATCGCAATTTGATTTTGTTCAAATCAAGTTGCCCCGCCCGTGGGTAGGGCCACACCCAAAAAGTGTGCTGAAATCTTAAAAAATCTTCTTCTCATGAACCAGCAGTAGCAGAGACTTGATATTTGGTGTGCAGCTTCCTTTTGAGGTGTAGACTCAGATTTGTTCAAGAGAAGTTTGTGGGGCTATACTTGGCGTCGTTATGGGAGGGGCAAAATTTTTTGCCCCACCCAAAATTTCTATTTTCCAAACCGAGAGGCTGATTTGAACCAAATTTTATGTGAGGGCTTATTGGGTCATAAGTAACTAATTTATGCTGATTTTTTTTTTCCCGTAGCCCCATGGGAACCGCAGGAGCTAAAAATAGAAAAAAATTAAAACGCCCATATCTCCAAAACTGCACGGCACCGAGAATTTTTATTTGGTGTGAAGCTTCCTTAGGACCAACAGAAAGAATTGGTAAAAAAAAATTGCCATCGGTTTTATCATAGGGTACAGTTTCGGGACATTGAAAAAGTGCTGAGTCAGCACTTTTTAACACTGTAGGCAATGGGAAAAACATTAAAAAATCTTCTTCTCCAGATCCAGCAGGCAGAATCTTTTGATATTTGGTATGCAACATTGGAGGGTGGATCTGATTCAGGTTTGTTCAAATCGGCCCCCTGGGTTCATATTTGGGCTCAGTATAGGAGCCCGATTTCGAACTTAGTGCATTTCAGGCAAATTTCTTAAAAAATCTTCTTCTCCAGATCCAGCAGGCAGAATCTTTTGATATTTGGTATGCAACATTGTGGGGTGGATCTGATTCAAGTTTGTTCAAATCGGCACCCTGGGTTTATATTTGGGCTCAGTATAGGAGCCCAAATTTGAACTTACTGCATTTCAGGCAAATTTCTTTGAAAATCTTCTTCTCCAGATCCAGCAGGCAGAATCTTTTGATATTTGGTATGCAACATTGTGGGGTGGATCTGATTCAAGTTTGTTCAAATCGGCCCCTTGGGTTTATATTTGGGCTCTGTATAGGAGCCCAAATTTGAACTTAGTGCATTTCAGGCAAATTTCTTTGAAAATCTTCTTCTCAAGATCCAGCAGGCAGAATCTTTTGATATTGGGTATGCAACATTGTGGGGTGGATCTGATTCAAGTTTGTTCAAATCGGCTCCTTGGGTTTATATTTGGGCTCAGTATAGGAGCCAAAATTTGAACTTAGTGCATTTCAGGCAAATTTCTTAAAAAATCTTCTTCTCCAGATCCAGCAGACAGAATCTTTTGATATTTGGTATGCAACATTGTGGGGTGGATCTGATTCTATTTTGTTCAAATCGGCTCCCTAGATTCATATTTGGGCTCACTATAGAAGCTCGAATTTGAACTTAGTGCATTTCAGGCAAATTTCTTCAAAAATCTTCTCCAGATCCTGCAGGCAGAATCTTTTGATATTTGGTTTGCAACATTGTGGGGTGGATCTGATTCCAGTTTGTTCAAATCGGCCACCTGGATTCATATTTGGGCTCACTATAGAAGCCCAAATTCGAACTTAGTGCATTCCAGGCAAATTTCTTTGAAAATCTTCTTCTCAAGATCCAGCAGGCAGAATCTTCTGATATTTGGTATGCAGCAACCTTAGGGGGGTGAGATTCAAGTTTGTTCAAGCCATGTCCCTAGGTCCATATTTGGGCTCAATGTGGGAGCTTGAATTGTAACTTTGTTCGAAATGAGGAATTTTCTTAAAAAATCTTCTTCTTCAGATCCAGCAGTCGGAATGGTTTGATATGTGGTGAGTAGCATCCTTGGGGGGGGGGGGGGGGGGGGGGGGGGGATTCAAGTGTGTTAAAGCCAAGTCCATGGGTCCATATTTGGGCTCCCTGTGGGATCCCAAATTATAACTTAGTCAATATGAGGAATTTTTCTTTAAAAATCTTCTTCTTCAGATTCAGCAGTTGGAATGTTTTGATATTTGGCATGGAGCAACCTTAGGGGGCTGAGATTCAAGTTTGTTCAAGCCAAGTCCCTTGGTTCATATTTAGGCTCACTATGGGAGCCTGAATGACAACTTAGTTCAAAATGAAGAATTTTATTTAAAAATCTTCAGATCCAGCAGATGAATGCTTTTGATATTTTTTATGCAGCATCCTTAGGGGGGTAAGATTCAAGTTTGTTCAAGCCATGTCCCTAGGTCCATATTTGGGCTGATTGTGGGAGCTCGAATTGTAACTTGGTTCAAAATGAGGAATTTTGTTTAAAAATCTTCTTCTTCAGATCCAGCAGTCGGAATGTTTTGATATTTGGTGTGCAGAATCCTTAGGGGTGTGAGATTCAGGTTTGTTAAAGCCAAGTCCCTGGGTTCATATATGGGCTTCCTGTGGGAGCCCGAATTATGACTTAGTTCAGTATGAGGAATATGCTTTAAAAATCTTTTTTTAGATCCACTGGTCAGAATATTTGGATATTTGGTTTCAGCTTTTCTTAGGAGGAGCAGATGCAACTTGTGGAAATCAATTCTCTGGGTTGCTATTTAGGCTACCATGTCAGGTGAGCGCCCTCAGGCCCCCTGGGGCCTCTTGTTTTTATTAAGGGTACCTTCATGGTGTAATAAACTCCTTCCTCAGTTTCTAATGTAGAGGATTGAAACTTTAGGATATGGTTACATACACAATGCAAATGTGCAGCATCTATGAAGTTAGTTGAAACGTCAGTTTCTGATGTAGATAGTTGAAACTTTCGCATATGATTACACATGTCTTGAAGATGTGCAACATCTATAAAGTTTGCAGAAAAAATATTTTATCACAAAATTATTGTCCTTTATTGATTTCCATCATTTTTAGCTCAACTTTGGCGAAGCCAAATTTGAGGTATTGCCATGGCCGGTCGTCCGTCTGTCTGTCCATTGTGCCATACACACGGCTTGGGCTAGAGGCCGTATTTATGAACCGATCTTTACGAAACTTCTTGGGTACCTTTGTTATCACCGTGAGACAAGAACAAGTGTTTTGGTCTGGTCCGAAATTCAAGACGGCCGCTGGCAGCCATTTTGTACAAAATTAGGTGCAATCAGATTTTTGCGCAGAACTTCCATACTTCCATATGAAAGCTCTGATTTGCATAATTTTTTGTTTGAATGTTTAGTACCATGGGATACATCACATAAAATACGTTTTTTTTCTCGTACGGAAATTATGCAAATTAGACTAACTTTGATTTATTTAGTGTTACTTTCAGCACTGTAACTGAAAATGCCAATACGGCTCAGGCTAGAGGCCGTATTTATGAACCAATCTTTACAAAACTTCTTGGGTACCTTTGTTATCACAGTGGGACGAGAACAAGTGTTTTTGGGTCCGGTCTGAAATTCAAGAATGGCGACTGCCAGCCATTTTGTACAAAATTAGGTGCAATCAGATTTTTGTGCAGAACTTCTATATGAAAGCTCTATTTTGAATAATTTTTTTGTGTGAATGTTTAGTACCATGGGATACAAAACATGTAATTCTGTTTTTTTTCGTGCATAGATTATGCCAATTAGACTAACTTTGATCTATTTAATGTTACTTTCAGCACTGTAACTGCAAATGCCAATACGGCTCGGGCTAGACTCTGTATTTATGAACCGATCTTTACGAAACTTCTTGGGTACCTTTGTTATCACCGTGGGACGAGAACGAGTGGTTTTGGGTGTGATCCGAAATTCAAGATGGCCACCAGCAGCCATTTTGTACTTCAGTTAGTGCAATCAGTTTTTTGTAAGAACTTCTGTATGAAAGTTCTGATTTGAATAAATTTTTGTATGAATGTTTAGTAACATAGAATACATCACATATAATACAGGTTTTTTTCTCGTGCAAAAATTATGCAAATTAGATGAACTTTGATTTATTCAGTGCTACTTATACACAGTAAGTGCACATGTCAATACGGCTCGGGCTAGAGTTTGTATTTATGAACCGATCTTCATGAAACTTCTTGGGTACCATTGTTATCACCTTGGGATGAGAATGAGTGTTTCTGGGTGCGGTCCAAAATTCGAGATGGCTGCCAGTGGCCATTTTGTACAGCAATTAGGTCCAATCGTTTTTTTGTACACAAATTCTACACGGCTCAGGCTAGAGGCTGTATTTATGAACCGATCTTTACAAAACTTATTGGGGTACCTTTGTTATCACCGTGGGACAAGAACGAGTGTTTTGGGGTGCAGTCCAAAATTCAAGATGGCCGCCAGCAGCCATTTTGTACCAAAATTAGTGCAATCAGTTTTTTGTACAGAACTTTTGTATGAAAGTTCTAATTTGAATACATTTCTGTATGAATGTTTAGTAACATGGAATACATCACATATAATACGGGTTTTTTTCTCGAGCAGAAATTATGCAAATTAGATGAACTTTGATTTATTTAGTACTACTTATACACAGTAAGTACATGTGTCAATACGGCTCGGGCTAGAGTCTGTATTTATGAACAGATCTTCACAAAACTTCTTGGGTACCTTTGTTATCACCTTGGGATGAGAACAAGTGTTTCTGGGTGTGGTCCAAAATTCAAAATGGCTGCCAGTGGCCATTTTGTACCAAAATTAGGTCCAATCAGTTTTTTGTACACAACTTCTATACGGCTCAGGCTAGAGGCCGTATTTATGAACCAATCTTTACAAAACTTCATGGGTACCTTTGTTATCACCGTGAGACAAGAACAAGTGTTTTGGTCTGGTCCGAAATTCAAGACGGCCGCTGGCAGCCATTTTGTACAAAATTAGGTGCAATCAGATTTTTGCGCAGAACTTCCATACTACCATATGAAAGCTCTGATTTGCATAATTTTTTGTTTGAATGTTTAGTACCATGGGATACATCACATAAAATACGTTTTTTTTCTCGTACGGAAATTATGCAAATTAGACTAACTTTGATTTATTTAGTGTTACTTTCAGCACTGTAACTGAAAATGCCAATACGGCTCGGGCTAGCGGCCGTATTTATGAACCGATCTTTACAAAACTTCTTGGGTACCTTTGTTATCACAGTGGGACGAGAACGAGTGTTTTTGGGTCCGGTCTGAAATTCAAGAATGGCGACTGCCAGCCATTTTGTACAAAATTAGGTGCAATCAGATTTTTGTGCAGAACTTCTATATGAAAGCGCTATTTTGAATAATTTTTTGTGTGAATGTTTAGTACCATGGGATACAAAACATATAATTCTGTTTTTTTTTCGTGCATAGATTATGCCAATTAGACTAACTTTGATCTATTTAATGTTACTTTCAGCACTGTAACTGCAAATGCCAATACGGCTCGGGCCAGAGGCTGTATTTATGAACCGATCTTTACGAAACTTCTTGGGTACCTTTGTTATCACTGTGGGACGAGAACGAGTGGTTTTGGGTGTGGTCCGAAATTCAAGATGGCCACCAGCAGCCATTTTGTACTTCAGTTAGTGCAATCAGTTTTTTGTAAGAACTTCTGTATGAAAGTTCTGATTTGAATAAATTTTTGTATGAATGTTTAGTAACATAGAATACATCACATATAATACAGGTTTTTTTCTCGTGCAAAAATTATGCAAATTAGATGAACTTTGATTTATTCAGTGCTACTTATACACAGTAAGTGCACATGTCAATACGGCTCGGGCTAGAGTTTGTATTTATGAACCGATCTTCATGAAACTTCTTGGGTACCATTGTTATCACCTTGGGATGAGAATGAGTGTTTCTGGGTGCGGTCCAAAATTTGAGATGGCTGCCAGTGGCCATTTTGTACAGCAATTAGGTCCAATCGTTTTTTTGTACACAAATTCTACACGGCTCAGGCTAGAGGCTGTATTTATGAACCGATCTTTACAAAACTTATTGGGGTACCTTTGTTATCACCGTGGGACAAGAACGAGTGTTTTGGGGTGCAGTCCAAAATTCAAGATGGCCGCCAGCAGCCATTTTGTACCAAAATTAGTGCAATCAGTTTTTTGTACAGAACTTTTGTATGAAAGTTCTAATTTGAATACATTTCTGTATGAATGTTTAGTAACATGGAATACATCACATATAATACAGGTTTTTTTCTCGAGCAGAAATTATGCAAATTAGATGAACTTTGATTTATTTAGTACTACTTATACACAGTAAGTACATGTGTCAATACGGCTCGGGCTAGAGTCTGTATTTATGAACAGATCTTCACAAAACTTCTTGGGTACCTTTGTTATCACCTTGGGATGAGAACAAGTGTTTCTGGGTGTGGTCCAAAATTCAAAATGGCTGCCAGTGGCCATTTTGTACCAAAATTAGATCCAATCAGTTTTTTGTACACAACTTCTATACGGCTCAGGCTAGAGGCCGTATTTATGAACCGATCTTTACAAAACTTCTTGGGTACCTTTGTTGTCACCATGGGACGAGAATGAGTGTTTTTGAGTGCAGTCCAAAATTCAAGATGGCCGCCAGCAGCCTTTTTGTACCAAAATTAGTGCAATCAGTTTTTTGTACAGAACTTCTGTATAAAAGTTCTGATTTGAATAAATTTTTGTAGGAATGTTTAGTAACACGGAATACATCACATATAATACAGGGTTTTTTCTCGGGCAGAAATTATGCAAATTAGATGAACTTTGATTTGTTCAGTGCTACTTATACACAGTAAGTGCACATGTCAATATGACTCGGGCTAGAGGCTGCATTTATGAACCGATCTTCATGAAACTTCTTGGGTACCTTTGTTATCAACTTTGGACAGGAACAAGTGTTTTGGGGTGCCTTTGTTATCACTGTGCTATGCTATGAGAACAAATATTTTGCGGTTCAGTCAGACCTACTCTGGGACTCAAAGATTTCTTTTCTAGTTTAGCATCTAACTGTCACCCCACTTTTACAATACTTTACCTATATATTTGTTACAGGCTACGGTCAGCATTTATGTACAGACCGTTAAAATACTTTATATGTAGCTTTGTTATCAGGGCATTACCTACACATACTATACATGTACATGTTTTAAACAAGTTGAGCTACAGTGTCATTGACACTTTCATTTAATTATGGATGCCTTCATGGTGTAATCAACTCATCCACAGTTTCTAATGTAGAGAATTGAAACTTTAGGATATGGTTACACGAGTTGAAACTTCAGGATATGGTTACACATTCCTTGCAGATGTGCAGTATATACTACTCAAAGTTTGCTAAGCACCAAGTATATCCAACTACCTGTATTGCGTTTAGTTGAAATATTGCAAAGAAAAGTGTATATATTTTTAGCTCAACTTTGGCGAGTCGTCTGTCTATCCGTCTGGCCGTCTTTCCGTACGTCAACAATTGGATACGGCTCGGCTAGAGGCCGTATTTATGAACCGATCTTTACGAAACTTCTTGGGTACCTTTGTTATGACCGTGGGACGAGAACGAGTGTTTTTGGGTACGGTCCAAAATTCAAGATGGCCGCCAGCTGCCATTTTGTACCGACGATGCAGAAATCTGTTTTTTGTACAGAACTTCCATATGAAAGCTCTGATTTGAATAATTTTTTGTATGAATGTTTAGTACCATGGGATACATCACATATAATACGGGTTTTTTTCTCGTGCGTAAATTGTGCAAATTAGACTAATTTTGATGTTTTTTGGTGTTACTTTCAGCACTGAAAGTGCAAATGCAAATACGGCTCGGGCTAGAGGCCGTATTTATGAACCGATCTTTACAAAACTTCTTGGGTACCTTTGGTATCACCGTGGGACGAGAACGAGTGTTTTTGGGTCCGGTCCGAAATTCAAGATGGCCGATGGCGCCATTTTGTACAAAATTAGGTGCAATCAGATTTTTGCACAGAACTTCCATATGAAAGCGCTGATTTGAATAATTTTTTGTGTGAATGTTTAGTACCATGGGATACATCACATATAATACGGGTTTTCTCGTGCAGAAATTATGCAAATTAGATGAACTTTGATTTTTTCATTGCAACTTACACACAGTAAGTACACATGGCAATACGGCTCGGGCTAGAGTCTGTATTTATGAACTGATCTTCACGAAATGTCTTGGGTACCTTTGTTATCACCTTGGGACGAGAACGAGTGTTTCTGAGTGCGGTCTAAAATTCAAGATGGCTGCCAGTGGCCATTTTGTACCGAAATTAGGTCTAATCAGTTTTTTGTACACAACTTCTATACGGCTCAGACTAGAGGCCATATTTATGAACCAATCTTTACGAAACTTCTTGGGTACCTTTGTTATCACCGTGGGATGAGAGCGAGTGTTTTTGGGTGTGGTCCAAAATTCAAGATGGCCACCAACAGCCATTTTGTACCAAAATTAGTGCAATCAGTCTTTTGTACAGAACTTCTGTATGAAAGTTCTGATTTGAATAAATTTTTAAATGAATGTTTAGTAACATGGGATACATCACATATTGTAAGTTTTTTTTTTTTCGTGCAGAAATTATGCAAATTAGATGAACTTTGATTTATTCAGTGATACTTACACAATTTAAGCACACATGTCAATACGGCTCAGGGTAGAGGCTGTATTTATGAACTGATCTTCACAAAACTTCTTGGGTACCTTTGTTATCACCTTGGGATGAGAATGAGTGTTTCTGGGTGCGGTCCAAAATTCAAGATGGCTGCCAGTGGCCATTTTGTACCAAAATTTGGTCCAATCAGTTTTTTGTCACAAGTTCTATACAGCTTGTATTTATGAACTGATCTTCACAAAACTTCTTGGGTACCTTTGTTTTCACCTTGGGACAGGAACGAGTGTGTTTTGGGGTGCCTTTGTTATCACTGTGCTATGAGAACAAATATTTTGGGGTTGAGTCAGACTTACTCTGGGACTCAAAGATTTCTTTTCTAGTTTAGCATCTGACTGTCACCCACCTTTACAATACTTTACCTATACATTTGTTACAGGCAACGGTCAGTATTTATGTACAGACCGTTACAATACTTTATATGTACCTTTGTTATCAGGTCATTACCTAGATGTTTGTCATTGCTGTGTCACATACTATACATGTACATGTCTTTGTCTTGACAAGTTGAGCTACAGTGTCATTGACACTTTCATTTATTTAATTATACCTCTAATGATTTAAGTACAGAAATTAAGATTTTATTTGTGTTTGACATTATTTTTTAGACTTTGAATATGATTACCATGGAAAATGGATATTATTGATAAAAGAGGAAATTTTTCAAATTTGCCAAAAAGTTGATGGAACGAACTGGTATGGGTTTTATATCGAGTATGAGACCCATTATTGTTAATTACAGCTCGACAACGCCTTCTCATGCTCCCAGTCAGGTTCCTGATGGTCCTTTGTGGGATGTTGTTCCATTCTTGGACCAGCATGGAACCAAATTCCTGGACACTTCTTGGTTGGACTGGACAGGTTGAAATTGCAAGCTGCAACTCATTCCAGACATGTTCGATTGGATTGAGGTCAGTTGATCTTGCTGGCCAGTCCATATGCTCAATGCCATCCCTCTGTCGGTACTCCCCGATAGCATGGGCAACATGAGTACGGGCATTATCGTCCATCAGAATCAATCTATCACCCACTGCACTTGCATACAATCTGACATGGACATCCAGAATCTCATCAATAGTCAATGTACCACATTCAAGGGCACAGAGCTCTGTACGTCCATCCCTGCTGATGCTGCCCAAGATCATGATTGACACTCCACCTATGATGGCTGCATGGAATCACTCTCCTGGTCTTCTCCATACCCTAGAATGCCTATCTGTGTTGTCTAGGCAGTACCTTGACTCATCTGTAAAAAGGACAGGTCGCCAATCTTCTCTGGTCCATCCAACGTGGTCCATGGCCCATTCATATCGTGCCTGGTGGTGGTTCTGGGACAGCAGAATCCAAATACATGGTCTTCTCGGTTGGAGACCACCTTTCTGCAAACTTGCCCGGATAGTTTGCGTCGAAACATTTACCCCAGATGCATTCTGAAGGTCACTGCGAAGCTGGGTTGCTGTAGCCTGAATGATCAAAAACTGGTTTTCAGCTGCAGATGTTGCCCTGTCTCTGCCACCACCATGCCATCTTACTGGTGTGCCATACTGCTGAAATCTTGCCCAGACTCTGGGGATCACCGTATTGTGCACACCAAGGGCTTCACTAACCAGGTGATGGGTAGCCCCTTGCTCCACCATCCCTACAGCCCGCCACATTTCTGCTTCAGACAAATGTCTTATATTTGCATTTGCAATCATTAAATCACAAGGGTTTGTGTTGAAATGAAGATTGAATACCCTATACATGTCATGTACATGTAGACAGTACACGAAAACATCATGAAAATCAAGGGGTACATGCTTTCCATGACTGTCACGAAAAGTCTGCCTGTCAGGTGAGCTAATGTAAACACTGGGGACCATCTCAATACATCACCTCAATCATATCCACCAAAAATATCGCAAATATGTCACAAGCAAATTTCACAATGATGTGTCAAATATTTGGTGCTTAGCAAACTTTGAGTAGTATATATAAAGTTTGTAGAAAAATATTTTATTTTTATACTGTACCAATGACCCAGACATAGCTGGTGCTAACTCTTAAAAATATAGGGCCAAACACAAATTTTGCCCCCCAATCCCCAAAATTTGCATCTAAAACCAAAGAAAACATGTCCTGAATGGCCCTCCATACTTCACCTCTACTGCGCATGCGCAGTGTCAAGGACGTCCCGAAATTGGCGCCATTAATCATTCTTTGTTTGGCCCTTCATCAGTTAACATCTGACTGATCTTTGTGCTTGTAAATCTCAGTTTAAATGATGCCAGACACATAAATATTAGTGAAATGGTGATTCTAAGGAGGATATAGAAGGAGGAGAGGAAAAATGAGTGACAGAAAATAATCAGGGCTGTAACTTAAAATTTTTTGATGAAATTATGTTAAGTTACCTATTTTCGAGGCAACAGCCTGTTGTGGTCATTCTTGTTATCTAGATTACACTGCTTATTCAGTGTTTTCCTCTCTCCCTTTCCTTTAAGTCCCCTCTTGCTATTCTCCCATGCTTTTGGCATATTTTCTGTAATATTATTACTAAAATTTCTTGGGAGTTTTAGCTGGATAACAGAATGTATTCTGTTCTTTTCCCCATGTTTACGTCTTCACCTATGGGTGGTTAGGCGTAGTGTTCTGCATCTACCATCTGATGTTCTGCAGTTTCTTCCCTGGAAGTCTCTGTTTTGCATCAGATAGTGTATTATTGGTAACTGATTTCGGGCCAGGGTGCCTGGAGTCTTGATCTAGTGTTTTTTCACTTATTGTTTACATTTCCAACAGCCCTCTGTGTGAGGGGGGATTTCTTGAAAATAATATCTTGATGTTAATTTAATCATAACTAGATACATTATTATTGTTCGTAAGTGTTGCATAAATTGTTTAAAATATTTTTAGAATTTTTGTCCACACTTAGACTTGGGATCCATTGGGGCTCAACGTTACTTTTCAGAAACTTGGGCTGTTCTGAAAAAATATTTTTTCAAAAGTTTTTGATTCAATTATTTTTTCTATGTTAATGGATCTTGTTATTATGTATTTTGATTGTCAGGGGTTGGTGCGAGTACTAGGACTTTGTTTTCTTTTCACAATGAAAGGATATTGTTCAATTGTAATAAGAGGAAATCTTCCTCTGACTTTCATAATCATTGTATAATGTAGTCAGTGTACTCGCACTAACTCCTGTTCTGTATATGTTGATTTCGATGACAACATGGGAAGAGTGTGTCACGGTATGTTAGTGGGGAATTGGCCATTCCGGTCCTTTCCCCGCAGGGTCACTTTACTTTATCAATCTCTATTTCAGACGATCATGATCAGGGTGATGTATCCGTGATGTCTTCCAAAAAAGTGTGCCTCCGTCGTCACAATTAATGAAGAGCTAGCGGAAAAGTGCTCATGTAATACGTCAATTGCCTAAGAGGACCCTAGTAGGTTTGACGTCCGCTAGCTCGCCCGGTGTAGCGACCATTCATCGAATGGTTCGGCAGCCGGGTTCGTCCGTTGCGGTCTAGAAAGGAGTTTTGGGTGATGCGAGCACTATAAAATAACAAAGTGCACACCCAGTGACGGCGGATTAGACGGGAGAACGGAGGAAGCCTTTTAGTCCGATTCATAGCTCGTCCAGGTCCATCCGGGCTGCGAGCGAGAGAGGCCCCTCTCTCGTACATCAACATCTGGCCCCAGATGTTGTGGTACAAAATGTCTCGCATTCGGAGCATACGTCCGCCGCTCGGGACGCTCCGTTATATAGACAGTCCGGAGAGACTGTCAATAAGGCTTCCTCATTCTCATGACAGCGCACACGACCGCACCTTGGCTACGTGACCTCCGATATCCAGTCAACTTCGCCAATCAGAGAATCCTCGGCGACCAGGTCACGCCATCCGATAGCCAGGGACACGAGGCCTGGAGACTCCGGACGTTCGCATAAGAAGTATGCGGAAGTCAACGTATACGGAGCTTCCAGCGGCAAAGCATCGTAAGACCGCTTCTGCACAGGCCTCGGTGACGGACGTGCTATCCCAAATAGCACAACTTATCGCAGCATCCCAGCAACGACAGAATCTCTGTCGCATAATGTATTATCCGACGACGCTGGGTCGGGACGCTCCGCGGAAGCATCAGGTGCGGACGTCCGAAAATTTCATACAATCCCACGGGATGCCGAAAGGGATTCGGAGGTTTTCGAGCTTTCCCTTTCGGAACAACATAAGCTGCTGTATATGTCATCCGACTTCATTTTCTAGAGGTTCTTCGTCGGACCAGAATGCTGCGATACCGGATAAGAACCTGATAGCGTTGGTGGACTTAGAAATTTTTGATTCAGTTCAGGGACATCGTCCCTCAGTTCCGACACAGTCCAATAATGTCTCAGATACGTTCGATTTATTGAACGACGCTATATATTTTTTTTTTTATATGCTTGCTATGTACAAGCATGTCTGGTTTCTTGTTCGCAAAATTACTGAGATGTCTTTCAAAAGTGTGCCTCTGTCGTCATAATTAATGAAGAGCTAGCGGCTATTAGTGCTCATGGATTACGTCAATCGCCTAAG
This sequence comes from Pictodentalium vernedei, assembly GCA_031216915.1. Classification (NCBI taxonomy): domain Eukaryota; kingdom Metazoa; phylum Mollusca; class Scaphopoda; order Dentaliida; family Dentaliidae; genus Pictodentalium; species Pictodentalium vernedei. The sequence continues at coordinate 739,796,209 of CM062297.1, forward strand.
AGGTCCCTAGTAGGATTGACGGAGTTGACATTCGTTAGCTCACCCGGTGTAGCGTCCATTCATCGAATGGTTCGGCAGTCGGGTTCGTCCGTTGCGGTCTAAGAAGGAGATTTGGGTGATGCGAGCACTATAATAGACTTTAGTACACACCCAGTGACGACGGATTAGAGGAGAGATCGAAGGAAGCCTGTTAGTCCGGTTCCTAGCTCGTCCGGTCCGTCCGGGCGGCGAGCGAGAGAGGTCCCTCTCTCGTGCAACAACATATGGGACCGGATGTTGTGGTGCAGACAATTCACCTTCGGAGCGTATGTCTGCCACTCGGGACGCTCCATTATATAGACAGTCCGAGTGACTGTCGATAATGCTTCCTCATCCTCACAGCAGAGCACACGACCGCACATTGGCTACGTGACCTTGAATATCCGGCCAGCTTCGTCATTCAGTGATTCCATGGCGAACAGGTCACGCCATCCGGTAGCCAAGGGACACGAGGCCTACACACTCCGGTCGCTCGCATAATAGAAGTATGCACGGGGTAACGAACACGGAGCTTCCAGCGGCAATGCATCGTAAGACCGCTTCTCCATAGGCCTCAGTGACGGACGTGCTATCCAAAATAGCACAGCTTATCGTAGCATCCCAGCAAACGACAGATTCTCGGTCGGATCAGGAATAATCCGACGGCGCTGGGTCGGTGCGCTCCGCTGTTGCATCAGGTACGGACGACCGAATATTTCATAGGGTCCGACAGGATGGCGAAAGGGATTCGGATGATTTCGAGCTTTCCCTTTCGGAACAACAGAAGCTGCCATACATTTCTTCCGGCATTATCTTCCAGAGGTTGTTCCGTCGGACAACATTGCTGCGATGCTGGATAAGAGACTAATAGCGTCATTGGACACAGAGTTTTGGATCGGTTCAGGGACATTGTCCCTGAGTTGCCGACGCAGTCCAATAATGTCTTTAGAACATTCGAATTATTGAACGATGCTATATATATATAAGCTTGCTATCAACTTGCTAGTCTAGTTTCTTGTCCGCAATGCTCTATTCTGCCTTTCGTGAATTCTAGGAAATAATTGTTTATTGGCAGAACTGGGCTTACCGAGAGTTCCTTTGCGTCTAAGACGGCGAGACTGAAGACTGCAATTATCTTTTTCGCCGTCTATGTCAATTCCAACCACGATGTTGGAAACGACAATGATGTATAATAGACTTAACTTAGATGCTTTTTCATACGTACACCACCTTACTGAGACGTTATCATTACGTCTTCAAGAGAAAGAATTCCAGGATATGATCCTCAATGAGATTTCTTTCAGGGTCAGTAGTTTTTTCCACGTATAACTCTGCCCTTCAGTGGCAACCTGGAGTTAGTTAGACGTGACGCAGCCCTAGCTACATCCACGTGCATGGATAGTAAGGTGAAGAACTCTCTCAGAGTCGCTTCGGTCTCCGAGAAGCTTCTCTTCGACGGCAACCTTTCAGCAATCTTGAATTGCTCGATATACACGTTCTCTTGTCTATCAAGTGTAACAAGAGATTCAGACGTGGGCAAACATTCGGTGGTTGACTCAGAGAGTTCCACTGTAGTTGCCGGATCCGAGTTTTTCGATTATGATGGATGCCAGTCAAACAGTTTGGGACACATTTTGATCCCACTGGATTCGAAGTGCCAGGGTCTTTGGGTTCCGTAGTTTTTAGGCAAGCTCTTTACTTCCAAGGAAGAATATTATGTTGGCTTGCACTACGTCATTGGATGAATTTTATTCAGAAACGCATGTTCAATCCTGTCCGATAATACGACAGTAGTTGCGTATATCCGGAACCAGGGAGGCACTCATTCGGTTCAGTTATTGATTTTAACGGAAAGAATCCTTCTGTTTGTTATAGAACACCAAGTTCTGTTTCGGTTCGTCATATTCTCGGTCGTCGGATCGTATTAGCAGACTCCCTTTCACGTAAGGGTCGTTTGTTGTCGTCGGAATGGACTATCAACAAACAAGTATTCAATCAGATTTGCTATCAATGGGAGCGCCCAGTGATAAATTTTTTGCGACACAATTCTCCAATCAATTGTAGACGTATGTGTCACCGTGTCCAGATCCCTGAGCATATGTAGTTAACGCTCTATCGATCTAGTAGGACGCGATGATAGGATATGCGTATCCTCCAGCGCTGTTGATTCAGCAAGTATTGCTAGGATTATTCATTCACAATACAATTCTGTTGGTAGCATCTCTGTCTCCACAGAGACGGTGGATAAATTTACTTAGATGTCTACTGTGGGACTTACCGCGGAAACTTCCTCCACGAGAGGATCTTTTTTCGCTGAGGAAATCGTGTCAACTCTATCACAACCTGCAAGGTCTCAACCTTCACGTATTCCGTTGTGCGGTCCTTCTTGCATGGCAAGCATTGTACAGGATGAGCAGTGGACGCGATTCCTAACTGTAGAAGGACCTCCTCTTCGCTATACTATGCGGCTAAAGTGGAGGGTCTTCCATTGTTGGTGTAGGGATCTTTATGTTGATATTTTTGATCCCTCCATACCAGACATTGCAAACTTTCTAGTATACTTGTTTAACGAGATCATCTGCAGCCAGTTACTTTTAAAGGTTATAGGTCTATGTTATCTGATACCTATGCACACCATGATAGTTTACAATGGAGCCTAATGTCTCTTTATCTAAGTTAGTTTGAAACTTTTCGATAAGAGACCTAGAATCGTTAGATTAATTCCTATTCGGAATTTAGCTTGGGTTCTTATTAACTAAAGCAACCATTTGAACCCTTGAAACAGCAGTTTCAAATTCTGGTCTTTTAAGGCAGCGATTCTCTTAGTCTTCTCTTCTGCTGAAGAGTCAGTGAGCTTCATGCACTATCGGTGGACGATTCTCACTTTCGTAGTATCGGGAACTCTATTACCTTTACTACTAATGTTGTATTTTTGGTTAAGAAGCAGGCTCCTAATGATATCCGGAACCTATTGTTTTTAAGGTCCTTCCGTCTTCGAGCGGGCATAGGCCTTTACTCTGTCCGGATAGACCTTTATGTATTTATTAACAGTTCTCAGTTATCAGTAGGACGTAAAGCTTCTTCTGGCTCTGATGCCTAATAGAAGGGTCATTATGGTCCATTCTATTACTCAATGCATTCAGTTAACTATCGGTACTGCTTAGGATAATCTATCCTTAACTCAGCAGTCTGTGCTTAAGATTTCGGCTCATGAAGTAAGAGCTCTTCTACATCTTGGGCTGACGTATAGTTTTGCTATTATAGATTAAGTAGGCTGCATATTGGTCTCAGCCATCCACATTCACGAATTTTTATCTCAGAAATATTGTATCCATTTCTGGAGACCTGCATTATTTAGGTCCATTATCAGCTGCTCAGAAAGTCGATCACTTAACAATTGCAACTATAGCTATGTAGGCTTTATGTTCTGGCAGTGACTCCATCCTGCTGCCCTCTTCGCTCTGGGCTATTTGAACCAGGGCAAGAAAAAGGGGGGGGGGGGGGAGGGTGTTCCCATGGGTCACCTGTTTTATTATGAAAACAAGGGGATACCTCCTCCGGAGTTAGTAATTCTGAGCTGTTACTGGGATGGTTTCTTAAGTGAAAGTTATGTTTTAAATTCATTCATGTCATAGTTTTAAAGTATAGCATTTGAATATGTCATGTGTCAAACGGATGTTATTATACTATCCTCGGACACTTTTAAAGAGTATAAAGAGTCTCAATTCTTTGGACTAACTTTATTTATTGGCTTACTTTAAAAATAATTAGTATAAGAAGTATACTGGATATTAATAGAGAACATGGATGTTATGATGCTCAATTATAGAAGGTATTGTGTCTTTCTAATTTGTCATAAATAAGAAAGATACACGTGAAGCCTATTTCTCCTTTTCTCCTCCAGGAGATGACTCTATTTTATATAGTTGAGCTTATTGGATTTTCCTCTATGTCCTGGGCCCTCCAGCCTTTTTACTATTCAGCTATGTCTGGGTCATTGGTACAGTATAAAAATCTGAAAAAATTTATAGTAATTTATATATTTTTTATACTTACCAATGACCCAGACGGGGATGGCCCTCCCAGGAGTTGGGAACTCATACCTCCCTGCTGAGGACATAGCGCTTACCAGGCACTGATGGTAAGAATGATTAATGGCACCAATTTCGGGACGTCCTTGACACTGCGCATGCGCAGTAGAGGTGACGTATGGAGGGCCATTCAGGACATGTTTTCTTTGGTTTTAGATGCAAATTTTGGGGATTGGGGGGCAAAATTTGTGTTTGGCCCTATATTTTTAAGAGTTAGCACCAGCTATGTCTGGGTCATTGGTAAGTATAAAAAATATATAAATTACTATAAATTTTTTCAGTTTCACAGAATTATCAAATCAAATCAAGTCGCTCTTACATTTGGGAAAGAGGCGGGGGGTACCTTTTTGTGTCGTCCTATGATGACACTTAATAGTTTTTAGCTTAACTTAACAGAGTAAAGATAAGCTGTTTGTTGCCATCATGCGTGCGGAAGTCTATGAGTCTGTTCACATTTTCATTGGAACAGGCTACACCCTGTAGTTCTTGTCTGATCATCACAGAATTTGATATGCAGGTCATGTCTAGATGAGAACATCTCCTTTTGGTCACAATCGGTCAACCAGGATTGCTGTGAGAGCCCAAAACCTTTAGCACAGTCTGCAGGTCGTATTTATGAAGGGATTTAATTGTAACATGGTAGTATGACTCTGTATAATGTTTAGATGAGAACGTCCCCTTTTGGTCTCGATTGGGCAACCGTGATGGCTGTGAGAGACCAAAACCTAAAAACCATTAGCACAGTCTACAGGTTGTATTTATGAAGGGATTTCATTGTTACTTGGTAGGATGACTGTATAATGTCTAGATGAGAATGTCCCTTTTTATCGCTATCTGTCAGCCATGACAACAGCAAGAGAAGGAAACCCGAAAACCTTTTGCACCGTCTACAGGTTGTATTTATGAAAGGATTTCATTATAACTTGGTACGATGCCTCCGTATAATGTCTGGATGGGAATGTTCCCTTTTGGTCATGGTCAGTCAGCCATTTCGGTTACGTGGGCCCAAAGCCTGAAAACCTTTAGCACAGTTTACAGGTCGTATTTATGAAGGGATTTTATTGTAACTTGGTAAGATGACTGTATATGTCTAGATGAGAACATCTGATTTTGGCCATGATTGGTCAATCATGACAGCCGCACAGGCATGTGACCCAGATTTGTTTAGCACAGTCTACAGTTCATATTTATGAAACAATTTCATTGTAACTTGGAAGGATAACTTGGTTAGTGATGAACCTATTATCGGCATCGGCCATCGGCATCGGCCGATAATGGGGTAATCGGTGAATCATCGGCATCGGCAGAAAAGGGCATCATTTGCCGATAGGGGTGCACCAATTGTTACAGGGTCAAAATAAACCGTTGTTTTTTTTATTTTTTTACTCACAGCCATATCGTCGAAAACAGCGTTTACACCTGAAACGTCCGGGGAACGTGTCAACACTACTGATTCCAAAATTCTGTGCGTTTTAATATTCTATGAATAATTTAAAGCTAAGCCACAATTTCAATCTGTCACACAGTCATGTATGATTCTTATTGCGTGGAAATCTCGACCCAGTTTCTTGAGTTGTAACATCATTGTTTAAAGTTTAGCTTTCCTATATTACTCCATTTTGGAAATCGCACAATTCTTATTAAAACAAATAGTATCAGACTGTCAGTGCCTGTTTCATTTTTCCTTTATTCATAAGTACTGTATTACGAAAAAAAATCTGGTGGGACACAAGTGAAGTAAATTATACAAGGCAGTTTCTTTGAAAACAATACGTGCGCATTCCATGGAGGATTAGTGTCGCTTCGTACACAGGCATTTTGTAGGGAACGGGACAACCCGCCCCAAACAAGCTGGGAAAACCCGCCCCAAGTTTTTCATGTGTCGTAGTTATGAGCTATTTGACTATGATATTGGACTATGATTGGATTATAAGTAATAACAAATGAACTATTCAGCTGTTATTACTTATAATACGATCATTATTAATTAGCAGACAATAAATTTGTTTATTGGACTTAATTATGATGATATTAAAAGTAATATCATGAATATTTCCGAATGAATTATTATCATCAGAAGTAATGGTATCTGTGGGTGTCTCACTGATGGATGTTTCAGTGGCCTGACTGTTTGTTGTCTCGGACATGTTCATGGCTTCATCTGAGTCAATGATTGTTATCAGCTTAAAAAGCACATTTATTGTCTTAGTCTTAGATAAAGGAAAAGCGATCAACGCTGTGATGAATCCATATCACACTGAAACAACATGTCTGGTCATTTGATTTTTTCGCATCAAACAAATATCATTCCCCTTAGAGGGTACCCGACTGAAACAACATGACTAAAACAACACATCACTTCTGACTACATGCAACCAATTCAGCATAGAACTATTATTACTTTAATTCAGTCATTCTGGGATGTTTTAATAGGATCACTGTGGATTATGGATAATTTTCGATAAAATTGGATAATTTTTTCGATAAAAAAGTGAGTAAAATATTTTTTATATATTACTATCCCCAAAAACTTTTTCTTCAAAAATCAGAAAAAAATCGGGACAGCCTACCCCAAAAAGTGTGACAACCCGCCCCAAAAATAGGCCTGGGGCAGGTTGTCCCTGATCCCATTTCGTATACTGAGTTTCGTATACAAAAGAAGACATTTCGTACATATATCATCACTAGTACACAGGCAAATTTTATAGGGTTTTTAAGTATTTTTTATATGAAATAATAGACGGTATTATAATCCAATATAAATTATTTTTACATATGGGGTTGTTATCTTTACTTGGCTCAAGGCAGTCATAACCTCATGTATGAAACATCATAGCTTGTGCACAAAACGTCCTACAAGTTTGTGTACGAAACGTCCTAAATTGCCGTGTATGAAAAGTCCAGCCCCCTTCCTTGGCGGGGCAGAATCACATGATTTTCAAAATGGAGAGGTCTATTCAGAACGTACATATTGAATATTGGGCTTATGACCGATATGAGAGGAAAGGAATAAGTCGGATTTATCCCAAGTCAGGACAGTGTCTGTCAGCCTGTGTACGAGTTTCCACAGGATTGCTATGAGTTTTAAATATATGGGATTTAATCTTATTGGAAGAACATGTAGTATTCCATGCAGGGAGAGTCAATTTGACACGGGTGATTCCCTGCACAAAACGATCGGATAAATTGTCTGGGGAGTTGATTTGGTGGCGAGTTTACCAGGAACCAAGAAACACAACCCCGCATTGACATTCTAATTGCAACTTTGCAGCGTTCGATCAAGTTATTAACGCATTTTCACAGAATTTAAAACATCGGAATCGGCATCAGTATCGGCCAATTATTAAATTTTTAACATTGGAATCGGCCGATGGTTTGTTTACCATATCGGTTCATCACTAAACTTGGTATGATGTCTAGATAAGACTGTCGTATTTTAGTCACCTTTTTTTCATCATTTGCCTTTCGAAATTTTTAAAATAAAAGCACAATAGACACTAGACTTGGCGTTTGCCATCAAAACAGCATTGGCCGCCCTCTCAACATTAGCTGTGCTTCACTGAATGACTTCTGGATATTTGCTTGCAATTTCAAAGCCATCTAGGTATGTTTTATTATTGTTATGAAACTGAATTCTATGGTGCATATTGAGGAAGAGGATATATTGAAACTTTCTTGAATATACATTACCGTTGCCTAAATAAATATGCACCAATATCACTGTTTTCTTTGTGGCTATTTCACAGGTTGGATGATCTGCCATTCTTCAGCTGATTATTTTTTCTAATTGTTTTCACAAGGTTCAGAAGAACCATGTTGACTTCTTACCAAACTTTCCAGGAAAACATTTGTAACTTGTAACCATTTGAAAACATTTGCAGTTAACAGTTTATTGGAATTTGGTTAATTTCCCTACACTCTTGTGTCAAAATGGGTGTTTAATTCTTTGCCTACTGTCCTGTTCAAACCTTCTCTGTGCTTTACACAAAAAAGTGCCATTCACATATTCCAGGAGGGGTCATAGACTATGTTTTTGAAACAAAAATTGAATTTTTTACTGGCAAGGGTCATCGGATATTAAAGCTGGGAGTTTGTGGGATTTTTACACTACAGTTGCAGTTTCGTTTTTTTTTTAAATAAAAAAAACCTCAGTTGCGGTTTCGGTTGTCCATGAGCACATAAAAACTATCTGTATGTACCTATCAGATCAGCCCAAAAATTACATCTTCCACTAACAAGGCATCTTCTGTAGATTATGTCAGTTGAATAAATAATTATAACATATCTATGCCTGTAATGTTGTAAAATGTCAGGCTAAAAAAACCCTAAAACTGTGTAAAAAATTATGCCGACCCTCAAAATTTTATCAAGTAAAAGTGTGCTCATTTAGTTCATTGTAACCCTAAATTTCCATCCAACTTCAACTGTGAATTTGAAACCAATTTTGATGTTCAAGCTTTCAAAATTACGTGTAGAAATAAATGTATCAGACAGTATAAATGAAGAGAAAGTGGCAAGTTATAGTTCATCAAAGGAAATTGCATTTGATAAACTGATGAACATTTTACAATGCTTCAGCCTTGGGGTTGACAGGTCATGAATACTTATGAATATCGTGATGAGTTTCATATATTGATACTGAAAGCCTCAAATCTTGGCTTATTGTCTTGAAAATGTCATTGGTGCAAGGAAAGTGTACAACAGTTTTGTTTTTTAATTCCATTCAAATGTATCCAGAAATTACTTGATGGTGGCCATCAGATTCGTAGATATTGCATTTATTATAAAGTGAATTGTGTGGTCATTCTTGTATTTCGATATTACGTGCAGTATCTTAAAATGCTCTGGAATTTTAAAACTGAATTTGCGTTTTTGTTTATTGGCACACAGTTGCGATTTTCTGTTGTTTTTCACTACCGATCCTGACTCGTGGTTTTGTTTAACCAAGTTCTATCAGCTATATGTGTTGGGGAAAAGGGCTAAATAATGATAATATACTACTCAAAGTTTACTAAGCACCAATGTTTCTCCAACTACCTGTTTTATGTTTTAGTTGAAATATTGTAATGAAAAGTGTGTATATTTATACCCCCACTTTCGAAGAAAATGGGGATGTACTGGATTACATGCGTCCATCCATCCATCTGTCCATCTGTCCGTCCGTGTGTGAGTCCGTCCGAGAATATAAGTAAATTATTATTTTTTATTATATTTGTTGGTCATAGGTATGCCCACACTAGTTATTTTTTTTTTATTATTTTTTTTTTTTTATGACTTGTTCACTTAGAAATTGTGTCCGTCCGAGCCAAATTTTGTCTGTTCAGCCTGTATCTCAGGTATCGAATGTTTTATTGCAATGAAATTTGCCATGAACACTGCTTATGGTATAGGTTTAAAAAAAAAGAATTCAACGATATTTCTCACATTCTCCTGTTTTTAGAGTTAGTTATCCCCCTTTTTTGACTTAGAAATTGTAGGAAATAGACATTATTTGTCTGTTCAGACTGTATCTCAGGTATGGGTTATCGGATTTCAGTGAAATATGGCATGCAGTTTGCCTATGACAAAGGCTTCTGCCTCATTGCATAAAACTTACAAACACCAAACAATTTACCATACCTTTTGACTTAGAAATCATTGGAAATTGTTGAAAACTTTCGAAGAAAATGGAATGGGGGGGGGGGGGCGGTATACTGGATTGCATCCATCCATCTGTGCATCCGTCCGTCAGTCCATACTGGAATATTCATAAATAATATTTGTTGGTCATAGGTATTCTCACACTAGGCGGTACACCACGTGGGGATTTGCACCAGACGAAAGTCCAGCTCTTGTTTATATTTAATTATATCTTTAATGATTTAAGCACAGAAATTAAGATTTTGTTTGTGTTTGACATTATTTTTTAACTTTTGAATACGATAACCATGGAAAATGGATATTGTTGGTAAAAGAGGAAAGTTTTCAAATTTGCCCAAAAGTTGACGGAGCAAACTGATATGGGTTCAATATCGAGTATGAGACCCATTGTTAATTACAGCTTGACAACTCCTTCTCATGCTCCCAATCAGGTTTCAGATGGTCCTTTGTGGTATGTTGTTCCATTCTTGGATCAGCATGGCAACAAGCTCCTGGACACTTCTTGGTTGGACTGGACGGACTGAAATTGCAAGCTGCAACTCATTCCAGACATGTTCAATTGGATTGAGGTCAGGGGATCTTGCTGCCCAGTCCATACGCTCAATCCCCTCCCTCTGTTGGTACTCCCAGACAGCATGGGCAACATGAGGATGGGCATTATCGTCCATCAGAATGAATCTATCACTCACTGCACCTGCATACAATGTGACGTGGACATCCAGGATCTCATCAATATACCGCTGTGCAGTCAATGTACCACGTTCAAGGACACAGAGCTCTGTACGTTCCATCCCTGCTGATGCCGCCCAAGACCACGATTGACACTCCACCATAGCGGTCATGCTCAGCTATGTTGGCTGCATGGAATCACTCTCCTGGTCTTCTACATACCCTAGAACGCCTATCTGTGTTGCCTAGGCAGTACCTTGACTCATCTGTAAAAAGGACAGGTCGCCAATCTTCTCTGGTCCATCCAATGTGATCCATGGCCCATTCATATCGTGCCTGACGGTGGTTCTGGGACAGCTGAATGCGAATACATGGTGTTCTCGATCAGAGACCACCTTCGTGCAACCTTGCTGAAACATTTACCCTGGATGCATTCTGAAGGTCACTGCGAAGCTGGGTTACTGTGTCAAAGCAGTTCCTACGAGCCTGAATGATCAAAAAGCGGTCTTCAGCTGCAGATGTTGCCCTGTCTCTGCCACCACCATGTCGTCTGTCTGGTATGCCATACTCTGAAATCTTGCCTAAGGCTCTGGTGATCACCGTATGGTGCACACCAAGGGCTTCACCAACCTGATAATGGGTAGCCCCTTGTTCTACCATCCCTACAGCCCACCACATTTCTGCTTCAGACAAATGTCTTCTTACATTTGCATTCGCCATGTTCAATCATTAAATCACAAGGGTTTGTGTTGAAATGAAGACTGAATACCCTACACATCTCATGTACATGTAGACAGTACACGAAAACATCATGGAAATCAAGGGATACATTCTTTCAATGACTGTCACGAAAAGTCTGCCTGTCAAGAGAGCTAATGTAAACACTGGGGACCATCTCAATACATTCCTCAATCATATCCACCAAAAATATCGCAAATGTGTCACAAGAAAACTTCACAATGATGTGTCATTTTGTCATGGAAATAAATATAGATACAACCTATTATATTTTGTTGGGCAGACCTCTTAGATTATTTTCCTATTCTACAAAATTGAACTTTTTTTCAATTTGATGAAACTTAGGAAATAAATTTGTTATCCATGAATATTGCAGGGTGCATGAAAATTGACACTGGTTTAAAAACTGATACACCCTTTGGCTGTGCCTCAGGGTGTATCAGTTTTCAAACCAGTGTAAATTAACCCTGTAAGCATGGGTTAAATTGAGGGAGAAGTCACTTCTGCTACAGACCAGTGAGAAGTCAACAGAGGGAAGTGATCTAGAAGGAGAAACATAAATGGCCTTTTACATGTCTGCTTCTTCATATAGTTTTCTCACATGTAAACAGTTTGCTAAAGCTGAGAGAAATAAAGAGACTAAACATTACGTGTACATTGCATACAAAACCACACTTGTTAATACCATGTCGTTTGTGTAGAAACGACTGGATATGAAAAGCTGTTTTAGTGCAGTCACGTAAGAAGGATTACATAACCAATTAATGTTTCACAAGAAAAATCTTTCAGAGACTGTCCCTGATTAGCAGTTATATTGTTCAGTCAGAAAATTTCTAAAATCTACATTTAATAAAATATTCAGATACAAATGCCATATCTTTCATTTCCAGAACTCTGTACTGCGGTTTTATATATATTTGTTTTCATATTAAAATAAAATTTTCGGTGATATATGATTTGGATTCCCCCATGAGTTTGTTCGCTGGTCTCCAATGACTTCAGAATATTTCATGCAATGTAGATCCAAATGACGGAAGAGCCACACTGTTGCTCGTGATCGGCAAAATTCTCATTTTTGGGGTCAAATTTATCACCCAAAATAACGGGATTTACCGAGCCGATTTTCACCTTTGAAGATTTTATTTGATATACAAAATTCCCAAACAAAATGTATCAGGTACAAAAAAAAAGATTTAGTGGACAGAAATTAATATGTTAATTGACGAATCTTTTCCCAATACAGTCCAATCAACACTGATTAGTGAGTGGACGTCTTGACATTATGTAATTACACATAATACACTCAGTCAATTTTTGGATAATTTTTTTGTATGGAGTGTACACGTAATGATAAACATGTCAGTGTAATTTCTTTAGAAAAACAATTCTGCAAAAAAATTTGTACAGTGGAAGGTATAAAATTTTTGCAAAATACAGATCACTCTTCATGGTGCAGATTTCAAGGTTTATTTACCTCCTTCAAACCAAATCAATACAAAATGTTTTATATTGAATAATAAATAATTCCAGTGAAATATAAGTAATTCTGGGTAATTTCATTGGAAAGGAGGACCCTTTTCCGAAGCAATTACAGTCCACCCCTATAATGTCAACAAGATAAACATGTTTGAAATGAAATGAAATGAAATGAAATGAAGTTTATTCAACAAAATACCAAATTTACAAGTAAGATTTGTACAAAGTGTTTTACATATATAGAATACACTGGTAAATTGTTGGGAGACAACATAGCCACATTGGCTGTCTTCCTGTTGCCCCCAGGAAGTGATAAAGACTACGCTGCAATGACTACACAGAAATGGAGTAGACTGGATATTTTTGTTCATAAGTACCACTGCCTATGGCTCAGCTGTTGAGTGAATGATCAGAATGAAGACCTCGAATCTACATGCTGGCCCCTTCCCAGTCTACGCGAAAGACTGCACCCGATATGCACGAGTGCAATTTGATGGTAGACTACAGATTTGGATAAATAAGATAAAAAAAGTGAGATGATGGGTCAAGAAATGATTGGGAGATTAATTCAAGGTCGGATGGGATGAGATAACTGGAGAAGTCACCGGCATAGGCTGGCAATGGCATCCTATGATTTAAGAATGTTTTTTTCTTGACAGGTAAGACTCAAACAGTCTTTGCCTAGAGTAGAGGTGTTTAAAATATGGCTCATTTGTAACTAGGAGGTGGGAATGTTATTGGCAAATAGGACAATTTCTGTCTTCATTGACATCATACATAAGGTCACCATAGTGCTAGAATGCCCTATGTCCCACTGGCACATAGAGCACTCTAGCACCCAGGTGATGACTTCTTTCTCTCATTTAAAGGGTCCCACAGGGGAGTGTGGCAACATGCGTGTATTATTGAGCATTAGGCCTACAGTCTGGACACATTTGATATGAACAGGTACCATGTGAGGAGTAGCTTGCTAAGCATTCATTAGTAAGTTGGGTAGAGAATTGGGTTCTGGCTTTCTACGACTGTATCATGCCAACTTGTCTTGTTTGAAGTCTGGATAAGGAGTGTACACTAAAATATGTGTTGAATGAGTCTGGCAAACTATCGTTTTTCCAGTCATGCATGAATAGAGAGACATTCACTTTGTAAAGATCGTTAAATTTTAGAATGTTATTATCCTTGAATAGGGGATCAGTATGGCTATTAAACTTTTTACAACTAATTACTCGCATCGCACATTTCTGTAGAGAGTATATTTTACTGCTGGATGGCCCATGCCCCCAAATTTGGATTGCATATAGTAAGTGACTATGAACAAATGTATAATACAGTAATTTCAATGATTTCTTGGGGATAAAGGTCTTCACTTTATTCAAACAATAGATTGCACTTGACATCTTGGAATATACTATGGATATGTGGTACTTAAAATTGAGGTTTTCATCAAGGTATACACCTAAGAACTTAGGGACTTTTTCTTGTTGGGAGTTACCTATGGGTGAAAGCTTGGTATTGTTAAGAAAAATATTTAGTAAGTTGGATTTGTTCGGACTGTTTGGTGGGTGTAGCATAATATATTTACATTTACTGGCATTCACTTGGAGTTTGTTGCAACAGCACCAGCCGAATATTTTATTCAGCTCAGTATTAACTGTAGTCTCCAGAGTATTCAGGTCATGTCCAGCTGTAAACGGGGTTGTGTCATCGGCAAATGATAACAGGTTAAGAACAGTGGAATATCTCATATCATTCACGTAAATTAAGAAGAGGACAGGCCCCAACACAGACCCCTGGGGGAACCCGCAAGTGACATGTCAATTTGGGGATCAGTTCGTGTTATATTCCACATACTGTTCTCTGCCTGATAAATAACTTTGGAACCAAAGTTTACTTATCCCTCTTATTTCGCAGAATTCCATTTTGCTAAGTAAAATTTCGTGACTGATGGAGTCAAATGCCTTAGACAAACCAAGGAAGACGGCTAGAGTAGAGTCTTTTCTAGGATTGTCGTTGCATGCAGCGACATACTGCAAAAGGTGCATGATGGGGTGAAAAGTGGAATGATTTTTACGAAAACTGTACTGATGTTCGTACAGTATATTAAAATCATTGAGAAAATTAGAGAGTCTCCGGTTCATTATTTTCTGCAGAAGTTTCAAAAAAGCCGGTAATAAACTAATTGGTCTGTAGTTACCTAGCTCACGGGAATTACCCCCTTTGAAAATTGGTATCACCTTTGCTATTTTCATTTTATCGGAGACTTTACCTTGTATAAATGACTGATTGAATATATAGACCAGGGGTTTCGCGATCTCACAAATTGCCTCTTTCATTATTTTTGTAGATAAATTGTAAGCGTCGGTACTCATTTTCCCTTTCAATGTCCGGCTGTCAGTATGATTCCTTGCTCGTTTGTTGGGGTAATAAAAAAGGAGTCTGGGTAATTTCCATTCATGAAGTCACCGAAGTTGTTATCGGAGGTGGAGACGTTGTCGTTAATAGTCTGACCAATTTCTGAGAAGTAATCATTAAAACTGGAGGCGATTTTATCGGGGTCTGATATTTCAACATTATTATGAGATATGCTAGGTGGAAGTGTTGCTGCTGATTTTGATTTGTTGATTAAGGTACGAAGTATTTGCCATGTTTTTTTAGAGTCGTGTCTGTTTGTTTCTATAACGTCATTGTAGTATGTAGCCTTACTTCGTCTCTTTAATTGATTAAGAATCGAGGAGTACGTTTTATATTTGTTGATATTAATTTCTGTGGCTTTTCTCAGTTTGACTAGGTAAAGTTTATTTTTAGTTTGGGAGGACTGTAGCAGACCCGATGTCATCCAGGGCTTAGGTTTTATGAGCTTTTTGGGTAAATTCAAGCTTCTCAGCAGAAATGCCGATTCGAATGTGTCAAGGTAGGCACCCAGAACTGTCTCGTATGCTGCATTGGCAGCTATACACTGAATCAAAGCTAGTGTTATGAAGGAAATTTTTGAATAGTTCAATATTTTCTCTCTTGAATGATCTTCTAAGTTGGGGTAATGGCTTGTCGGGCTCGTTATCACCTTCCTGTATATAAAATGTGGCGAAGTGATCTGAAATATCAGTGATTAATATTCCCGCACTGCAGTCAGCGGATACATTATTGGAATAAATATGCTCAATTAAAGTCGCTGAATGCTCGGTTATTCTGGTTGGTTTTGTTATTACTGGCAAGAATCCGTCACTAAACATACTATCTATGAGTGGGTTAGTTTTGCTGTGATTATTAAAATTCAGCAAATCTATGTTAAAATTGCCTAGTAAGAAAGCCCTGCTGTGCTCAGAGTTGATTTTGGTGAGAATGTCGCTTATGGAAGAGACAAACACGTCAATATCAGCTAGAGGTGCCGTGTTTGGCCTGTATATGCATCCAACAATGTACGAGTTTTTGTGCCCTGGATTGATTTCTGTGAAAATAGTTTCAATGGCATTTGAAGATTGTCAGATCGGATCTCAGTCTGAAAGAAACATTCACAGAAATAAAAAGACCCACTCCTCTTCTGCTGTCATTTGGACTAGGGCGGGTCTTGTAGACAATTGGGTGGTCGCCATCAATTTTGTAATTGAGATGCTCATGAAGTTTGAAGATTTCTGTTAGACCAATTACGTTGAACATATTCTCACCTGCTGAATGTCAAAAAGGAAGTTGGTGAATGAGTCCCAGTTAGCACTAAGGCTTCTACAGTTTAGACTAAGAAGGGTAACATTTTTGTCCTGTCTGTGGAAATTTTGTCGAAAGTTGGAAGGGGAAAAATAATTGCACGAATGACCATGGATGGAGAAAGGGGACTCTGAATCATCGTCCTGCAAACAACTCATTGAGTGATTATACTTGGATGCAAGATTGTATCGGTCGTCACTCTGTATCTCATCCAACGTTATCTTATCATTCGCCATGAGTGCGCATTGTGTAAAGTAGAAAGATGTGGACCATGAGCAGTGGTAGAATAACAGCTATAAAAATTGTGTAGTTAAAATTTGAATAAAGCATATTTGGTGTAAGCTTGTGACAGCCTTTCATCGCTTCACTAACAAAATATAAGGATTGTATGTCACTGAGGAAGTCTAAATAGTGTTTTTTTTTAATCACAGGATTTCAGAAAGTGTGGGCTGGAAAATAACAGAGATAAACAGGTGGGATGAGGTAGGGATTGTAGTCGGCCGGGGACGAGTAACATTTTGTTGATTGGGAACTATAGAGAAAGAAAGTCAATGGCTGACTGAGTAATTTAAAGTATCCTTATAACCGGTCAGTAATTACCAGCAGTTTAGAAGACCGTCAATGCGTGGGCCTTCGAGTGTCACTCGGAAGTCCATTGGTTGAAACCATGCCCATGTCCAAAGCGATCTCGTAGCTTGGAGGTAGTGTAGCTGAACTGACGGTTAGACAATTGAGGACATCGTTCCATGGGCAAAGTTTCAGTCAATGGACCTTTGAGTGTAACCCTTGTACATTGGAAGTAGTCTAGCTGATCTAGGAGTTAGGCAATTAAAGGAATCATTCCGTAGGCAAAGTTTCAGGCAACGGACCCTCCGAGTGTAACCCGGAAGTCCATTGACCGAAACCATGTCTATGTTCACAGCAATCTCGTAAAATAGAAGCAGTGTAGCTAATCTGAAGAATATCATTCCGTAGGCAAGGTTTCAGTCAATGGACCTTCCACAGTAACTCGGAAGTCAATTGGCTGAAACCATGCCTATGTTCAAAGCAATTTTGCAGATTAGAAGTAGGGTATCTGATCTGAGAGTTAAACAATTGAGGAAATCATTTCGTGGACAATTTTTCAGACAATGGACCTTCAAGTGTAACCGGAAGGTCCATTGGTTGAAACCATACTTATGTTCAAAGCGAACTCGCAGACTGAAAGTAGTGTAGCTGATCTGAAAGTTAAACGAATGAGGAACATGCATATATATATATGCGTACAAACACACATATACATATACACACACACGCACGCACACACACACACACACAGAGTCTTATACTGTGTTACGAACAGGCTCAGATACCAGTTGGTTAACAGCCGGGCTCACGCTGACGAGTACACTTGATGGGTTGAATGTCTGGTGTGTGTGCCCGATCGTAGGTGTCTACAAATCCACACACAGAGACACAGATACGCACATACACTTTTCCAGAAAACGTTCAACAGGGCTCCCCTCAAACTTCGATTTTTCTTTGATAATTGGGGCCTGGTTATGCCTGTTGTGGTGTTATTACAACCGGGCTCACCCCTTTGTAAAATGTCTGGTGTGTGTGCCCGATCGGTA
Organism: Pictodentalium vernedei; assembly: GCA_031216915.1. Classification (NCBI taxonomy): domain Eukaryota; kingdom Metazoa; phylum Mollusca; class Scaphopoda; order Dentaliida; family Dentaliidae; genus Pictodentalium; species Pictodentalium vernedei. The sequence continues at coordinate 739,814,153 of CM062297.1, forward strand.
GGTCCGTACTAACCCCCCCCCCCCCCCCCACACACACACACACATGTGCATATACACACACATATACATATATACATCTACGTGTTTGCAATATCATCTATAAACAAAACATTGAATTAAGGTTTAATATACAGTAATATATATACATACACCAGAGGACGTTAATCAGGAGCAGCGTCAAGGTTACATGAAGTCCATTTTATTGACAATTCGTCGGCCAATAAAATTCAACCTTTGCACCAATGCGGACGCAATAAGCAGAGTTCAGTAAGAGGTCCTCCGAGTACAACTTGGAAGATCATTCTTTGAAACTCTTTTGTGTCCAGAGTAATCTCATCGATGGGAAGAGGCATAGCTAAACTAAAGGTTAAACGAATAAAAAAATTACCACGTCTGACCCACACAATTTAAGCACAACAGACACACAAGTCTATAACTACAAGTGGTTTATTTGGTCAAAAGGGTAACCACTAGGGAGGAGGATTAGAGGTAAGATTAATGTAATCACTCCATGAGACCCACACTCCAAACCCAAGAACACACAAATCGCACAGTAACAATTGGCTTTTTTTGTGAGGGTCAACGGTATAGCTAAGATAACAGACTGACATTAATTGAGACTTCGAGTTAAAAGAAGTGCAATAGAAAAATGGCAGACCCCCCCCCCCCCACCCCACCCCTCAGGCGTTTAACTGATAGATGAACCAAATTGGTGGCAACAGGGGTGAGGTCTCTCGTTCTAAAATAACAACGGCCCATTGCCACCTATGTGAGTCAGGCTTATCTGAGAAATCCGAAAAGAGGGGCGTGGTATCTGAGAAATCCGAAAAGACCCACTTCCCAAGTTCAGATGGGAATTAAAAGTGAAGTTTACCCAAAGTGTTGTTTTCAAGAAAAAGCCCTCCAAGGGTTTTTAATCCCTGGATGAATATTTGGGCTCCCTCTGAAACCCCAAATTTTAACTTGGTGCAATATGAGGAATATTCTTTTGAAATGAACTTCTCATGAACCCCCATTTAGAATCTTTTGGTATATGATATAAACATCCTTAGGGGAGTCAGATCCAAGTTTGTTCAAATAAAATTCCTGGGTTAATATTTAGGCTCCCAATTTGAGTTCTTGGAGAGGTACGATGTCTTTAAAAGTTCAGTAACGGTTATTAACCTTTGCACAGATGAGTGATTAATCTTCATAAGCCGAACTTAAGAATTTTCTGCAACAAATTTATTCTCTTTTGTTTCTTGAGAAAAAGGGATTGAAAGATTTTTAATTTAAAAAAACATGAGGACTGCTAAATCTATTAAATACCACCTTGGAAACTTTTCTCCTCTAGTGTTGTCTGGTCAGGTTTAGTAACCGACCCTAATGGCCACCATTAATACAGAACAGTTCCAGAAGGAGAGGTACATTATGGAATAGTATTGCATGAAGTCATATTAAATCATTTTATCTGAAGTGCTTTCAACCAATGCCAACCCTGCTTGTGCAGAATTAGTATGTTGGTGAGTTGTTCAGTCATTCCATCTGGGATATTGGGCTTCCTCCACTCATAAAAGTATCCAACACAAGGTGGTCCTGGCTGTTGAAAGTGTCATTAAACCCCATTTAATAAATAAGTCATTTTATCAATAAAAGTTAAAATATACAGGTAAGTTGTTTACCCTCTGTACACTGATGTGAAAATGCTGAATTTTTTTAGGCCTTTTGATTAGTCTAATTTTGTGACAACTTCAAACCGAGAGGTCCATCGTTTGATCCCTGCCAGGGGTAACTGCATTGTGTCCTAGGGCAAGGTACTTAATCCAGATTGTCCACATGTGGGGCACTGTGTACTAAGGCGTAATGCATGTCAATGAAGCACCTGTCAACCAATGCTGACCATACTTGTGTGGAGTTAGTATGTTGGTGGTTCTGATTGTTGCTCGCCATTGCTCATTGGTTCTCTCTGGGTACTCTGGCTTCCTCCACCTGTAAAACGGGCCGGCACAAGGTGACCCTGGCTGTTGAAAGTGTTGTTAAGCTCCAATAAATAAATAAATTTGGGGACATCACAGACTTGCCAAGTCAACTGCTGTTCAGCCTGATTGAAGAAACTTTTCTCCAATACTGAATGTCTGAAATGCCATTTCCTGGGTTCTCCAGGCTGTATTGCTGCCTCAGAATATCTATTACTGGAAACCTTATGGGGCCTTATTCCAACTCTAATCACTTTCTACTACAACAGAACATGTACTCCAACATTCAGTCTTTGGGTAAGCTCACAGTACCTTGGGAGTTGTCTATACAGGGATGTAAGTTTTCTGGCTTTTTCTGAAATTCTGTTTTTCTGCTTTCCAAGTCAATGCTCAGTGACAATGTTCTTGTTGTAGAGTTTATTCTCTGAATTTTAAAGAACTTACTGCATCAAGGTTTTCCAACTTTCCATCCTCTTTGATTTTGGCCTGAGGTGAGGCCAAGTCTTAGAGAGATGAATTATGCTTCCACCAGATGTGATTATTTTGGCTTTTAAACTTGTTTCAACTTATTCACCCTGTTAAGAGTGTTCCGTCTTTTTGACTTAATTTCCACACACATACCTGTTTATAGGCAAGTATTGGCTGCCAATATTGGCATCTGAGACTTGCCTAGAAACACCTCCAAAGCCATGTGATGTAGACATCGATTGAGGAGCAAAAATGTAAACACATATCCATGACTTTGCGGGTTAAATCATTCAAAACAAAATGGACAAGAAACCATAAATTACAAACCATACTATGCGTGATGCCCTCTAATTTGGGAACATTCCTGTAATTTGGGGATACTGATTATCAGTGTGAGTTGAGTGGAAGTTAAAGGTCTACCAATAATGTAGATAGAAATTTAACCAATTCAGTTTTGTTTGACAGAGCTCATTGGTTAACCCTTTACCTAATGCAGACGATATCAAAATTTATTATTTTAAATAGTATTTTTTAAATTTTTTCAAAAAATTTAAACAAAACCATATCATGTGACCCCCTCATTGGAACGAGCTCGTTGACGAGCTCATTCCAAAGAGGGGTCACATGATATGGTTTTGTTGAAATTTTAAAAAAAATAATATTTTTTCAGCTGCTCAGTTTGCATATTACACAGGCGGATTTGGGCGATTCGTTGGCTAAAGGGTTAAATTCCTAGTTGCATTCTAGGAAAAATTTGCTGCTTGTAGTTTTTATATTTCAATGTCAGTGTGCAGAAAATTGTACAAAAGATCACTTCACTGCAATAGCTAAATGTTTTCAACTTTCTTTGTAGTCTTTGACTGATCGAACAGATTCTTCAGCAGCATTGATTGCAAATATGCTTGTGTACTATAAGGTAAGTCAGCCAATTTGTAGAAAGTTCATGAATTAAATGACAGCTGCAAAGCAACACTGCATGCAAAAATGTAACTGCCAACATTTAGCTTTTTTTTTAATTACTAATTCATGAGTGCATTTCACTAAAGTTTCCATTCAAATATTGCTATATGTTTAAATTTTCAGCTTTAATTGTCTGTGAATCTGTTAGTCTGCACATCTGTCAACAATTTGTTCATTATGTGTACACTGCATTAAAGACCCCGATTCATCCCCCCAAGTCGTTATGACCTAGCATAAAGTCTCCCCCCCCCCTCCCCCCACGAGATTTAAATCTCAAAACAGGTGTAAGTGAATTCAAACTAAAGGATACCTCATTTGTTATAGAAGCCATAAATACTATGAAATTATTAATCTGACAGATGTGTATGAAGAAAATGTCAATAATATGACGTTTTAATCCACAGAGTGTTACTGTGATTTCAAAACACTGACATGACCTTAATCCCACCTACAAAATTCTGCCATGTAATGAGACATCGGTACAGATAATCCTTAAAAATTGTTGTCAATCATTGAAAAGTGCTTGAATTTGATTCTGTGATATTGGTGCGAACCCTAACAGTTGATTATAGGGGACCATCCACAAGACAGACCTCTACTTTAGTGCCGGTAAAAAAATCTGAAATTGTCTTGATGTAACATAAACTAAGATAACCAAGTGATAATAGGGGACGACCCGCAAGACGGACCTCCTTTACTTTAGTTAAAAAAACAAAGAGGAACTGTCATGATATTTTTAAAACAAAGATAACAGATATGAGGATTAAATACCTTTCCATTGAGTTTGTTATTAAATCAAAGCAGGGTTCCCTCTAAAATGAAAGGTCCTTGAACTTTGCTTTAGCACTGTTGCACTCAGGAATTATATACATCTAGCTAAATTCACTTTCCATTGAGTGTGTTATTAAATCAAATCATGGCTGCTGGCAGAAGCATTAACTTTATTTAATAACAAACCTAAAGGAAAGTCCTTTTTAGCTCACCTGGCCTAAAAAGCTATGTGACTTTTCTCATCACTTGGCGTCTGTCGGCCTCCGTAAACTTTTCACATTTTCATCTTCTTCTTTGTGACCGCTGAGCCGGTGTGAACCAAACTTGGCAGGAATGGTCTGTGGGAGGTCCTCTACAAACGATCCTCATTTTGTTCCCATCGGATGAAAAACATGGCTTTCCAGAGGCATTCTTTGATTCTGATTGGTGGATTTTTAAAAATCTCCTCAGAAACTGCCAGGCCAAATGTTTTGAAACTTCACATAAATGATAACTGGGACCGCCTCTACCAACAATCCTCATTTAATGTTGATCGGTTTGTAAACATGGCCGTAATTGCAGCTTATAGTTACTATAGAAACCCTATGAGAAATCACATTTTCATCATCTTCTCTGGAACTACTGAGCTGATATGAACCAAACCTGGCAGGGATAGTCTATGGGAATTCCTCTACAAACGATCCTCATTTTGATCCCATGGGTTTGAAAACGTTGCCGCCAGAGGCGTTCTTTGATTCTGATTGGTGGATTTTGAAAAATCTTCTCCTCTGAAACCACAGGGCCAAATGTTTTGAAACTTTGCATGGTTGATGACTGTGACTCCCTCTAGCAACGATCCTCATTTAAAGTTGATCAGCTTGCAAACATGGCTTCAATTGCGGCTTATAGTTACTATAGAAATCCTATGGGAAATCACATTTTCATCTTCTCCTCTGGAACTACTGAGCTGACATGAACCAAACCTGGCAGGAATGGTCTATGGGAGGTCCTCTACAAACGATCCTCAGTTTGTTCCCGTGGGTTGAAAAATATGGCCGCCAGAGGCATTCTTTGATTCTGGTTGGTGGATTTTCAAAAATCTTCTCTGAAACTGCCAGGCCAAATTTTTTGATACTTCACATAAATGATGCCTGGGACCCGCCTCTACCAACAGTCCTCATTTAATGTTGATCGGGTTGTAAACATGGCCGTAATTGCAGCTTATAGTTACTATAGAAACCTTATGGGAAATCACATTTTCATCTTCTCTGGAACTACTGAGCCAACGTGAACCAAACTTCGCAGGAATGGTCTATGAGAGGATGGAAATATGTGGCCACCAGAGGCTATATTCTAATGCTTAACCCAATGACTCTCCTGTCTGCACGAAGATCGGTACTGTCAGCAAAATACTTGTATTTTTATACTACAAACCAATGGCCCAGACTAAGCTGGTGCTAACTCAAAATTATCTAGGGCCAAACACAAATTTTGCCCCCCCCCCCCCCTAATCCCCAAAATTTGCATGCAAAACCGAAAATTAGAAGTCCTATCTGGCCCTCCAAACATTTACTCTCCGCGCATGCACAGACACCAGGAAGTCACCGGAACTGGCGCCAACATCATTCTTTGTTTGGCCCTTCAGTCAGATAACATCAAACTGACATCTGTGCTTTTAAATCTCAGTTTTAATGATGTCAGACACAAATCAATGGTTAATTTGGTGGATCCAAGGACACAACTGGATGAAGGAAGGAAGAAATGGTGGTTTGAAGCGTTCAGGGCTGTAACTTTATTATATTTTTAGCCTGACTGTTTACAGTGAGGGCAAAAGTCATGACTTTTGTCCGTCTGTCCATCTGTTAACATTTAGAGTTTTGGTAAAAGTTTGTGGTTAAAGTTTTTTACTGAAGGTTCAAGTCTTTTTTTTTCCTGTTTAGTTATGACTTTCTTCTGTCTGTCTGTTAACAATTTGAGTTTTGGTTAAAGTTTGTGGTTGAAGTTTTTTAGTCAACCTTAAAGTTTTCTGGGTTTTTTTTCTTTTTAATTGATATTACTATTCATTGTATCATTCTCATTTTGTTTTTATTTTTTTTATGTTTCATGTTATTTTGGGAAATATTTAACCCTTTTTTGTATGGCAATTTAATTTACAACTTCCAAAGTTTTTGGTCAAAGTTTTTTTTTGGTGAGTGCTTTAAAATTGCACCTTTAATTCTTCAAACAGTTTAGTGGAATGTCACTGTTTCTTATTTGGGACAATGTCTATTATCTACTGAACATTTCTACAGTGATTTTCATTAATATCGGCATGATTTTAACCCCTTTTAAACATGTTTTCAGACTTACTTTCTTTGTATTTGAAATTAGACTTTGCCACGTACTTTCTTACTCTAATTCTTGCATGGTCAGTACAACTTAATGATTCCATTTACATCAATGATTTCTTTTATCGGTTTTAGGAAAGATTTAACCCTTTTCTGCCAATCAATTTTACTTAGTATTCCCAGTTTAAAGTTTCAGATTATAGTTCTGCTTTTCAAGGTTCTACCTTTCATTCTCCAAACACTCTGTTACAACATCATTTCTTTTTTTCATTTCTGGCAAAGTCTACTGAAGCTGTACACAGTGGTTTCAAATAATATTGGCATTAATTTAACCCTTTTCACAACGTTTTTCGAACTTAGTTTCTCTAAATTTCAAATTAGGCTTCTACCACATACTTTATTACTTTTTGTCCCCTCTCACAAAGGAGGAATATAGCACAAAGCTTGCTCCGTCCAACTATCTGTCATTCCACCCATCAGTCCATCAGTCCATCCATCTGTCTGAACTTTCTTTATGCCATAACTTAAACAAAAGTTAACGGATTTCAATTCTTTTCAGTACATGTCTCTAGGTCAAGTTTGATGACGACAATTATCCAATGAAAATTGTAAAAGTTATTTCCCTGCCCTGCCCCTCCCCCCCAATTAGGCATTTTTTTACAGTTTAGGTTAAAGTTTGTGGTTAAAAACCAAGACAAACACCTCCTCCCCCCCCCCCAATCACACCCCCCCCCCCTCCCATGGTGCCAGTTAGGTATTTTTTTTCTCTTTGCTCAAAATGCATTCTGAAGGATTTAGACTGATCACATGCAGAAAAAAAATTGACTTCCCTAACACCCCCCACTCCCCACCTCCTCCTCACCCAGGGCCATTTAAGCAATATTTTTTCTTTGGTGCAAAATGCATTTTTAGCCTGACTGTTTATAGTTAGGGTTATAGTCATGACTTTCGTCTGTCCATCTATCGGTCCATCCATCTGTCTGTAAACAGTTGGTTTCCGGCCGATAACTCCAGTTTGGATTATTTGATTTCAACCAAAGTTGATATGTGTATTTTCCAGATAGTAATACAGGCCAGGTTTGAATATAGGTTCCACAAAGAGGCAGCCAGGGTCGGCTAGTCTTAGGCTTCCTCTACATAACGGCTAAAGTGCTCCTAATATTGCAAAGGGCTATAAACCATGGTTCGTGGTTTCAGTTCTCTGTCGCCGGTGAATCGGTTACTCTTAAATATGAGGACCATGACACCGGGTGTGTCGCATTTACGTAGTAATCAGAGCTAGTGGCAAAAGTGTGCACGAAAAAAGACAAGGGACTAGACCACAGAATTTGGAGTTTGCTACATTGTCGCCAGCTAGCTCAACCAGTGGAGCGATTACTCAAGATTTGAGTAACGTGAGCCGGATAGGTCCATAGCGATCGAGGAGAGAAAAGAGGGTGTAATAAGCACTATAAAATCCAAACATGCTCACCCTGTGATGACGGAAAGGAGGAAGCCGGCAAGTTCTGAGGTACTCTCAGCTAGGTCTGCCTGGACCGCAAGCAAGAGAGAGGCCCCTCTCTCTTACAATAACATCTGGGGCCAGATGCTGTTGGTAGGAACTTGCATATAGGTCCACTCTTTGTCAAGGAAGTTGCCCCATCTAGTAGCCAAGGAGACGAGGCCTCATTCATCGGGACGTCTGCAGTTAAGAGCAATCTCATACACACTGTCCCAGGGGCAGCCGGTGGACAAGCAATACATGACCACTGCTCCTCAGGCCTCCGTAACGGACTGGCAGTCGCAGAATGTAATCTCAGAACTTGAGCTGTTGGATGATGCTCGGTCAGTCCAGGCATCTGCGTATTCAGATGCCGTTGACCGTGATTCTAAATCTGATTTAGATGGATGATGAAAGGGATATGGAGGAGGATTAACCTTCCGTTTCGGAACAACACGTGGATGATATGGATGCTATTAAAATTAGGTGCAATCAGATTTTTGCGCAGAACTTCCATATGAAAGCTCCAATTTGAATAATTTTTAGCTCAACTTTGGCGAAGCCAAATTTGAGCTTATGCCATGGCCAGTCATCCGTCTGTCCATCAACAATTCAATACGGCTCGGGCTAGAGGCCGTATTTATGAACCGATCTTTACGAAACTTCTTGGGTACCTTAGTTATGACCGTTGGGACAAGAACGAGTGTTTCTGTGTGCAGTCCAAAATTCAAGATGGCTGCCAGTGGCCATTTTGTACCGAAATTAGGTCCAATCAGTTTTTTGTATAAAACTTCTATACGGCTCAAGCTAGAGGCTGTATTTATGAACTGATCTTTACGAAACTTCCTGGGTACCTTTGTTATGACCTTGGGACGAGAACGAGTGTTTTGGGGTCCGAACCGAAATTCAAGTTGGCCGCTGGCAGCCATTTTGTACAAAATTAGGTGCAATCAGATTTTTGCACAGAACTTCCATATGAAAGTGCTGATTAGAATAATTTTTTATATGAATGTTTAGTACCAGGGGATACATCACATATAATACAGGTTTTTTTCTTGTGCGTAAATTATGCAAATTAGACTAACTTTGATGTATTTTGTGTTACTTTCAGCACTGTTAGTGCAAATGCCAATACGGCTCGAGCTAGAGGCCGTATTTATGAACTGATCTTTACGAAACTTCTTGGGTACCTTTTGTATCACCGTGGGACGAGAACAAGTGTTTTTGGGTCCGGTCCGAAATTCAAGATGGCCGATAGCAGCCATTTTGTACAAAATTAGGTGCAATCAGATTTTTGCACAGAACTTCCATATGAAAGCGCTGATTTGAATAATTTGTTGTGTGAATGTTTAGTACCATGGGATACATCACATATAATACAGGGTTTTTTCTCGTGCAGAAATTATGCAAATTAGATGAACTTTGATTTTTTCAGTGCTACTTAACACACAGTGAGTACACATGTCAATACGGCTCGGGCTAGAGTCTGTATTTATGAACCGATCTTCACGAAACGTTTTGGGTACCTTTGTTATCACCTTGGGACGAGAACGAGTGTTTCTTTTTGCAGTCCAAAATACAAGATGGCTGCCAGTGGCCATTTTGTACCGAAATTAGGTCTAATCAGTTTTTTGTACACAACTTCTATACGGCTCAGGCTAGAGGCTGTATTTATGAACTGATCTTTACGAAACTTCTTAAGTACCTTTGTTATCACCGTGGGATGAAAACGAGTGTTTTGGGGTGTGGTCTGAAATTCAAGATGGCCACCAGCAGCCATTTTGTACCAAAATTAGTGCAATCAGTCTTTTGTACAGAACTTCTGTATGAAAGTTCTGATTTGAATAAATTGTTGTATGAATGTTTAGTAACATGGAATACATCACATATAGTATGGGTTTTTTTCTCATGCAGAAATTATGCAAATTAGATGAACTTTGATTTATTCAGTGCTACTTATACACTGTAAGTGCACATGTCAATACTGCTCGGGCTAGAGGCTGTATTTATCAACCGATCTTCACGAAACTTCTTGGGTACCTTTGTTATCACCTTGGGATGAGAACGAGTGTTTCTGGGTGCGGTCCAAAATTCAAGATGGCTGCCAGTGGCCATTTTGTACCGAAATTTGGTCAAATCAGTTTTTTGTCACAACTTCTATACAGCTCGTATTTATGAACTGATCTTCACGAAACTTCTTGGGTCCCTTTCTTTTCACCTTGGGACAGGAACAAGTGTGTTTTGGGGTGCCTTTGTTATCACTGTGCTATGAGAACAGATATTTTGGGGTTCAGTCAGATCCACTCTGGGACTCAAAGATTTCTTTTCTAGTTTAGCATCTGACTGCCACCCACCTTCACAATACTTTACCTATACATTTTTACAGGCTATGGTCGGCATTTATGTACAGACCATTACAATACTTTATATGTACCTTTGTTATCAGGTCATTACCTAGATGTTTGTCATTGCTGTGTCACATACTATACATGTACATGTCTTAACAAGTTGAGCTACAGTGTCATTGACACTTTCATTTGTATGAATGTTTAGTACCATGGGATACATCACATATAATATGTTTTTTTTTCTCGTGTGTAAATTATGCAAATTAGACTAACTTTGATGTATTTAGTGTTACTTTCAGCACTGTAAGTGCAAATGCCAATACGGCTCGGGCTAGAGGCCGCATTTATGAACCGCTCTTTACGAAACTTCTTGGGTACCTTTGGTATCATCGTGGGACGAGAACGAGTGTTTTGGGGTCCGGTCCGCAATTCAAGATGGCCGATTGCAGCCATTTTGTTCAAAATTAGGTGCAATCAGATTTTTGCGCAGAACTTCCATATGAAAGCGCTGATTTGAATATTTTTGTGTGTGAATGTTTAGTACAATGGGATACATCACATATAATAGGGTTTTTTTTCTCGTGCAGAAATTATGCAAATTAGATGAACTTTGATTTTTTCAGTGCTACTTACACACAGTAAGTAAGTACACGTGTCAATATGGCTCGGGCGAGAATCTGTATTTATGAACCAATCTTCACGAAACAGCTTGGGTACCTTTGTTATCACCTTGTGATGAGAACAAGTGTTTGTGGGTGCGTTCCAAAATTCAAGATGGTTGCCAGTGGCCATTTTGTGCCAAAATTAGGTCTAATCAGTTTTTTGTACACAACTTCTATATGGCTCAGGCTGGAGGCTGTATTTATGAACCGATCTTTACGAAACTACTTGGGTACCTTTGTTATCACCATTGGATGAGAAAGAGTGTTTTGGGGTGTACTCTGAAATTCAAGATGGCCACCAGCAGACAATTTGGACAAAAATTAGTGCAATCATTTTTTTGTACAGAACTTCTGTATGAAAGTTCTGATTTGAATAAATTTTTGTATGAATGTTTAGTAACATGGAATACATCACATATAGTACAGGTTTTATCTCGTGCAGAAATTATGCAAATTAGAAGAACTTTGATTTATTCGGTACTACTTGTACACAGTTAGTGCACATGTCAATATGGCTCGGGCTAGAGGCTGTATTTATGAACCGATCATCACAAAACTTCTTGGGTACCTTTGGTATCACCTTGGGACGAGAACGAGTGTTTCTGGGTGCGGTCCAAAATTCAAGATTGCTGCCAGTGGCCATTTTGTACCAAAATTAGGTCCAAACAGTTTTTTGTCACAACTTCTATATGGCTCGTATTTATGAACTGATCTTCATGAAGCTTCTTGGGTACCTTTGTTATCACCTTGGGACAAGATCGAGTGTGTTTTGTGGTGCCTTTGTTATCAATGTGCTATGAGAATAAATATTTTGGGGTTCAGTCAGACCCACTTTGGGTCTCAAAGATTTCTTTTCTAGTTTAGCATCTGACTGTCACCCACCTTTACAATACTTTACCTATACATTTGTTACAGGTTACGGTCAGTATTTATGTACAGACCGTTACAGTACTTTATATGTACCTTTGTTATCAGGTCATTACCTAGATGTTTGTCATTGCTGTGTCACATACTATACATGTACATGTCTTAACAAGTTGAGCTACAGTGTCATTGACACTTTCATTTGATCAACATTCATTTAAAAACGGCCGGGGAAGATGTGTTGAGAGTTTCTCTGCGTTTGAATGAGCAGGCTAAAGTCTTAGTTGTGGCCTTACCTTCGTCATTTCGCTGTTCGCTCGGATACAGTTGAGAAGATAATTTCTTATTCAGAGCGAATTTAGACTCACAGTCTTATGTAGATCACCTTTAAGAACTGTGACGCTACGTCTATAAGGAAAGGAATTTTGTGGACGTTTGTACCTCTTTTAAAATTCTTTCCCGGCCTATTTATCACATATATCTCTGTCTTAATAGTTGCTAAGTGAGAGTTATTCTGATGTGATAAAGCCTTGCGTCATCATCTTTAAAAGATGACAAGGTGGAAAACTCACTACAGGTCACTCTGGTTTTCCAGACACTAAGGCTTTGAAAATAAGCTTTCATTAATGTAGGATTAAGCTACAAGAAAGCACCAGCAGAAAAGAGTAAGAGAGGATGTCCTAGTCACAGATCATCTAAAAAGGACTCATAACGAGGGTATAGGTAACCCTCCTATAATTACTTTAGGGATTGTCATTACAGCAACTTGGATGGGGGGTTTAGGTCTGATCGAGATTACTGATCAGACACCCCTAAGCCGGTGGCTCGAGGCTCTTCAAGAGCTCGGTCCGACCGATAATTGACTGGAACTGGATAACATGTTTATCATGGCTCTAAAAGGTTATTTATGGTAATCATTCAGTCGATAAAAGCGAGCGTTCGAATGATCGACTGTGTGGCAAGAATAGTTCTTAAGTTCACTTGAATAATGAACTAGATAATGTCTCAGGGGATGAATGATAGGATGTGTATATCCTACAATTCATTCTCAACAAGCTGGTTCATCTGTTGTTTCACAGAGTGAATTAGTCAGTTGCTAGGCTTGCTTTTGTCTTCTATCAGACACATTAACAGCAAAAGATTTTATGCGTCGGATGGGGTTGTGCGGAGCGGCTACGAATGTTATTCCGATGGATCACTTATGCACACGTCCCCTCCAGTTATTCTTAACTGGAGTGGGAAGACGCTTTTTGGTCAAGACCTGTATTGTTTTAGCGGATCTAGTAAACATAAGGTCAAGTTTGGGCAGATATTCAGTGATTAACTTAAAGAGTTCTGCTACAGCTGCCAGATTCGGTTTTCTCAATTATGACGGAGGTGAGTTCATAAATTGAGTTACAACCCTGAGTCCGCCAGACTTGATATGCAGGGTTCTTGGGATCCTCATTTCCTGGAGATCACATATTCATCAAGAAATGATGTCTTATTGTTTATGCTACATCATTGGATTTACATTATTAGCAAACATGCATGTGGGATCGCTCCAGGATAGTTAAATTTGCAACGCACAGGAACAATAGTTTCCGTCATTTTTGTCGCCAGTGTTAGACAATTGAGCGCATGCAGTTGCCGCTTGGCCGTATTCATGGGAATGAATAGTAGGATACGTGTATCCTCTAATTCATTTTATTCAGTAGATTACGTTAAAATTAAACAGTCTTAGTGTGATTCCTACTAATAACATATCTGTCGTCACAATAACCTTCTATCAGTTTTCTCAAGTGCCTGTTATTGAACATTCTCCAGAAGCTTCCTACATGAGAGGGCCTTCTTCTTCAGGGGACGTTTTGTTCTTCACGTCATTCTCCACCCATAGTGGCATAATGGAGTCTGTTAGACGTGAGGGAGCCTTTGTGGTTCCTATATTTTTGCTGACTGGAACAGCCATGATTAAGTAATGTGGGTGAGGAGGTTTCGACATGACTTTGAATCGCCCCCACTGCACCTCCCCCCCCCCGCCCCCCCCCCCCCCCCCCCCCCACACACACACACACACACTCACACACTGTCTTGTACATTTATCTTAATACATACATTCTATGCATTTGGGTCGTGTATGATGGCGCCCTCATAGGCATATGCACAGTTTTGTTGCAATAGTTTCCAGTGATTATTTGATGATTTTTAAAATCATCATAATTGCTACTATTTGAGTTCATCGGTGGCTGCATAACCAGTTATTGGTATTTAGATGATTACATGCTAGACTTTAATGCACTCACGCAATATATTATTATGCAATCGCTTTGGTGGACCTTGAAATTATTATATATTTCGTGGGCGGTCTGTGTCGAAGCCTGTTAATCATACCTACTTCTATTTCTAGATCCTGGTCTCTATTTTGTCGGTTCTCAAATCGCACATTCTCACATGTTATTGTTGTAGATATCGGATAGTACACGTTGGAGAGTGTTGTTACTGGATTCTATTGTACAGAGGCCGCCTGTGGATTACCTTGGAAGTTTGTTTTCTATGCAGAGATTGTTCTCACACCCGACATTTCGCTTCATTTACGAGGCCGCAACCACTCAGGTCACTTTCCTCGATACCAAGATTTACAAAGGCGATCGGTTCCAAGCCACGAATATCCAAGCCTTCACATCAAGCTGACGGAAACATTCCAATACCTTCACTGCCTCTCGGCTCCTTCTCCGGCCACATTCAGGGGATTCATCAAAGGTGAACTGATACGCTTCGTACGTAATAACTCTACTGAAGCACATTATACACACCACAAGGAACAGGTTGCCCATAAACTCCTACTACGGGGTTATACCGAACAAGAGATTGAACCCATTCTCTCCACTGTCAAATTCTCTGATCGACCAACTTTACTCACATATACCAACCTAGGTCAGAGTAATAAGGTCTATAGGGAGCCTCCATTGGTCTTCACCACTATTTACAACCCATTTATTTCCAAAATTAAGAAAGCACTGCTTAAATACTGGGAACTCCTGTCTACCAATACCAAACTACTGAAGCTATTTCCGGAACCTCCAATCCTGTTGTTCAAACGCTGCACGAATCTCAGTGACATCCTGGTACATGCCGGTCTCCCGCCTGAACATTGCTGGCTCAGATCAGCCTGCCCGTAGCGGTACATTCTACTAAATAACTCATACAACCATGGCTACACCCACCACCTGGGTACTTCCAGTCTACAACTCCTTCGGCGCCCCCTCTCTCCACAGAGGTGGATTACATTGGGCGTTTCTGTGATCGGTGACCCACCAATTATATGCCTCACTGGCTTATAAACCAGATTCCATCTGGTCCTTCCCCTCCCCTGAGGGTTGATCCATCCAGGGGCAAGTCCACCCAGGACTACATAGGTCCCCCACCACGCATCCGTGGTGTCATTAATCTCTGTTCTTGATAACCTTGACACAAACATTCGTAATTCAAGTTGAGAATTCAACAGTGACATCCTCAATGACGTCCACGCAAGTCTATTTACCAATGACCTTGACCCGAATTACGAAACATCCGTAGCTCCAGGTAATCTTTCCTGTGATGTCTTCAACAACGTCTGTGCATCTGAAAACCGGAAGTAGTTTGCAATGAAAACACTACTTTTTGTGATGTTTACTATCACGTCCGCCACGATTCTTTATACCTCACCACAGAGGTTTGGATTTCATAACCACTCTAATGATGCATCCTATTAGATCCTCTCGCAGATCAGCTTTTCAGCAAAGAATGGCGTCAAGACCGCACCAACCAACTCGGCACCCTAGAGTTGTCATGCCTCCTCTTGACCGTTCCAAACGTAGAGTAGAGGCTCTGAAAGAACAGCGGTTCCAAGCATGCACATTTCTGGATAAACTATCTCCAATCATCAGACTGGACTTATACCATACGTCCACCAATTACCACAGGCATCCCAGAACAGAGGGAACTGGATCTTCAGCTAGATGAACTAGTTGCCAAAACTCACAGAGTGTCAAAGAGGCGATAATAACGCACATTAACCAATGGGCCGCCAAGGACCCCATCGATGGAGACACAGGCGCTGCTGATGATCAAAAGATAGCAGATATGGCTGCCAAAATCTCCTTGCTAGTCACCAGACAACTATTGCAAGAAGCCTCAAAGACTGGGGCTGAAACAGACACAACAGCGCAATCAACGAATGACGCTCCTGCTACCAAACAGGAATCATGGTTGTAGTCCACACTACACCTACCAATGGCCCTTTTCAGGGCCCCCATAATATTCAAAAGAGTACTGCTTATAAAAACATACTGTCTAAGTTTCAAACTAACAAGCTCCCCGAAGGAGCATAGGTCCAACCTATATTACAACCTCCCCCCGTGGGGGTGATGGAGTTCTCAATGAAACCGCTCACCTACAGAACTAATTAAAGAGGACACTTCCTTTCTCTTTGATATAAGCTATTGCCATGCAATGGCCCACAACCCTGCACCAAGCAGATCAGCGTTACAATTAAAATTTTGAACCCTCAGCCCATTAAGGGTTAATATGAAGTCCATCTATGGTAACCACACATTCACTCCCACCGTAGTTGTGTCCACGAGCTACCGCCCAATTACAAACAAAATCATAAAACCAACCACACCTACCCTCCTTCCAGATGAGGGTGGTGCCACACTTTTTTGCACGATAATTGTCAAGAGTCTACGTGGGCCAACCACGCACGAGCTAACGGTAACAACGGCTCAACATGACGGGCTACCAGTGCCCCTCTTGCCTTACACTTCTGTCAGACATTCTACTTAAAGCTTGCGGGCGAACTGAGTTGCTGCTGTGTCCTTTACTCATCATGTATGTTATATTTTATATCATCGATTTCGTCGTACCTGTTTATGCCGTCTGTGGTGTACGTTTTGTAGCGGACAATATTAATTACCAGAATCGTCACTATAGCCTTGGCTTGTGAAGTGGCATTAAGCACCATTTATCATTCATGAATTAATTCCTGAGTGCCTGATCGATAATTATTTATTTTGTTTTTTGGTAACGCTTTTATTGATTCCAGAGCTCTCTCCTCTTTGTTTTGAAGATATGTTCAAAAAAGGGGGGGGGGGGGGGGCATTTTCACCCCTTCTCTGGCTTAATGGGTATGTAACTATGAAGGAAGCTGTTTTATCCGTAATTATATTCTGCATACAGCTGTAGTGTAATTGTATGGCGTAGGTTTGTGGGCAATTTTCTCTCATTCTCAGATATGCCATTCTAATTTTTCGGGCTTAGTTCATACTGACCTTAAAAATTGGGAACTCATTACATCCTAATTAGCATGGTTTCATGCTTAGATTTAGGATTTACATTAATTGGGATCCATTTTAGGATATGTCTCCTCTTTTATGGTATAAAGAGACATACATGTAAATCCTAATTATTCTAAATTCATTCATCATGGATTGAAGGATTTGATCTATGTTGATCAACTATTTTGGACGTTCTAGGCCCTCCACCTTTTTACGATTCAGTCTGGGGCATTGGTTTATAGTTTGAAAATATGAAAAAATTTAAAGTAATTTATATATTTTTCATACTTACCAATGGCCCAGATGGGGATGGCCCTCCCATGAGTGGGTAATACTGGGCACTCACACCTCCACACTGAATTATTATATAATACTCTCTTTTACAAAGAATGATGTTGCCGCCAGTACCAGTGACTTCCTGGCATCTGCGCATGCACGGAGAGTAAATGTATGGAGAGCCAGATAGGACTTCTAATTTTCGGTTTTGCATGAAATTTTTGGGGATTGGGGGCAAAATTTGTTTTTGGCCCTAGATAGTTTTGAGTTAGCACCAGCTAAGTCTGGGCCATTGGTAAGTATAAAAATATATAAATTACTTTAAATGTTTTTCATTTTTTGAGAATCTGGTAAGGGTTGGTTCCAGTTTTCTCCACTGAGAACTGGGAAAACCCTCCAAAATATTGTGTATAGAGTACAAGTCAAAATAAGTTGTAGCATAACTGCAATTAACTAAGTAAACTGCTGCTCCTGCACTAAAAAGATCAGAATCTGACATTTTCTGGAAAGCTATCAGTAAGAGCTTTCCAGAAAATGATGTCAGCTTCTGGTCTTATCAGTGTAGGAAGAGAAAGATACATAGTTTATAGGATTATCTTACAACTTATTTTTACTTCTACTGTAAACAAGGGCAGCTGTAATTATGTTAATACATGTATTACTCTCAAGTTATTTATCTGAAATACTGATTGATGGCAGGTGTTTGGAAAGCATGGAAGTTTTGTTTATTTTCTTTTTCCTATCATGTCAGCTGTCCAGTAAATTATATCATTTAAGATATGACAAAATTGGAGTAAAATGTATTTCCTGTAAACCTTTACCTATCCAAAGCTATTTGAAAGAGAATACTGTCTGAAAAAATTGTAATTTTTCAAAATATTTAACCTTCTTTTACTGATTTTTTTTTTGTTTAAACAGAATTCATAAATGTGTGCATTTTCAAGAAATCGTCTTTGAAACTACAAAGCCAAATGTTTTGAAACTTTGCATGGTTGATGACTAGGACACCCTCTACCAATGTTTGTCATTTAATGTTGATCGTGTTGCAAACATGCCACAACTGCGGTTTATAGTTACTATAGAAAAACCCTATGGAAAATCACATGTTCATCTTCTCTCTGGAACTACTGAACCGATGTGAACCAAAACTTGGCAGGAATGGTCTATAGGAGGCCCTCTACAAACAATCCTCTTTTTGTTCCCATTGGTTGGAAAATATGGCCACCAGAGACATTCTATGATTCTGTTTGATGGATTCAAATGTTTTGAAACTTCACATGATTGAGGACTGGGACACCTTCTACCAATGATTCTCATGTAATGTTGATGTAATGTTGCAAACATGGTCACAATTGCAGCTCATAGTTACCATGGAAAGCCTATGGGAAATCACATTTTTATATGTAGTTCCAGGTGAGCGATTACAGGCTCTTTAGAGCCTCTAGTTTGGGTTATAGTTTTGTAGGTTTTGTAATGATATAAAGCCAACCATACGTCCCCATATTTCAGGAGTTTCTATTGTTGCTTGTCTATTATATATAAAGTTCCTCACTTTCAAAATGGTATTTTATGCCAGCAACATGCTCATGGATATAGTTGTGCTATTGACACCCTTATTGAGTGCTATTTCTATGGGGTGTTCTTGCATGATAAAGAAACTCTATACACCTGCACATATACAGCCTCATCTTGTACACAAAATGGCAATGGTAATAGTTTGCACTCTTTTCGGGTTAAATGTTGTGAGAAAAGGAAGACTTCTAAATTGGCATCCTGTTCTATAAGGGGACCAGTTTGGGACTGGTGCTGTGGCAGTCTTCATCAATATTCAGTCCCAAAGGTTGTGGGGATGCTGAAATTTTTGCAAGCTTTCCATTCTTTAATAAATACAGCTCAGCCAAAAAATAAATTTCAAATAATATGGAAAATAACAAATAAGTGTATAGATTGTTTGCTGTTAATTGATATCAATGGAAAAATACCAACTTTACTGATAACACAAACACTAAATAATTTAACAAATGGTTGTATTGAAAAATCCCTTGACAAGTGTGTATCGGATTCTTTGTCTTGTAGCAAGTATAGATTTCTCTGGGAATACCCTCTTAACATATTCATCATCTTTGAGATTGTATTGAGATTTTCAAAGAATTTCTTGATTTTCTGAGTAGATGGATGGTAAGTCACTATCAGAGGAACATGTGATTTGTTCAGTTTCACTTTATAAGGCAGCAGATCCTGGCGATCTCATTAGACCGCCAGGATCTGCTGCCTTCTAAAAGTGAAACTGAAACCAATCACATGTTCCTCTGGTAGTGACTTTATCAGATTTATCAAATCTGGTAGTGACTTTATCATAAGAGTGCTTTATCAAATTCCTTGTTG
This sequence comes from Pictodentalium vernedei, assembly GCA_031216915.1. Lineage (NCBI taxonomy): Eukaryota > Metazoa > Mollusca > Scaphopoda > Dentaliida > Dentaliidae > Pictodentalium > Pictodentalium vernedei. The sequence continues at coordinate 739,833,922 of CM062297.1, forward strand.
ATTACATGTCTTTCATAGCCGATTTTCATGAATGCAATCTGCCAATCCTTACTTGAAGTTCTCTATGGAACAGTCTACAGAAAATGTTAATATCCTGGACATCAAAATTTTCAAAAATAATGGGAAACTAGGCACCACAGTATACAGGAAACCTACCGACTGTTTCAGTTATTTATATTCCAGTAGCTTCCATCCGCATCATACAAAGAGATCTATAATTTACAGTCAAACCCCTCACTTTAATTCCACTGTCTCTATAAGGCATCCTGTTATCGACATTTTCTCTTTTTATGGAGTTGGTCAGCATCTGTTGTCTGGACTATCAATTCGGGTCTCTTAGTATATGCAGGGTATTTTATCACTTTGCTTATGGTGCGGACTGGTCGGGTAGACAATTGTTTTTAACCAATATTCAGCAGAAACTTCATTATTTCAGATTTTGCTATCATTTAGTATTCCCTCAGCCTGTACATTAGCTACATGCCATATTTCAGACCTCTTCTATTAGTCCATCAACACCATATACCTCTGTAGTGGACTTCTTCTTTATGTGAATTTTAACAATTCAGATATTTATATTCTTTCTGAATATTATTTTGGCAGAACCGTTTGTTTGACAAGGACTGAGCAAATACATGTCCTGTTGCTGTCAGTGGAATTCTAACTTTATAATTAGAACCTTCTTATCTCTACATACCATTTGCATACACAGTTAGATATTCCTGGTAATTTCACAACACAAATTCACCATGCGATATAATAAGGTAGTTATAATTCTTTGTATTTTTCTCTGCGATTAACTCCTGTTCATCAAGTATGTGTCATTCTGACTCCACCCTTGTATACAATTGATATTAAGTGGACTGCCTTTTCTGTTCTAATTATTTACATCAAACTGCCATGAGGCTAAGTTACCCAGTTTGTAACTTACTGGGCAATATGTGCAGGCATGTCAATTGATTTCAAGCTTAGTTTTTATATCCAATTTAAGGGCAGAAATTCTTAAAATTTTGAGAGAATAAATATGACACAATGCCCATTCTTTTCTACTGTTGAAATGAATTGCGAATCATAATGACAATCAGATGCTCTGATTCTTGCGAAATTCTGCCTCTGCAGCGTATTTACAACACCTGTTATTATTTATTTGCTTTTCGTTTCCTTTATTGCAAAGTAAAGGATATTTCACACCAACCCCAGTCTTATATCCAGAATTTTTCAAGATACATCTTTTTTCTCATTTCAGTGGGAGGACAGCCAATCTGGCTACGTTGTACCCCAACAATATACATGTGAGTTTGTTGAAGCGTGATTGTTATGAAATTATTGTATATCCACATAGATGTATATTGTTAAATAAACTCAGTTCAGTACTTTATTAAAGAAACTGGTTTGTTAAACAGAATTTTATTTTCTATTTCAGCAAAAATGGGCTGACTACTTGTGCAGAAGAGAAACTGAAGCCTTTGAACCTTATGGAAAATTGTTACTGGATATTGGCACTTTGCTTGTTCATATGTTAGGAGACCAGGCACTGAATCCATATACAGGTAAGTTTTCAGAACAAAAACAAAAATCCTGACTGTTTTTTTTTTGTGCACACCAGATTATATAGGATGTATTCTGTATACTGTAAGTGATGAAGGAGACTCGCGTGTGGCAAATGGGAAGTCATGAACATTATTACAGTAGAGTCCACTTAATTGGATATCGTTTAACTGAATAACACTAATTGTATATAATTTCCCACCACAAAACCATTTGCCATACATCCAGTACAAATTTGACCTGTTAATTGAATATAGATTATAGAATAAAAAATCTTGCAACCTGTCGGGAAATTACCCTGACTCTCCCCAGCTTTCCTTTTTTATAGACCTATTTAGTCTCGGTATATCCAATACAGGCATTTAATCTATTATATTATCTTGTTTGATATACCTCATGGAGCTATGTCAAACAAGATATAATAGAATAAATGCTAAGTTTATCTCTAGAATACGGGAAAGTGACACAATCCCTTTTAATTGAATACTCCTTGGTAATTGAATAATTTTCATTGGCAAAGTGGCTATTCAATTAACAGGGTTTCACTGTATTCAGTGATTCCATTTGAAAAAAGAAATGATTTGCACCCCTGCAGGAACCCCGGGAAGTGAAGCAGTGCTTGTTTTCTGTCGTAAGCAAGCTCTGTTTCACTGAAAAAATAGGACCCAGTCACCAATGCTTGGGGTGCGAGTCCTCTAAAATAGGCAACGTGTGGTGTAAACGATTGACTGACCTTGACTTTATCTCCACGTTGTTGTCTTGATTAGCCATTGTCAGGGTTCGTACGTGGGTCTGGAAAACTGGAAAAAGTATGGAAATTTGGGGCGGTTTGGAAAAGGTCTGGAAAAGGTTTGAAAATATGTGTGTCGAGCCTTGGGGTCTTGAAAAAGTATGGAAATTACTGTTTTTAACAAAGGTTTAAGGTGTAATCATTCTGAGTAAAAAGAACCAGCATACAAGAATTATTATTTGTCAACGCCCCGCATTCGATAACAGAAAAATTCGGATCGGAAAACTTCGCACATTTTCAATGGAATACAACCGAGATATCACAGGTGTTTCAAAGCCGAATGCAGCTCGGAATTACGGAGAATTCCGAAGGTCAAGTCACATGTGCACTGTGTTTTATTGTCTTTGAAATTTCCAACGTGAAGGTCATTTGTTATTTTTGTATTTGTTTATCATGGGGAAGTGTGTTTTTTCGCTGAAATGGGAAACAGACCCTAGATTCAAACAATAGATTTCTCAGGACAAAACTTTGAATAAAAAGGCAATGTGCACAATATGCAGAAAATCATTTGACGTATCGAATATGGGCGAAGCGGCCCTTCTAAGTCACATGGCAGGTAAAAAACACGCTGCCTTAGTGAAAATGAAACAACAACAAAATCATATGGAAGGATTTTTTTCCGAAGCTACGAGAATAGGTAAGACTCATCTGACACCTGGCAATGATCTTCACCGTCACGGTGTTCTTCAAAACAAAAACTTGACGCATTGGAAGTGTCTCACGAACATAGTCATGGAGCCACTGGCACTGGGGGCGTTTCAACCCTTGGAGACTTTGTTACCGACAAGAGTGTTTTAACAGCAGAAATTTACTGGACTTTGAATATGATGGAAAAACACCATTCTTACAAGAGTTGTCAGGGTGTTTCTGACGTATTTCGCCTCATGTTTCCTGATAGTCAGATTGCTTCAAAATTTTCTTGTTCAGAGACAAAATCACGCTATCTTACAACGTTTGGAATTGCTCCCTATTTTTCAGAGTTGATGCTTTCAAAGATTAAATCTGAAAACCAGTATGTTCTATTATTTGACGAAAGTCTGAACGATTATTTGCAGTCAAAACAGTTTGACGTTCATGTTCGTTTTTGGGAAGGAAATTGCATCAGAACTCAGTATTACACATCATATTTTTTGGGCCATGCTTGTGCTGATCATGTTCATGACAAGTTGAAAGAGTGTTGTGAGTCAATTGGACAGAGAGGTATTTTACAACTTTCAATGGATGGTCCGAATGTCAATTGGAAGGCTTTTAATCAGTTATCAAAAAGTATTGATGAAGAAAATGGTCCAAATCTTTTAAATATTGGAAGCTGTGGGTTACATATAATGCACAATGCATTCAGAGCCGGAAGCTTGGAGACTGGTTGGAATATTGAGGAAACATTCAAGTCATTGTACTGGCTTTTTCATGACTCCCCGGCACGCCGTGAAGATTTTACCAGTATTACTGGCTCAAGTGTTTTTCCAAAACAGTTCTGTAAACACAGATGGATTGAAAATGTAGGTGTGTGCGAACGAGTGTTGGAAATTTGGCCTAATATTAAGAAGTATGTCAAAGAATTAAGCTCATCTTCAAACAAATTCACGAAGCCTAAAAATAAATCATTTGACTCTGTTTCTTCTTCGTGTGACGACCCATTGTTTGAAGTGTGGACAAACATATTTTTATCAATTGCAAGAGATGTAACTCCTTTCTTGTTAAAATATCAAACCGACAAGCCTATGTTACCCCTTATGTGTGAAGACTTGTTAAAAACAATGACCTGTTTGCTTGACCGTATTATTAAACATGATACTATGAAATCTATTACCTCCATAACAAAACTGATAAATTTTGATATCACTGATACTTCATATCATAAAAAGACAGCAAATATCAACATTGGATTTATTGGAGAAAAACTGCTTGAAAATTTAAAAACTGAAAAGAAGCTTTCAGAGAAAGCTCTCTTTGGTGTCAGATCAGATACTCGTTCTTTTGTAATAAAACTTGTTACCAAATTTTTAGAGAAAGCTCCAGTTAGGTATGGCTTAGTCAGGAATCTTGGCTGGTTAGTGCCAAAACACATTGTTGAACAATCCGAGTTCTGTGTTAAACAACTCAAGTCGACTCTGAAAATAGTAGAAGAGTCAGGACACATTCTTGAATCCCAGTGTGACACAGTTATAAAGGAATACAATGACTTTCTGATGCAAAAAGCTAATTTTGATGACTTTAAATCATTTAATGAAGCAGAAAAAAGACTTGACAACCTATTTTATGCTCATATTGCTAACAATACAGATTTTACACAACTCTGGCAGCTTACAAAAAAAATTCTTGTACTGTCCCATGGACAGGCCTCTGTGGAGAGAGGCTTCTCTGTCAATAAGGAAATTATTGTTGAAAATATGTCAGAAAAAACTGTTATTGCTCAGAGAATAATAACTGATCACTTGAAACATGCTGGTGGTGTCAAAGGGGTAACAGTTAACAAGAAACTATTGCAATCTGCTGCTGCAGCAAGGCAAAGATATCATGCTTTTCTTCATGATGAAAAACAGCATAAAGTTGAGAAGGAAAAAGGGAATAAAAGGAAATCTCTCTTGAATGAAATCGATGAGTTGAAAGCAAAAAAGAAACGTGTTGAAGGAAACATGAACTCTCTTTTGAAAAGTGCAGATGATTTTTCAGATAAAGCGGAGCATACAGGAAAGCTGTCTTTCATATCTAAATCGAATGCCCTTCGACGATCGGCAAGAGATAAAGAGGTTGAACTAAAAAATCTTGATGAAGAAATTGACAACAAGCTAAAAGAATATAAAAACTGATTTTTGTTCATGGTGATCTCCATTTGATGCATGTTAAAGAGTTGGATAATTGGTGTTACTACAGTTGCAGTTTGTTTTCTCATTTGATAATTCATTTCTTCAGTTTCATTTGGATCATTGTTACATAATGTTTATGCTATAACCTGCTTAAGAAGCTTTTCAAACTACATGCACATAGCTTGTGTATGTTGAAGGATTATTACTGTTAGTGTGGATAATTTCTGAAACTATTTCAAGTAGAATATATTCTGGCACACAGACTGTCTTGTGGTAAGTTAGACATTTTTACTCTTATGATAAAACAATGTCAAGAAATTTTTATTTAATCTTGAAGTCCATATGTTGTCCAGAACTACCCATTCGTATAACAACAAACCAAGTGCTCTCTAAGAGAGAACTTGCTTTATTGTTATATGGGTGGGACACATTCCTTATAGATGTATGCTGAACACCGTATGAAAACAGATTTTCAGCTGTAGGGATTGTACATTTTCATTGGCTGAATACATACATGTTTGCAGCTAATTAACATGTAGAATCACTGCCAGTTTAGCTACCAGTACCACTTTGTTAGCATATATGTACATGTAGTAATGAACTTTCAAGGGTTGCGGGCCCTAGATTCCACTTGAGACGGTGCCTGTGCCTTCGGTTTTGATGGTAAATGATGTGATTTGAGTCTGGAAAAATGGTACGTCAGGTCTGGAAAAGGTATGGAAAAAGTATGGAAATTTTTGGTCAAAAAAGTGTAAGAACCCTGCATTGTGCAGAAGTATGTGTCCTTAAACACTAATAAATAAATAAATGATTTGCAAATCTGTTGCCCAATTTGATTAAATTCAAAGTCAAATTTCCTCTTTGCAGGACCATAAGCAGTACCTTACTAATTAATTAGCCATGTTGCTAGAGAAAATTATTCAGTTGTTAGGAATATTCAATTAATAAGAATTTGACCCTTTTCCAACATTTTTATAAACTGAACATTTAATTCTGTTATACCATGTTTGACAAAAGCTCATGAAGCTCTGTCAAACAAGGATAATAGATTAAATACTATTGTTGGAAGTACTGAGGCTGAAGAGGTCTGTGAATGTGGAGAATTCAATAACCGAATTCGTTTTCCGTATGTTGCAGTATTTTCAATAAATAAATGTATTCAATAAATACACTGTATCATTCTGTTAAGCTTCATTATTGTTTGAGGTGGTTCTGGCATCATTAGATTCTATTCAGTTGTAGGACAATCATTTTAAAAATTGGGATATATTTTTGTTTCGCTGAAACCCCAATAACATTTTTAATTTTTTTTTTTTTAGTGTGGTTTAACGACATATTAATAGCCAGGTCATATCATGTCGGTGACAGTTTCATGGGTGGAGGAAGCCGGAGAGAACCACCGAGCAACAACAAGCAGCTGTCAACTCTCTAACATCATAACTCTGAAGTCTGCACCGCAGAACAGGCACGGTTAGATTGTTTGAAGACATGTGCACCTTCGACGTGCAGTACAGCTTAGTACACAGCCTCATCGGCAATTGAAACCCCAATAATAAAAGCTTGATGATATTTGATACCATTTTCTGGCCAGGCATATAAGGCTTCCCACAGCTCCTTGAATTCATTGAAAGTTGTGGATTTTATAAATCCTTTGCTAAGAACCTGAAAAGTCTTGGAATATTGGAACTTTACTTGAATGGCTAAGAATGCTGGGTGCCTTCTTGGTTTAAGGGGAATGTAAACAGAAACAGTTTGGTAAAAATAGTTGTGAACAAAATTTTTATATTTTTAATTTAGATTTTATGATGCACTGTTGGTGCAATTGCATTCTATATCATATATGTTAAAAAACTTACTTGAAGAATATTTTTTCTGGGCACTTATTCTTGCTGTTGTGAGGCACAATCTTTACGAAATCAATGTCAACAGTTCTCTCTTTTTGTGGAACATATGAGCTGAGACCTGTTTTTTTTATATATTGTGTCATAAAAAAAAAATGAGTGAACGTTTTGACAATATGTTAATGAGGCTGATGTAAACAGAAACCAATCATCTTGATGCATGTTGCGATAAAGGATTTACTAACTCTTTTTCTTAATTTCAATCTTCAATTGCAAGGAGCCAAATTTTATAGTTTTTTTTTAAAGCTTTTAATTTTGAGCTTATTTCGAAGTGTATCCTTTTTGAAATTTTAAAAATTTAATCTCCAGTAAAAGCCATATTTAAAAATGTTACTGCACTAGAAAATTTCCAGCTGTTACTGCAGAACTCTGAGATGACATCATGGAGAGAAAAGAGGGGGGGGGGGGGGGTTTCAAATCTATAATTACAGTGCATCAGATTTCTTAGAAATTTTAGTATGCTACAGAGCTAAAAAATTAGATATACCTGTTTTGGGTGCTTTGATTTATCGCCCCTTACTACAAATGTAACTGATCAAGCAACCCAGTTCATTTCTCTCTCTTATGGTTCCGAGGTAACCACATCACTGACCGATGTACGTATTCATGTGTGCTTTTTGAAAACCTGGGGTGCCAAAACAACTAATGCACTGATACTTTGTTCTCTGCCTCCTACCACAGCAGCATTGGGGAAAAATATCAAAAGGGAGCACCTTCAGGCGTGTGTGGAAGATAGATAGAGATCTCCATATTTAGATCTTATCAAATATGGCTTCAAGGAACTAGAAACTAAGTCGCTCCATCCCATAAAAGTTCTGTCCCATGATGCTCTGGCCCCAGATGAAGTACTGAAGTTAATAAAATGTTCTTGCTCAAGCCAGATGCCATGAAGTACAAATAGGTGCAAATGTAATGCTGTTGAAGTGCAGGGGCTCAGTTGGTAGATATGCAGACTGCAAGCCGACTGCAAGCCGAGAGGTCCTCAGTTCGTATCCCATCAGCGACAACTGCATTGTGTCCCTGGGCAAGGCACTTAATCCCAATTGCCCAGGTGTGGGCACAGTGGTGTTCTGTACTAAGGCATACTGCTCGTCAGTGGTGCAGTTGTCTTCAACCAATGCTAACCCTGCTTGTGTGGAGTTAGTACATTGGGAGTCTGATAGTTGGTCACCATCGCTTGGTGGTTCTCTCCAGGTACTCCAGGTACTCTGGCTTCCTCCACCCATAAAACACGAAGAGACCTTTGCTGTCAAAAGTGCCATTAAACCTCAATAAATAAATGAATAAATGCTGCTAAAATGACATTTCCATTTTTCTGCTCTTGCAAGCCACACTAGATAGAGTGGTGCATTGAACAAACAAGGTTAGCAGATACATCAGCTATGACTAGCACCGATGAATAGAATCACCAAACACCCAAAACATCCCTTAAAAATGTATATAGGCACGGATGTTAACCTCTGGTATGCTCCTGGAATGTTGTATTAGCCACACTACAACATTGCAGTCCACGAAATTACGATGTCACCTTAAACCTGAATATTTCAAATTGCTCAAGGCTGCCAGATGTCCAGTAAACTTTTTCATGGTCAGGAGGTGTTACTCGTACACATTCCTACAAGAAAAAAACTTAGGTCGCCACTTTGAGGTTCATTGCCCTGGCAGCCAGACTATATCTGGTTATAAATTGGTTACCAATGTAGCCAGTTGAGAAGGCTGCCAGCAAGACAACTGCAATGTTAACTTTGTATATTATCTATGGTATAAAAAGCCCAATGATTCCCTTGAATGCAAATGTTACTGTGGTATTTAATGAAGATCACAACAATCGAACACACACGAAGCATGAAAATATTAAGTAGGCTGTCCTTTGACTATCGCTCCACAGTTTTTGTGTTATACGACATGACACTTTCATATTCATGTTTCGTGACTGAGCATGTATCAAATGTATGTCACAAGCATTCTTAAAAAACAACCTCAAGTCATGATCCGACTTTCAGTTTTTGTTTAATTGTACAGTCTACTGTTGACACTGTATGAGATGTCCATTAATAGCACCCATTCTAAGAATCATACTTTCAATTATCATTTAATTGTTCAGTTCAATGCTGACACAACCACAATTATACTGCATTTGGCTTTATCTGAACTTTGTTACTTTACTGTAATGATGGCATTTACATTCTTTATGACTTTAGTTAATTATCAAGAAACAATAATTAGTATCTGGGTGGAAAATGACTGATGGGAAAGGGTTCCTAAAAGGATTTCCTCCCCCTATAGCAGTAAACTCTGAACAGATAATTGTATTTACTCATTTTAGCTGCTGCCTTTCATGTCACTCCTGGCCAGACTGTCACACAGAGATGGGAAGGAGATAGAACCCGTCTCCCAGAGCAGAATTTGACATCAAGAGATTCACGTGGAGGTAAGTGATAATCATGGGCTTTAAGAGTATTGTTTTGAGTCAGTGTGACCCCCAAAACATGATTCTGGGGAAACATTAAATGCCTAACTTCAAGTTTACTGTTTCAGTGTCCGCTCATTTATTTCTGTTGCAGTCTTATTGACTTTCAACTCGTTGAGTGCCAGAAGCCACTATCATGGTTCTATTGAAAAGTGCCAGGCCTGTCATTTTCAGACGGCAGTAGCCCCGGGCCGCAGTCGCCTGCCTAAAGTCAAAATTCATGCAACATCATTCTTTGGCCCTAAAGTCAGCAACAATTAACTGACATCTGTGCTTTTAAATCTCCTTTTTTGAGGATGCCAGTCACAAATCATGGTAAAATGGTGGATCCAAGGCTGGAAATGGATGATGGAAGTGAACAATCGTGGTTGGAAACGTTCAGAGCTGTAACTTTATAATAATTTTTTAAATTATTTCATGTTTCCCAAATTTGGGACATATGCCCGACATCATCATTCTTGCTAATGATTTATCCACTGTGTTAAGTTTCCTTCCCTATTCCTCCTTGAAGCCCTCCTGTTAAACTCCTGAGCTTTTTGGCTGTTTTTTATTGAAATTTTTTATTAAATTTCTTGGGAGGTTAACGTGTATTACAGAATGTTTATTCTGTTTATCCCCATGGTTACGTCCTCACCCTAGGGGTGTTAGGTCATTTTGGTCTTGCATCTTCTATCCAATGTATTGTTTTTTCTTTGTATTGAGATCTAGCTTTACATCTGGTAGCATTTAAATCTGTTACTGACTTTGGGCCTTTTTGTGTGCCTGATGTCTTGTTTCCGTTTTTTTCCTTTGACTTTGTTTACATTGGCAACGTATTCAAATATATGTAGTATTTATATACTGTAGGATTATTGTAGGATACATTGATTATGATTTCTGGTAGTGTAGCTCAAAAAATTTGGATTTTGTCCACACTTAGGCTCATCATGTTCCCTTTGGAACATTTTTCGAAAAATTTTTGGATTTAATTTTTCAAATTTGGTTTTGATTGCAATTATTAATTTATCTTTATCATATATTTCATTGTGGAGTTTGTAGGAGTGCTATCGACTTTGTTTTTGATTGAATCATGAAAGCTTACTGCTCTAAATGCAAGGCGAGGAGGGCTTCCTCGGATTTACATTCTTGTTGCCTTGCCTGCAGTCGATGCACTCCAATGGATTCTTGTCCTACTTGTGTACATTAGGGTGACAGGTGTCACGGTACGTTGTTGGTGGTGAGATTCCTATGCCGGAACTCTCACCGCACGATAATTTAACTTTTTCAGTTTCTATTTAAAGAGGAACAAGAACATGGTGATGGTATTGTGACATCCATCCAAAGTGTTCTACTGTCGTCTTGCTCTGATGAGCAATATAGAGCTAGCTGCAAGGTGCTCATGAATATAAGCAAGGGATAAGGCCTCTAGTTAGTTTTCTTAATCCCTTGCAAGCAGCTTGCTCGACCAGTGAAGCGGTTACTCCGTCAGTTTTAGCCGTGACACCGGGTATGTCTGTTGCGGTTGAAGGAAGTGTAGAATTGGGTAGAGCGAGCACCTCAAAATCAAAAGCTCACCCATCAACGACGGAAATAGGGAGGAAGTCAGCAAGTTTCTTTTAGGGAGGCTCGGCAAGGCCACGAGTGGGAGAGGTCCCTCTCTAACCCAACAACATTTGGGGCCAAATGTTGTTTTGAGAAACTTACACTGGCTGGAGCATACGTCCACGCTGCCACTCGGGATGCTCTGTCAAGTCTGCAAGTCACGGCTTCCTCCGCTACGTTACAAAGCACACACGACCACATGCTAGCTACCCGACTTCGGATATCCAGCCAGCTGCACGAAGATGGAGCCATTCTTCGCCCATAAAATCGCACCATCCAGTAGCTAGCGATCTGAGGCTTTAATCATCGGGAGAGGAGGTCCATCTCCGGATCTTCGTCCCAGGAGCAGCAAACGGTGAAAATACAGTAGACCGCTGCTCCTCAAGCCTCGGTAACGGACTTGCTGTCACAGATTGCACAGCTGATCGCATCATCCCAGCAAGTGCAAGAGCAGCCTCCCGCAGACTTTGGTGGTGAGCTGTCGGATGGTGCTGGGTCGGTCCAGTCATCTACACATGCAGATGCGATGGACCGAACATCACAGCTGATTCAGTCGGATGGTGAAAAGGACAAGGAAGAGGATTACCCTTCCCTTTCGAAACAGCATATGGTAGTGATAAATTTTTATTCATCAATACTATACTGACTTTGTTCCACCTGATCAGCAGTGAGAAACCGCTGTGGTCTCTATATGCAGATTTCGTGTGGAGGAAAGAGGATGCTCTTTCCTTCCCGAAACATTCTCAACAGGTGTCAGAGGCCTTCGGCCACATTAACAACGCAATATTTTTATACTGTACCAATGACCCAGACTTAGCTTAGCTGGTGCTAACTCCACAAAAACCAGGGCCAAACACAAATTTTGCCCCCCAATCCCCAAAATTTGCATCCAAAACAAAAAGAAATCATGTCCTAAAGGACCTCCATAGTACGACTCTACTGCGCATGCGCAGTGACGCAGTCGTCCCGAAATTGGCGCCAAATATCATTCTCTGTTTGGCCCTTCATCAGTCAACATCTCACTGATCTTTGTGCTTGTAAATCTCAGTTTAAAGGATGCCAGACACGTAATTCTTGGAGAAAATGTGATTCTAAGGAGGATAGAAGGAGGAGACGAAAAAAGAAGTGGCAAAAAATAATCAGGGCTGTACTTAAAATTTTTTGTTGAAATTATGTTAAGTTGCCTATTTTCGAGGCAAACGCCTCTTGTTGTCATTCTTGCTAATTGTTGCACTGCTTATTCAGTGTTTCCTCTCCCCTAACCTTCTAAAGTCCCCCCTTGCAATTCTCCCATGCTTTTGGCATATTTTTGAGAAGTTTCATTTCTAAAAATTCCCTGGGAGAGTTGCTTGGTTACAGAATGTTTTCTGTTATTTTCCCCATAGTTACGTTTTCACCCATGGGTGTATAACGTTTGTGTTCTGCATCTTCCATCTGATGTTCTGCAGATTCTCCCCTGGGAGTCTCTGTTTTGCATCAGATAGAGTGTAATTGATGACTGATTCCGGGCCAGTTTTTTCAGTGCCTGGAGTCATGTTTTCTTCTGTGTTTACACTGTTTGTTTTCATTGGCAACAGCCTTTTTTGAGGGGGGCTGTTTGCCTTTGAGGTAGTTTATCTCATTATAAGATACATTTATATTATCCGAAAGTGTCTCATTAATTATTTTATATAATTTTAAAATTTTTGACCACACTTTGCCATCGGATCCACCGGGGCTCAACGTTACTTTTCAGCAACTTGGGCTTCTCTGAAAAAATATTTTTTCAAAATTATTTTGTTTTGCAATTGTTTTTTCATTTATTAATGGATCATGTTATTATGTATCTTTGTGTCAGGGGTTTTTGCGAGTAACTAGGACTTATTGTTGTTCTTTCACAATGAAGGGAACTTGTTCAAATTGTAATAGGAAGAAATCTTCCTCTGACTTTCATGATTATTGCATTAATTGTAGTCAGTGTTCTCGCATTAATCCCTGTCCTGTATGTGAACATTGGGATGAGAAACATTGGAAACGTGTGTCACGATATGTTGTTTCTGGAGAAAGAGCGATGCCGGCTCTTTCTCCACAAGGTCACTCTACTCTCTCAGTTTCTATTTCAGAGGAACCAGAACAGGGTGATGTTTCCATGTTATCTTCTTCAAGTGTGCGTCCGTCGTCACAATTAAATACAGAGCTAGCGGCAAAAGTGCTCATGGAGATTAGACAAATGTCGTCTGCTAGCTCGCCCGGTGTAGCGTCCATTCACCGAATGGTTCGGCAGCCGGGTTCGTCCGATGCGGTCCAAGAGGAAATTTTGGGTGATGCGAGCACTATAAAAATAATAGATGCACACCCAGTGACGGCGGATAGTGAACGAGAACGGAGGAAGCCTTTTAGTCCGGTTCCTAGCTCGTCCAGGTCCAGCCGGGCCGCGAGCGAGAGAGGCCCCTCTCTCGTACAACAACATCTGGGACCAGATGTTGTGGTACAAAATGTGTCTTTAGCGGAGCATACGTCCGTCGCTCGGGACGCTCCGTTGTATAAGCAGTCCGCAGAGACTGTTAAGGCTTCCTCTTCTCGTCGGCGCACACGACCGCACCTTGGCTGCGTGACCTCCGATATTTTGCCAGCTTCGCCGATGAAGGATTCTTCAGCGACCAGGTCACACCATCCGGCAGCCAGGGATTCGAGACCGATGGACTCCGGACGTTCGCATAGGAAAAGTATGCGGGAGCCATCTGATGCGGAGCTGCCCTCGGCGAAGCAGCGAAAGACCGCTCCTCCGCAGGTCTCGACGTCGGACATTCTAGTGCAGATAACACAGCTTATCGCAGCATCCCAGCAGCCGACAGAAACGGTGTCGGATCGAGAATTATCCGACGGCGCTGGGTCGGTACGCTCCGCCGAAGCATCGGGGGCGGACGACCGGGAACATCGGGAGGTCCGACCGGATGGTGAAAGGGATACGGATGAATTGGAGCTATCCCTTTCGGAACAACACAAAGCTGCCGTGGACTTCATCCGGCACTTTCTTCCTCAAGTTGTTCCGTTGGGCCAGACTGCTGCGCTTCCGGACAGGAGAATTATAGCGTCATTGGACTCTGATTTTTTCGAGCGGTTCAGGGACATCGCTCCCGAGTTTCCGTCGCAGTCCAATAATGTTGCAAGAACATTTGAATTATTGAACGACGCTATTTTTAAACTTGCTTCCAGGACGGGGAAAGCAGGCTTCTTGTCCGCAAATACTCTCAACCTGCCTTTCATTAATGCAAGGAATAAATTCGACACGGCAGGTCAGGGTATACCGAGAGTTCCTCTGCGTATGGACGACGAGGCGGAAGACTTAGAGCTATCATTACCGTCGTCAGCTTCTATTCCAACCGCAGTGTTGGAAACAGCTATTGCGTCTAACAGAGCCAATTTAGATGCCTTATCTTACGCAGATCACCTTACTAAGGCGTTATCACTGCGTCTTCAAGGGGAAGAGTTTCAGGATATACAATCCTCCTTAAGACTTCTTTCAAGGGCAGTAGCTTATTCCACGTGTAACTCCGCCCTTTCAGTGGCAAATCTGGAGTTGGTTAGACGTGACGCAGCCCTGTCTACATCCACACTAGTGGATTCTAAGGTGAAGAACTCTCTTAGAGTCGCTTCGGTCTCAGGAGATCTTCTCTTTGACGGCAAGCTTTCCGCTATTTATGATAATATTAAAAAGAAAGCTAGTGATTCTCTGTTGTTTAGATCCGCTCCTAAAAGGTCGGATACAGCAGACACGAATAAGGCGGGCACTTCTGGGTCTTATCCGCCCAAGAGAGGTTCCTATAGAGGTTCCGGTGCGTCCTCTAGCTCTTATTCGAGAGACCGTCAGGATAGTGACTCTCGTTCGGGACGTCCTTCAGGCCGGGACAATCGGTCGGACGCCCCGAGGTCGACGAGGCGAGGTGCGGGTCGTGGAAGGCGTGGTTTCTCCTACCGCAGGCCTCGCAGATCCAGGAGGTGATGGCTCAAACCTCTATCGCGTTCCGGTTGGCGGAAGGTTGTCGAGTTTTTCTCAAGAGTGGGCGTCGATTACGGACGACCCGTGGGTGAGAGGAGTGACTTCGGAAGGTCTAAAGATATCCTTCAAACGAAAGCCTCCATTAACTCGAAGTCCAAAGTGGACTCATCTTCCGTCAAACCCTCAGAAAAGAGACGCTCTGCTATCAGAGGTGCAGTCTCTTTTAATGAAGAACGCGGTAGAGGTCGTAGAAAACCAGGAATCGCTGGGATTCTACAGCCATCTGTTTCTGGTTCCGAAACCAGACGGCTCGTTCCGTCCAGTCATAGATTTGAGCTGGATAAACAAGCTGATCGTCGCTCCGAAGTTTTATATGGAGACGATTCGATCGGTCAGAGCGAGTATTCGGGTGAACGATTATGCAACGAGCATAGATCTCAAAGATGCGTACTTTCACGTCATGGTACATCCGACATTCCGAAAGTATCTACGCTTCGCAGTCCTAGGAGTGGTGTATCAGTTCCGGGCCATGTGCTTCGGATTGAATCTAGCACCCTGGGCTTTCACTCGGGTAATGAACTCGGTAATGATCTACTTCCGAGCTCATTCGTCTGCGGTAACGTCGGCCTACCTGGACGACATTCTTCAGAGGTACGGCAACGAGTTAACGCTTCAGAACGATGTTCAGAATCTTCTTCTATTGCTCCGACGTCTCGGTTTCATAGTAAACGAGGAGAAGTCGGATCTGGTGCCGTCCAAGTCATTCACTCATCTGGGAATGAGCTTCGAGACGCACAACAATCTCGTTCGTCTGCCGTTAACCAGAGCGAAATTAGTCAGTTGTTACGCTCGCTATTGTCTGAATACAGACAAAGTCACGGCGAGAGAATTTATGAGACTGATAGGTCTGTGCGGAGCCGCCGCGGATCTCATTCCGATGGGACGGCTACGCACACGGCCTCTTCAAATTTTCCTGACTCAGAATTGGAGTGTGAAAATTCATTCGCTCGATGTAGACGTTCTCTTGTCAGATCAAGTGAAACAAGAGATTCAGACTTGGGCAAACATTCAGTGGTTAACTCAAGGAGTTCCGCTGCAGTTGCCGGATCCGAGTTTTACCATTATGACGGATGCCAGTCAAACAGGTTGGGGTGCATCATTAATCCCAACGGATTCGAGATGCCAGGGTCTTTGGGATCCGCAATTCCTGTGCAAGCACATAAACATCAAGGAAATGATGTCAATCTGGCTTGCGTTACGTCACTGGATGGACATTATTCACGATGCTCATGTCCAAATCCTATCCGACAATACGACAGTAGTGGCGTATATACGGAATCAGGGAGGCACTCATTCAGTTCCGTTGTTCAATCTAACGGAAAGAATCCTTCTGTTTGCGTTGGAACATCACGTTCTTCTTTCGGTCCGTCACATACCGGGTCGTCTGAATGTGCTAGCAGACTCCCTTTCACGAAAGGGTCGCTTGTTGCCGTCGGAGTGGACTCTCAACAAACAAGTATTCAATCAGATTTGCTACCAATGGGAACGGCCAATGATAGACTTATTTGCGACACATCTCAACAATCAGTTGCAGACGTATGTGTCCCCGTGTCCGGATCCAAGAGCATTTGCAGTAGACGCTCTATCGATCCCTTGGGACGGAATGATAGGATATGCGTATCCTCCAGCGCCGTTAATTCAACAAGTATTGCTAAAGATAAAACAATCTCAATGCAAGATTCTATTGGTAGCATCTCTGTCGCCACAGAGACCGTGGATAAATCTACTCAGGTGTCTGTTGTGGGACCTACCGCGGAAGCTCCCTCCACGAGAGGATCTTCTTTGGCAGGGGAAATCGCGCCAACTACATCACAACCCGCAAGGTCTCAACCTTCACGTTTTTCCGTTGTGCGGTCCTTCTTGCATGGCAAGCACTTTACAGGACGAGCAGTGGACGCGATTTCTAACTGTAGGAGGACCTCCTCTTCGCTAAACTATGCGGCTAAGTGGAAGGTTTTCCGTCGTTGGTGTAGGGATCATTCTGTTGATATATTTGATCCCTCTATACCAGACATTGCTAACTTTCTAGTATACTTGTTTGACGAAATCAAACTGCAACCTGTTACTATAAAGGGTTATAGATCTATGTTATCTGATACCTATGCACATCATGATAGTTTACAAATTGGATCTAATGTCTCTTTATCGAAATTGGTTAGAAACTTTTCGATAAATAGACCCAGAACTCTTAGATTAATTCCTAAGTGGAATTTAGCTTGGGTTCTCCTTAAATTGAAGGAAAAGCCATTTGAACCTCTTGGGACAGTAGATTTCAAATTCTTATCTTATAAGACAGCTTTTCTCTTAGCTTTCTCTTCTGCCAGAAGAGTCAGTGAGCTTCATGCACTATCGGTGGATGATTCTCATTATCGTAGTGTTGGGAACACTATCACCTTCACTACTAATGTCGTTTTTTTAGCTAAGAATCAGGCTCCTAATAAATATCCGGAACCTATTGTTATTAAGGCTCTTCCGTCTTCAGACGGGCGTAGGCCTTTACTCTGTCCTGTTAGAGCACTACGTATCTATAAACAGAGATCTCAGTTCATCAGAAAGGGACGGAAACGTTTCTTTCTGTCTTTGATGCCTAATAGAAAGGACATTTCAGTCCATTCTATTGCTAGATGGATTCAGTTAACTATCCGTACTGCGTATGAAGATTTATCTTCTTCTCAGCAGTCTGTGCTTAAGATTTCTGCTCATGAAGTAAGAGCTCTTTCTACTTCCTGGGCTTATGCTAATAGTGTTGCTATTACAGATTTAATGAAGGCTGCTTATTGGTCTCAGCCATCCACATTTACTAATTTTTATCTCAGAAATATTGAGTCCATTTCTGGAGACCTGCATTGTTTAGGTCCGTTATCTGTTGTTCAGAATGTCGTCCACTAAACAGTTGCAACTATAGTTATGCAGGCTTTCTGTTCCGGCAGTGACTCCGTCCGGCTGCCCTCTTCGCTCTGGGCTATTTGACCCAGGGCAAGGGGAAGGGGGGGGGGGGGCGGGTGTTCCCTTAGGTCACCTGCTTTATAGTGAAAAGCAAGGGAATGCCTCCTCCAAGACAGTATTTCTGAGTCGCTTCCGGGATGGTTTTAAAGTGTAATATTAATGTTTAATTTCATTCATGTCTTATTTTTAAAGTGTAGCTCGGTGTGAAGCATTTGTATATGTCAAGTGTCAAACGGGCTTTAATATACAATACTCGGACACTTTTAAATGATTATAAAGAGTCTCAATTCTCTGGACTACTTTATTTATTGGCTTGCTTTAAAAATAATTAGTATAAGGGTTATACTGGATGTTAATAGAGAACATGAATGTTATTGTGCTCAATTATTAAGGGTAGTGTATCTTTCTAATTTAAATATTAAATAAGAAAGATACATGTAAAGCCTAATACTCCTTTTCTCCTTAAGGGGTTACCTCTTTATTTTATAATTGAGCTTATTGGATTTTCCTCTATGTCCTAGGCCCTCCAGCCTGTTTACTATTCAGCTAAGTCTGGGTCATTGGTACAGTATAAAAATGTTAAAAAATTTATAGTAATTTATATATTTTTTATACTTACCAATGACCCAGACGGGGATGGCCCTCCCTGAGTTGGGAACTCTTGCCTCCCCGCTGAGTACATAGCGCTGACCAGGCACTGCCAGTAAGAATGATATTTGGCGCCAATTTCGGGACGACTGCGTCACTGCGCATGCGCAGTAGAGTCGTACTATGGAGGTCCTTTAGGACATGATTTCTTTTTGTTTTGGATGCAAATTTTGGGGATTGGGGGGCAAAATTTGTGTTTGGCCCTGGTTTTTGTGGAGTTAGCACCAGCTAAGCTAAGTCTGGGTCATTGGTAAGTATAAAAAATATATAAATTACTATAAATTTTTTAACTTTCAACCTCTCTAGTGCTAAGAGGAAGGCAGTTTCTTATCGACATCTTCAATAAATATACTGTTCCTTGGACTACGTTCATTTAAATGGTTGGAGAAGATTCCAGAAAGTTCCTCTGCGTTTGGATGAGCAGGCTGGGGATGTAGATGTGTCCCTACCTGCATCATTCAATGTACGTTCGGAAGTGATGGAATGTGCTATTTCATCCCATAAAGCGAATCTGGATGTGATGTCCTATGCAGTTCACCTCACCAGAGCTCTGGTGCCTATGGTGCAACGTCTTAATGGGAAGGAATTTGAGGACATTTGTTCCTCGCTTAGAGTTCCTTCCAGGGCAGTCATGTATGCCATGTACAACTCCGCCCATGTACAACTCCGCCCTGACAGTGGCAAATTGGGAGTTGATCAGACGTGATGCTGCCCTTGCGTCGTCATCACTTATAGATGACAAAGTGAAAAGCTCTCTCCGAGTCCCTCTGGTCTCTGGATATACTCTATTTGACGACAAGTTTTTGTTAGTCTATGAATAGGAACAGGCAACAAGAAAGTTTCCAGTACACTGCTACTGAAGTCTGCTTCTCAACAACACACTTTAGCAGACTGGGGTAAGCCAGGCCAATCCACTTCAAAATCTACTAAGGGAACTCCTCGCGAGGGTACAATAAACCCTCTTATTCTTACTTCAGAGGTCGTCAGTATAGCGACTCGGGAAAGTGGCGCAGGTCTGATCCAGACTATAGGTCAGATGCCCCTAAGCCAATGGGATGAGGCTCTTTGCGGGGAGGATGTAGTTTCTCCTTCCGCAAGCCTTGTAAGTCGTACAGGTGATGAATAAGACCTTGATTGCTTACCAGTTGACGGAAGGTTATCAAACTTGGCGAGAAACTTGTTTAAGGCACGGAAGATCAGTGGGTAAAAGTGTTGTCTCGGAAGGCCTACGGCTATGATTCCAAACAAAACCCCCACTTACAGGATGTCCGCATTGAACAAATCTTCTGGTGGAAGCTTTCAAAAGAAAGTCACTCCTAGTGGAGGTACATGCTCTCTTATTGAAGGAACCAACAGAGGTTGTCGAGAATAGACTTCTGTTGCTTTCCACTTAGCGGAAGGTTATAAACCTCACAAAAAGTGGATGAAAATTGCTGAAGATCAGTGGATGAGATTGTAGTCTTGGCAGGCATGCGGCTATCAGTCCGAGCAAAGCTCCACTTACAGGACGCATGTGTTGGAAAATCTTCTGGCAAATTCTTCCAAGAGAGTTGCTCCTTGCAGAGATACAGGCTCTCCTATTGAAGAAAAGCAATAGAGGGCATCGAAATATTCTCTAGGTTTTTTCAAATCACCTGTTTCTCATCCTGAAGCCGGACGGATAGTGCATAGATAGGCTAAGGCAGCTGTCTTGTTTGGAATAGAGCCGTTAGATGGAATAAGTACGTCTTTTCCCTCTCGGTATTGTATTCCTTGGTGTCAAAACATTTAATGTTATTGTGGATGCCATAGTAGCCTTATGTACTGTTACAGCGGTCTTTTCTCAGCGGCTAGTGTTGTAAGTCTCCATTTAGTGAGCTTTCAAAGGCCACAAGTGACACAGATTTGTCTTCGAGTAGACGAAGACTCCTAACTGCGTAGCTACCTTGAGATTACTGTCTCTTTAGGAATTACAGCCATTAGAATAGCGGCTCGTCATTCCCTACCTTGCACGATGATTGTTGTAAGTCTCCGTTAGTGAGCTTTCAAGGTCGCTAGTTACACTGAGATATCTGTCTTCATGGAGAGGAAGACTTCTTGCTACGTTACCTAGGCTCTGACCGCTGTCTTTTGGGAATAAAACCGATAAAGGTACAGTGCTTTTCGGCTTGTTTTTCTAAGTGTCATAGACTTGAGTCTTATTGTTTATACCATAGTAGCCTAGCTAAAATCATGAGCGAGAATTTTTCAGTATTTATGCAAAGCTAGCGGCTAAGTGCTCATGGAAATACGACAATTGCCTAAGAGGTCCCAAGTAGGATCGATGGCATTGTCGTCCACTAGCTCACCCGGTGAAGCGACCATTCATTGAATGGCTCGGCAGCCGGGTTTGTCTGTTGCGGTCCAGGGAAGGAATTCGGGGATGCGAGCACTATAAACATTGAACGTGCACACCCAGCTGCGTCGGACCCGAGGATAGTACGGAGGAAGCCTGTCAGTCCGGTAGCTAGCTCGTCCAGGTCCACCCGGACCGCGAGCGAGAGAGGCCCCCTCTCTCTTAAAACAACATCTGGGCCCAGATGTTGTATGTAACATTCGTTAGTCGGAGCATACGTCCACTTCTCCTGCTCGGGACGCTCCGTCGCATAGACTTTCCAACGCGGCTTGTCTATTGGCTTCCTCATCCTCACGTCAGCACACATGACCGTACCTTGGCTATGTGACCACAGATATCCAGCCTGCTTCGCCGACCAGGGAGTCCACGTCGACCAGGTCACGACATCCACTAGCCAAGGACACGAGGCCTTTCCAGTTGGGACGTTCGCATATGAGAAGTATGCAGGAATTAACGTCCCTGGAGCTTCCAGCGGCTAAATTACGTAAGACCGCGACTCCACAGGCCTCCGTGATGGGCTTGCTATCACAGATAGCTCAATTCATCGCAGCATCCCAGCAGCTATCAGAAACTTTTTCAGTAAAGAAACTATCTGAGCAAAATGGGTTGGTTCTCTCCCCTGCAGAGTCAATAAGGGACGATCGAGATTATTATGTGGTTCAGGCAGATGGTAAAAGGGAATCAGCACAGCTGAAATTTTCCCTTTCCGAACAACTTAAGGTGGCCATAGATTTCATCCGGCATCACCTTTTAGAAGTTGTTTCTCTGGACAAAAATGTTGTGTTACCTGTTAAGAAACTGAAAGCGTCACTGGACACAGACTTTTTCGGCCGGATTAGGGACACTGTCCCTGAGTTTCTGACCCAGTCCAGAAATGTCGCTGACATTTGAACTTTTGAATGACGCTATATTCAAGCTAGCCTCTAAGACTGGCAAATCCGGTTTCTTATCGCCTAGTGCTATACAGCTACCTTTCATCAATGCTAGACATAAATTTGAAACGGCAGGACAAGGCATGCCGAGAGTTCCTCTGCGTTTGGACGACTAGGCTGAAGACCTGGAATTGTTATTGCCGGCGTCCATGTCTATTTATTCCAGTATACCGGAGACGACAATCTCGTCTAATAGAATTAATTTAGATGCATTATCTCACGCAGATCACCTTACCAGAGCATTATCACTACGTCTCGAGGGAAAGAATTCCAGGATGTTCAAACTTCCTTAAGAGTTCTTTCGAGGGCTATAGCATATTCTACGTATAACTCTGCCCTTTCAGTGGAAATATGGAGTTAGTCAGATGTGATGCTGCCCTGGCTGAATCCACAAGAGTGGATAGTAAGGTGAAAAAACTCTCTTCCAGTCGCTCCGGTCTCAGGAGAGCTTCTCTTCGACGTTAAGCTTTCTACAATCTATAATCAGATTACTAAGAAAGTTCCGTATTCTCTGCTTTTATTCCGCTTTGAAAAAGTCGGACTCAGCAGGGAGGAGTAAGGCAGGTTCTTCGAGGGCGAATACGTCCAAAGGGAGTTCCTGTAGAGGATCTAAGAAAGCCTCTATGGCTTACTCCGGAGACTGTCAGAGTAGCAACTCACATAGGGGTCGTAATGCTGGCCGAGATATCAGGTCAGACGCCCCTAGGTCGACTGGGTGAGGTGCGGGTCGTGGAGGACGTGGTTTCTCCTTCTGCAATCCTCGCAGGGCCAGGAGGTGATGGTCTAAACCTCTATTGCGTTCCAATGGGTGGAAGGCTGTCAAGATTCTTGACCAACTGGTTGTCAATTACGGACGACCCATGGGTGCAAGGGGTTATTTCCGAAGGTCTAAACTGTCCTTCAAGGAAAAGCCTCTGTTAACTCGAAGTCCACACTGGTCTCAGCTTCCGTTAAACGTTCAGAAGAGAGATTCGCTTCTATCAGAAGTTCAATCTCTTCTGGACAAGAACGCTATAGACGTTGTAGAAAACCAGGAATCTCCAGTTTTCTGCAGTCACCTGTTCTTGGTTCCAAGATTAGACGGCTTGTTTCATTCAGTTATAGATCTGAGCTGGATGAACAAGCTGATCGTGGCTCCAAATTTTCATATGGAAACCATCCGGTTGGTCAGAGCGAGCACTCGAGTGAACGATTATGCTGTGAGCATAGATCTCAAGGATACGTACTTTTACGTTATGGTACATCCGGCGTTTAGAAAGTACCTTCGCTTCGCTGTCCCAGGAGTTGTTTTCAGTTCCGAGCAATGATGCTCTGGTCTGAACCTAGCACCCTGGGCCTTCACTCGAATAATGATCTCGGTAATGGCTCATTTCCGAGCCCATTCGTCTGTGCTAACGTCGGCCTACTTGGACGACATTCTTCAGGGTTACGGCAGCAAGTTAATGCTTCAGAACGATGTTCAGAGTCTGCTTCAATTTCTCCAATGTCTTGGTTTCCTAGTAAACGAAAAGAAGTCGGATCTAGTGCCGTCCTAATCATTCACCCACGTGGGAATGAGCTTAGAGACACACAACAATCTCGTTCGTCTGCTGTTAACCAGAGCGATATTAGTCAGTTGTTACGCTCGCTTTTGTCTTCACTCAGATGTAGTAACAGCGAGAGAATTCATGAATCTGAGAGGTTTGTGCGGACCCGCTGCGGATCTTATTCCAATAGAGCATCTACGCACTCGTCCACTCCACATATATTTTATCTCAGAATTGGAGTGTGAAGACTCATTCGCTCGAATCGAACATCGTCTAGTCGAATCAAGTGAAACAAGAGATTCAGACTTGGGCAGATATTCAGTGGTTAACTCAAGGAGTACCACTGCAACTGCCGGATCCGAGTTTTACGATAATGACGGATGCGAGTCAAACAGGTTGGGGCACAACTCTGAGTCGAACGGATTCGAGGTGCCATGGTCTTTGGGATCTGCAGTTCCTAACAAGTACATAAACATCAAGAGCTGATGTCAATATGGCTTGTGCTATGTCAATGAATGAACATTCTTCAGAATTCGCATGTTCAAATTCTTTCTGACAATTCGACAGTAGTAGCGTACATTTGGAACCAGGGAGGCACTCATTCCATTCCATTATTCAATTTAACGGAAAGGATCCTTCTGTTTGTCCTCGAGCATTAAGTTCGTCTATCGGTCCATCATATACCGGGTCATCTGAACGCTCTAGCAGACTTCCTTTCTCGGAAAGGTTGCATGTTGCCGTCAGAATGGGCTCTCAAGAAAGGAGTATTCTTCACTCAGATTTGCTACCAATGGGATCGTCCAATGATAGACTTATTTGCGACGCATCTCAACAATCAGTTGCAGACGTATGTATTGCCATGCCCAGATCCTCGAGCTTTTGCAGTAGACGCTCTCTCGATCTCTTGGGACGGAATGATAAGATACGCGTATCCTCCAGCTCCGTTTATTCAGCAGATATTGCTAAAAATCAAGTAATCTCACTGCAAGATTCTGTTGGTAGCATCTCTGTCACTCCACGGGAGGACCTTCTTTCGCAGGGGAAATCTCGCACACTGCATCACAACCCGCAAGGTCTCAACCTTCACATATTTCAGTTGTACGATCCTTCTTGTACAGCAAGAATTTACAGAATGGGCAGTGGACGCAATTTCTAACTGTAGGAGGACCTCCTCTTCGCTAAATTATGCTGCTAAGTGGAAGGTTTTCTCACGGTGGTGTAGGGATCATTCTGTTGATATTTATGATCCCTCCATTCCAGACATTGCTAATTTTCTAGTCTACCTGTTTGATGAGATCAAACTGCAGCCTGTTACCATTAAGGGTTATAGGTCTATGCTATCTGATACCTATGCACATCATGATAGTTTACAGATTGGATCTAATGTCTCTTTATCTAAGTTAGTGAAAAACTTTTCGATAAATAGACCTAGAACCCTTAGATTAATTCCTAAGTGGAATTTAGCTTGGGTTCTTCTTAAGCTAAAAGAAGTGCCATTTGAGCCTCTTGATACAGTGGACTTCAAATTCTTATCTTATAAGACAGCTTTTCTCGTAGCCTTCTCTTCTGCCAGAAGAGTTAGTGAGCTTCATGCACTATCTGTTGATGATTCTCACTATCGTAGTGTAGGTAATACTATTACCTTGACTACTAATGTTGGATTTTTGGCTAAGAATCAGGCTCATAATAAGTATCCGGAACCTATTGTTATTAAGGCTCTTCCGTCTTCAGACGGGCATAGGCCTTTACTCTGTCCTGTTAGAGCTTTCCGTATTTACAAACGTAGATCTGAATTTATCAGAAAGGGATGTAAACGTTTCTGTCTCTGCTGCCAAATAAAAGGGACATTATGGTCCATTCTATTGCTAGGTGGATTCCATTAACTATTTGTACTGCTTATGAAAAATTACCTTCAACTCAGCAGTCTGTGCTTAAGATTTCGGTGCATGAAGTAAGAGCTCTATCTACATCTTATGCTAATAGTGTTGCTATTACAGATTTGGTGAAGGCTGCATATTGGTCTCAGCCTTCCACATCCACAAATTTTTATTTTAGAAATATTGAGTCCATTTCTGGTGACCTGCATTGTTTAGGTCCGTTATCTGTTGCTAAGAATATCGTCCACTAAACAGTTGCAACTATAGTTATGCAGGATTTCTGTTCTGGCAGTGACTCTGTCCTGCTGCTCTCTTTGCTCTGGGGTATTTGACCCAGGGCAAGGGGAAGGGGGAGGGGGGGATGGTGTTTCCTTAGGTCACCTGCTTTATAGTGAAAAGCAAGGGAATACCTCCTCTGGAGTCAGTAATTCTGAGTTGGTGCCGGGATGGTTTTAAAGTGTAAAACTAATTCATGTAATATTTTTAAAGTGTAGCTTGGTGTGAAGCATTTGTATATGTCACGTGTCATACGAGTATTAATATACAATCCTCGGACACTTTTAATGAGTATGAAGAGTCTCATTCTCTGGACTTTCTTTATATTTTGGCTTTCCTTTAAAAAATTAGTATAACGGGTTATACTGGATGTTAATAGAGATCATTGATGTTATTATGCTCAATTACAGAATGGTATTGTGTCTTTCTTTTTTGATACAAATAAGAAAGATACATGCGAAGCCTGTTTGTCCTTGAGGGGATAATTCTGTTTACCTGTAATTGAGTCTTTTGGATTTTCCTTTATGTCCTATGCCCTCCAGCCTTTCTTCTATTCAGCTAAGTCTGGGTCATTGGTAGAGTATAAAAATGTTAAAAAATTTATAGTAATTTATATATTTTTTATACTTACCAATGACCCAGACGCAGATGGCCCTCCCATGAGTTTGGAACTCATACCTCCCCGCTGATTGCATAACACTTACCAGGCACTGGTTGTAAGAATGACATTTGTGCCAATTGTGAGACCTCCTTGACACTGGGCATGCGCAGTGGATAGAAAGTATGGAGGACCACATAGGACATTGAAATTTCAGATTTTGATGCAAATTTTGGGGATTGGGGGGCAAAATTTGTGTTTGGCCCTAGAATTTAAGGAGTTAGCACCAGCTAAGTCTGGTTCATTGGTAAGTATAAAAAATATATAAATTACTATAATTTTTTTAACTTTCTGAGTCAGTGTAGTATGGCTACTGTATTTCCATTTACATTCGTACAACATATTGTTAACGGTATTAATATCTCTTAGATTACCATCAGCACAAGTAATAGTGTATGTAATCTTGGTGCCTTCTTTGACTCAGTCATGTCCATGGACAAACATGTTACAAATATGTGCAGTAAAGCCTTTAGAGGTCTGTACAAAATTAAACAGATAAAACAGTTCCATCCAAAAGACCTCACAGAAACTCTAGTTCATGCCTTTGTATCATAATCTCAACACATCACTCCACTTCTGATGGATCTGCACTGGCTGCCAGTCAAGTACAGAATAATTTTCAAAACTTTATTGTTAGTTTTCAAGGCACAAAACAAGTCACCAGGCTGCTTAGAAAAACTCATCAATACCAAGAATATGTGCCAATACAACCAGAGGTCCTATGGTAAAATAGGTGTAAGAAATTGGGAGATAGGTCATTCTCATTTGCTTGTCCTCACTTGTGGAATAATTTATCGAAACATCTAAAAAGACTGTCAAATGTTAACATTTTCAAGAAAAATCTCAAAACATATCTGTTTCAAAAAGCCTATACATGATATTCTGGACTGTAAGATACTGTATATATTCTGCTTGTATATTTGCTCAAGCTCAGTAACATGTAACGTGTACAGTGTACAGAATATGGTTCAGCATCTCTGAACTATAATTCTGGCACTATATAAATGGCTATATTATTATTTTATATACACCTGGAACTTAATTAAGCACCTCCTGAAATGTTTCATGACAGAGAAGTTGCTGTTACTGATTATTATGTTTTAATGATTGCTATGTCTTTTTGTACATTTCATCTAGTGAAACATGATGTTTCTTGTTGATAGCATACCCCAAACACATCCCCTCATCCACGTGAAGCATACTTCCCATGAATGTCACAAAAAAACCTATTATCCACATGCAATATCTGGGAATAAAACAAGAAAATTTGTCACTTCTTTTATCAATAAGTGTTGACATGGCGAGGAGGAGAATGTCTGAGGCACTAAGATGGCAAATCGTTGACATGCATGCAACAGGCATGCCATTCAAAACTATTGGAAACAACTTGGCCATACTCATTCTGTCATCAGCAGACTTGTCCGAACAAACCAATGATGTTAAGGACTGACCAAGGCCTGGACAACCCCAAAAGACCTCTTCTCGGGAAGATTGGAGTCTGGCACGCCTCGTTAGGTGTGAACCCTTTACTTCAAGTTGGGTTTTGAAATATCTTTGGCTCCCCAACAGGCATTTGTGCTACAGAACTGTCCTAAACCATCTCAAAGCACTGGGTATGAGGTCCAGAAAGATCATCAAGCATCCAGCTCTGTCCGATCAGCATCAAAGACGACGTTTGGAGTGGTGTATGGCATGACAACATGGGAATCTCAGTGGTCATAAGTACATCCGAGACATTCTAAATCTGGTTGTCGTGTCTCATTTTGACAACCACCCGTTGGCTACTCGCCCTGTATTCATGGATGGCAATGCAAGGCCACATCTTTCCCATGCTGTGAGTGCATTCCTTCAGAACAATGCTATCAAAACACTACCTTGACCTGTAATGAGCCCCAATTTGAATCCCTTAGAATACATCTGGGACTTTCTTGAATGTTGTGTGCAATGATCTGTGCAAGGATCTGCCCATACAGAATTTGTTGGATTTGGAAGCTGCATTGCATGAGGAGTGGCAGCAGTTGTCTCTGGATCATATCAGAAGGCTCACTGGTAGCATTAGGAGGAGAGTTCAAGCTGCCATCCGGGCATGTGGTGGATACACTCCCTACTTATGTCAGACACTTCTATTGTATTCCGGAGATCACAAGTTACATTTTTTGTCAGTAATTACCAGCATTGTTTCATCATGGACTGTTCCAGCACCATACTTGTGGAGAGAACATTTTTCCCTCAAAAACATCAGTGACAGATATGTGTAATTAGCGCCATTAAAATACAGCATATTTTTATCATTGTGTTGTCTTTCATTTGTCAATAGACCATTATTTCTGCAAACAGTCACTTTTGGCCATCTGAAGATAGCATGAAAGTAATGACAGTTTCTATTAACACCACTGTGAAAAAAACTTGGGTGGGGAGGGGGGGGGGGTGCTTAATTAACTTCCAGGTGTATAGTTATTGTTAACTTTTTGACCCCTTATTGAAATGATATCAACAAGCTTGTTGCATTGAGGGATTATAGGCTATGTTTTGGAAGATGTAAATGGAGAATATTAAAATTTTGTATTATAATTCTTGTCAGCTGTGTTGAGAGACTAAACCCGATTTGTCAGAGCATTTTTACAGAAAGATATTTCATACACTTCTCATTTTATATATTACCTTCTCAAGGATTGACAAGCAAGTTCTTAAACTTAAAATAAAATCCCCTTTCTGGCTCCACGGCACAATTTTATGTAAGTTTTATACCTGTAACCACAGCATTTCTCATAGTCTTTTTTACCTAATATTAGAAATATTTATTGATCAAAAGGTGTGTGCCATCCTGCATGACTGTTGACACTGTTAATCATTTATAGTGAATTTGCATCATTCTAACTGTTACAGTGTTAGGACACTTAACTGTTAACCTGCTGGGTATTTTCTAAATATTTTTCATCAAATCTAGTCATGGCTGCTATAAAGCAACCATGACTGGATTTGATACGAAATTCATCAAAATTTTTCTCCGGGAATTAATGGTGAAAAACTTCATACAATTTACAGAGGTAAAATTTGATCAAATATGTCCAGACTATACTTAATTCAGTGGCAAGAGAAAGCGTTCCTGGCCAGCATACAAGGAGTTGACCTTCTGCACTCTTATGTGAAAATGGTAATGTTTTCAGCAACAAATATTTCCCATAATGCAGTTTGATAAGTAATCAAATATATCTTCTGTGACAGAGCCCAATGAGTTCTGCCAAACAAGATATAATTGTTTAAATTCATAGCTGAAAAATAGATTTCAGAAAATGTGTGCTAGGGGTTAAACATTTTTGTCCTGATAGATTTCAGGTGGGAGTCCTAAGGCTTGAAAAAAACTCCTTTGTATCATCTATTAACCCTTTACCTAATGAATCACCTGCATCCACCCGCGTAATTTGCAAATTGAGCCGTTGAAAAAAATTAATTTTTCAAAATATTTCAACAAAACCATATCATGTGACCCCCTCATTGGAACGAGCTCTTTGAGCTCGTTCCAATGAGGGGTCACATGATATGGTTTTGTTGAACGTTTTTTGAAAAATTAAAAAAAATAGTAATTAAAATAATAAATTTTGATATTCTCTGCATTGGGTAAAGGGCTAATTAACATTTTCATTCTTTGCCTCAATAACATACAGCCTGTGTCCCCTCATTGGAACATACTCTTTGAGCATGTACCAGTGAGGTATCATTGGAGTATGGTCAAAACCCCACAAGACAAAACCCCTCAAGAAAAATTACTATGGTGGACACTCCCTGACACCCCCACCCCATCCACCCCTCAATTCAAACCCAATCTTGACAAAACCTTTAAGGACAAACCCTCCAGAAAGCAAAACAACTTTTGTTTAGCAGCTGAACTTTATGACAATAATATCTTTCACAAAACTGTAAAAAAAGGAAAAATATTGGCATCAAGTTTAAATGCCGAACAAATATGTTGATCAAATTAAATTGAATATAAAAGATGCGTTGTTTATCAAAGTGAAATATTTTTGGAATGCCAATAAAAATGAGATTATTAGGGCCCCGCCGTGAGACGGACATCCTATAGCGATCGCTCTGTCCGTGCGTCTGTGCATCCGGGCTGTAATCTTTCTCTCTTAATAGATAAGGTTTTGATATTTGACATGTGGGTATATTATCTCAAGACGATGTGTCGCGTACCAAGGTTGCCATGCTTTGACCTTGAACTTTGACCTCCAGGTCAAATTATTCCGTTTTCGGGGTTCTTTTCTGACAAGTTTGTGTCCGGGCTGTAACTTCTTTCCCTTAATAGATAGGGTTTTGATATTTGGTATGTGGATAGATTATCTCAAGACAACGTGTCGCCTACCAAGGCTGCCATGCTTTGACCTTGAAGTTTGACCTCAGGGTCAAATTATTCAGATTTTGTTGTTTTTTCTGACAAGTTCGTGTCCGGGCTGTAACTTTTTTCCCTTAATAGATAGGGTTTTGATATTTGGTATGTGGGTAGATTATCTCAAGACGGCGTGTCGAATACCAAGGTTGCCATGCTTTGACCTTGAAGTTTGACCTCAAGGTCAAATTATTCAGAACTTGGGTTTTTTTTCTGACAAGTTCGTGTCTGGGAAGGGATTTTAATCAGATTTTACCTATTGCTTGAAATATTTTAGTATTACGGTTCTCATCAGTTTATACCTTACATCAGTTAGTTGCTGCGGGGCCTGCAGAGATGGATTCCATCTCCGTGGTATCTAGTGTTACATTCTTTACGAAGGTTTGAATACACTCTGTATCATCTGTTCTGTTTGGAGGCAAAATTGAGAATAATTAAATTTTAATGATGATTGGAAATAGCATTGGATGAGTATTGCCATTTCATTATGTAAAGGGTTAACTCTTCACACACTAAACTTTCTCTTGAATGACACTATATTTTAATACTAATAACCAATAGCTCAGACTTAACTGGTGCAAACTCTTTAATTACCAGGGCTAAAAACTAATTTTGAACCCTCCAATCCTCAAAATTTGCACACAAAACCAAAAAAGAAAAGTCCTAACTGGTCCTCCATACTTTAGCTTACTGTGCATGCGCAGTAGCCAGGAAGTGATCAAAACTGGCGCAAACATCATTCTTCTGTTTGGCCCAAAGTCAGCAACATCTGAACTGACATCTGTGCTTCAAATACTCTTTTCTGAAGATGCCAAACACAAATCAAACGTGATTATGGTGGATTCAAGGAACTGAAAGGATGCTGGAAGTGAACTACTGAGGTTTTGGGCATTCAGGGCTGTAATTTATTAATAATTTTATAAAATTATTCGTGTTTCCCATTTTCGGGACATGGGCCTGAACATCATTCTAACTAATGATAAACCTACTGTTTGTTAAATGTTCCTTCCCTCTTTTCCCATGAACCCTCCTGTTAAACTCCCATGCTTATTGGCATTTTTATTGAAATTTTTTTATTAAATTTCTTGGGAGTTTAACGAGATCTACGGAATGTTTATTCTGTTTATCCCCATGGTTGTGTCCTCATCCTGGGGGTGTTAGGACATATGTTGTCTTGCATCTTCTACCAGATGTATTGTTTTTTCTTCTCAAGAAGATCTAGCTTTGCATCAGGTAATTATTGACTGATTTCTGACTTTGGGCTTATTGTATAGCCTGTTGTTTAGTTTCCAGTTTTTCCTGTTGACCTTGTTTTTCACTTGGACAATGCTTTAAATTAGTGTATTATTATTTTATAGTGTAGCACAGTTATCATATTTGTAGTAGGATACATGTTTTTATGATGCCGGTAGTGTAGCTTAAATTTTTTGGTGTTTGTCCACACTTGGGCTCTATCGAGATGCCCTTGGGCTCCTAAGGTTCCCTTTGGGAACTTAGGCATTTTCAAAAATTTTTCAAATTTTTTTTTTCAATTTTGATTTTTTTTCGAAACGATTGTGATTGCCGTACATTTTCAGTATCCTTAATATGTATAATATATTGATTGTTTAAGAGTGCAGTGGACTTAGTCTTTGGCTAAATATTATTATGAAATCTTTTTTGCACTAAGTGTAAGGCGAGGAAAATCTGCCTTGGATTTACACGCTTGCTGTCTTGCTTGTAGTTGCTGCACTCCTTCTGATACGTGTGCTACTTGTGTCGTCTGGGATGCCAAACGTTTGAGGAGGGTGTTTCATTATGTACGTGGCGAAGTACCGATGCCAGAGCTGTCGCCACTCGCTAATTCTAGTTTTTCAGTCTCTCTTTCAGAGGAACAAGAATATGGTGATGGTTCAGTGACACCCATTCAAAATGTGCTGCCGTTGTCACTCTCAAATGAGCTATCAGAGCTAGCTGCAAAGGTGCTCTTGAATATAAAACCAGGAATAAGGCCTCTTATTCCTTTAAAAGCAGCTAGCTCGACTGGTGAAGCGGTAACCCTACCAGTGGGGTTAGTATCACCGGATAAGTCCATAGCGATCAAAGAGAGTGTAGAATTGGGTAGAGCAAGCACCTTAAAATCAAAAGCTCTCCCAGCGACGACGGCAAAAGGGAAGCCAGCCAGTTTTTTAACAGGATGCTCGGCGAGATCTGGGGTCAGATCACGAGTGGGAGAGCCTTCTCCATCCAGTCAACAGTCGGGGCCGACTGATGCAGTGGCACAAAACTTTACTGAATCAGAGCTAACGTCCTCGTTGGCAAATCGAGGTGCTCTGTCCACACTGCAGCCAGTGTTGGCGACAGTTATGGCTTCTTCCTCATCAAGTACCAAGCACATTAGACCACTTACTGGCTATCCGACTTTGGAAATGCAAGAAGTTATGCAAAGATGCTCCCAGTCTCCCCCTCCGAAGTCAGGTCATCCGGTAGCTAGTACTTCGAGGCATGAATATGCGGAGTATTTGGGACGTCCGGCGAAAAGATCTGAGAACAGATCGCCATCCTGAGAACATCATGCAGCAAAGAAACATAAGACCACTGCTCCGCAAGCCTCAGTTACAGACTTGGTGTCGCAGATAGCACAGCTTCCCAGCCAACGCAAGTGCGAACGTCAAGTGAGCTGTCGGACGGTGCTGGGTCAGTACGGTCATCCGTTCACTGGGAGAGAGCCAACTGAATTTCACAGCCTGACCAAGCGAATGATGATAGAGAGGTGGAGGAAGATTCTCCAACTTATAAGGAACAACCTGGAAACAATGAATTTTATTCATCAGTTTTTTCCTGAATTAGTTCCCTTTGGTCAGCAAGCTGCATCTGCAAGGCAGAGTTTGCTTTCATCCCCAGATAGGGATAACCTGCGGAGGAAAGAGGACATTCTTTCCTTCCCGGGTCAGTCGGTCCATGTGTCGGAGGTTTTCAACCATGTTGACGATGCATTATTTAACCTAGCAAGTTCAAGAAAGAAATATCCTTTCTTAACAGCATCTTCCATTCACATACCGTTTCCTGGACCTAGCAAATTAAAAATGGCTGGAGAAGATGTACAGAGAGCTCCTCTGTGTTTGGATGATCAGGCTACGGATATGGACATATTGTTACCCGCATCATTCAATGTCCGCTCAGATGTGATCAAATCTACAGTTGATTCTAGTCTGGTTGTATTGGATGCTATGTCTTACGCAGATCATATCACCAGGGCTTTGGACCATCGTCTTGTCGGGAAAGAATTTGATGATATTAATGCATCGCTCAGAGTTCTTTCTAGGGTAGTTATGTATGCCACACATCATTCCGCCCTTACAGTGGCAAATATGGAATTTTTAAGACGTGATGGAGCCTTGGCATCGTCTTCTTTGATTGATGATCGGATGAAGAGCTCTCTTAGAGTCGCTCCAGTTTCAGAACATACGTTGTTTGATGACAAGTTGTCCTTGTTGTACAATGAAGCTACCCAGAAAGCTACCAGCACTCTTTTGCTGAGATCAGTTACCCAGCATCATCCATATGCTGGACGTGGCAGGCGAGGGGGCTCCAGTTTGCAGCCAGCGAAGAAAAGCTTCTCGCGGCATTTTAGTGAACCCTCATACAATTATTCTAGAAAACCGGCAGTACAGTTACTCTGGAAAGCGGCATAAGTCTTATAGAGACTATAAATCAGAAACCCCTAGGCCGACGGCACGAGGTGGTTCTCAGGGAGGATGTGGTTTCTCCTCCCAAAGGCCTCGCAAGTCTTACAGGTGATGGTCAAAACCTTTATTGATCTCCAGTTGGCGGAAGATTGTCAAACTTTGAGGAAAACTGGATGGATATAACAGATGATCAGTGGGTCAGAAATGTAGTCAGATCGGGGCTCCGACTATCATTCAGATCAAAGCCCCCACTTACAAGAAGTCTTCGTTGGACAGTTCTTCCAGGAAATCCTTCAAAAAAAGGAGTCTCTTCTTGCAGAAGTTCAGTCTCTCCTGCTAAAAGACGCAATAGAGGTTGTAGAAAATCCCAGCTCACCTGGATTTTACAGTCGTCTGTTCCTTGTGCCGAAACCAGACGACTTGTTTCGACCAGTCATAGACTTGAGCTGGATAAACAAACTGATTATCACTCCAAAGTTCAAAAATGGAAACCATTTGGTCAGTAAGAGCGAGCATTCGAGTAAATGAATTTGCAGCAAGCATAGATCTAAAAGACACTTACTTTCATGTCATGGTTCAACCGGCTTTCAAAAAGTACCTGCACTTTGCCATCCAAGGGAAGGTTTACCAATTCGGAGCAATGTGTTTCGGTCTGAACCTGGCACCTTGGGCGTTCACTCGGATAATGAACTTGGTAATGTCGTACTTCCGACTCATTCAGTCATGGTTACGTCGGGTTATCTATACGACATTCTTCAGAGATACGACGACAAAGATGCACTTCAGAACGATGTGCAGAGTCTGCTTCACTTATTCTGATGTCTCGGTTTCAAAATAAACGAAAAGATGTCAGATTTTGCTCCCTCCAAGTCATTCATTCATTTGGGAATGAGCTTTGAGACTCATTGCAATCTGGTTCGCCTTCCGATAACCAAAGTGAGATTGGTCAGTTACTATGCTCGTTTCTGTCTAAACTCTCTAACAGTATTGGCGAGAGAGTTCATGTGACTAATGGGTCTGTGTGGAGCAGCAGCGGACTTGATTCCGCTGGGGGCGCTTACGCACACGTCCTATCCAGATATTCTTTACTCAGAACTGGAGTGTCAAGATGCATTTGATAAAACAAAAAGTTCAGATTTGGGCGTATCTTGAGTGGTTAACATGGGGAGTTCTGCTTCAAGTACCGGATCCAATCTTTACTATTATGATGGATACGAGTTTGACAGGTTGGGGTGCGTCCCTGATTCCTACAGACCTGAAGTGCCAGGTTCTTTGAGACTCTTTGTTTCTGCAAAAGCACATAAACATCAAAGAGAAGATGTCTATTTGGCTTGCACTGATGCAATGGATTATTCGCATAGCCAACATACATGTGCAGATTCTGTCGGACAATTCGACACTAGTGGCGTATTTCAGTAACCAGGGCGGCACTCATTCAATTCTTCTATGCAAATTGACGAAGAAAATTCTCCTATTTGCTCTGACTCATCACGATCATCTCTCAGTCGGTCATATTCTGGGGCGTCTGAACGTAGTAGCCAGGAAGGGTCGCCTGTTGCCATCGGAGTGGACTCTCAACAAACGAATATTCCGGCAGATTTGCTACCAATGGGATCGTCCCATGGTAGATCTCTTTGCCACAAACCTAAACAATCGGCTGGAAAGGAATAATAGGATATGCATATCCTCCAACTCCGCTGATTCAGCAGATTCTGTTAAAAATCAAACAGTCTCACTGCTAAATCTTGCTAGTAGCACCTCTGTTGTCTCAGAAACCCTGGATCAACCTGATTAGCTGTCTGTTATGGGACATTCCCCGGAAGTTTCCTCCTCTCAAGGACCTTCTGTATCAGGGGAAGTCCCACGCACTGTATCACAACCCAGAAGGTCTCAAACTTCACGTTTTTCCGTTGTGCAGTCCTTCTTGCATGGGAAGCAATTTACAGGACGAGCAGTGGACGCAATTTCTAACTGTAGGAGGACCTCCTCTTTGCTGAATTACGCAGCAAAATGGAGGGTTTACTTTCACTGGTGTACAGAAAAGTCGGTGGATATCTATAATCCCTCTATTCCTCACAGTGCCAATTTTCTGGTCTACTTGTTTGACGTACTCAAACTGCAGCCTGTTACCATTAAGGGCTATAGGTGTAGGTTATCAGACACATATTCTCATTATGATAACTTGAGTATTGGATTACATCCTTCCTTATCCAAGCTAGTTAGAAATTTCTCTATCAATAGACTTAGAACCCTCAGATTAATTCCTAAGTGGAATTTGGCTTGGGTTCTTTTGAAGCTTGAAGAAGCGCCTTTTGAGCCGTTAGATGATGTTGAATTTAAATTCCTTACTTATAAAACGACTTTTCTCTTAGCCTTTGCTTCTGCCAGATGAGTTAGTGAACTCCATGCATTATCTGTCGAAGATTTTCATTACCATAGTGTGGGTAATACTATTACTTTTACTACGGAAGTGGGATTCTTGGCTAAGAATCAGATTCTGGATAAGCTCCCGGAACCTATTGTCATTAAGGCCTTACTGCCCTCAGACAACCGAATACAGCTGTTGTGTGACAGTGAGAGCGATGCACATATATAAACATCGATCTAGCTTCATTAGAAAAGGAAGAAAGAGGTTTTTCCTTCCTCTTATACCTAACAGAAAAGATATTTCTGTTCATTCAGTTGCTAGATGGATTCAACTGACAGTAAGAATTGCTTATGAGAATCTATCGGCAGATCAACGTTTTGTCAATAAGATTTCAGTGCATGAAGTTAGGGCACTGTCTTCTTCTTGGGCTTATTCAAATAATATTGCTATTACTGATTTAATGAAGGCAGCCAACTGGATGCAACCATCTTCATTTACAAAGTTCTGTGTTAGAAATTTAGAGTCTATCTCCGGTAACCTGAGGTCCGTGGGTCCTCTTTCTGTTGCACAGAATGTTGTCCATTAATTTTACAAGTCAGTGATCTCTTAGGCAGTCTGCTCGAGCACTGGCGCCGTTCTGCTGCCTCTTCATTCTGAGAAATTACCTTCAGAACAGGGGGGGGGGGGGGGGGGGGGAGCGTTTTTCCCTTTATATCATCTGGCTTTATAGTGAAAAGCAAGGGAATATCTCCTCCAGTGTCAGTAGTCAACCGTCAATGCTGGGTGGTTTTAATGTGTAGTGCAGTGTGAAGCAACAATTATGTCTCACTCATGTATTGCTTATAAAGTGTAGCTCAGTGTGAAGTATTTGTATATGTTACGTGTCATATGAGCGTTAATATACAATCCTCGAACTCTTTTAATGAGTATAAGGCATCTCATTCTCTGGACTTCCTTATAATTGATTTCCTTCACCGAATTAGCATAGGGTTATGCTGGCATTAAATGAAGAAATTATTACGTCTTACTCCAGTATATATATTGGGTGTCATTCTCTTTTTTT
Organism: Pictodentalium vernedei; assembly: GCA_031216915.1. Taxonomy (NCBI): domain Eukaryota; kingdom Metazoa; phylum Mollusca; class Scaphopoda; order Dentaliida; family Dentaliidae; genus Pictodentalium; species Pictodentalium vernedei. The sequence goes on from CM062297.1 coordinate 739,871,781, forward strand.
TATTGGGAAAAAGAGATGGACATGAGTAATTTCTTTGTCTTCTATTCTCCTGTAGGAGCTATTCTTTGTTATGGAGTAATTGAGATACTACAGTATTCTAAAAGGCCAAGGCCCTTCAACCTTTTTATGATTCAGCTAAGTCTGGGCCATTGGTTATTAGTATACAAATATGATAAAGTAATTTGTATATTTTTTATACTTATCAATGGCCCAGATGGGGATGGCCCTCCCATGAGTGGGCACTCCTATCTACCCCGCTGGTAGATATGTATAACATTTAGCAGGCATAACTAGGAAGAATGATGTTGGCGCCAGTTTCAGTCACTTCCTGGTTACTGCGCATGCACAGTAAGCTAAAGAATGGCAGACCAGTTGGGACTTTTCTTTTTTGGTTTTGTATGCAAATTTGGGGGGTTGGGGGGGGTTCAAAATTTGTGTTTGGCCCTGGAAATCAAAGGGTTTGCACCAACTAAGTCTGGGCCATTGGTAAGTATAAAAAATATACAAATTACTTTAAATATATCATTTTTCCCAGAAAAAGTTAACATTTTACAAGTAATATTTTGTTTGAATGATCTCAGTGAAATATATATATATTCAAATTTTTAATTACAGTCTGTGAAAATTGAAAATCATGCTGCTGGTTATTGTAGTATTTTCATAACAAAGAGTATTATGAGTTAAGGAAAATCGTTGATACAAGTGTTGAAATTTTCAAATGTGTGTCTATTAATCAGTAGGGAGTGCAGAGGCTCGGTGGTTACGGCATTGAACTTCAAACTGAGAGGTCCATGGTTTGATCCCCACTAAGGGTAACTGCCTTGTGTCTTTGGGAAAGGCACTTAATCCCGATTGCCCATGTGGGGGCATGGTGGCACTGTGTACTAAGGCGTATAATTCACCTGTCTTCAACCAATGCAAACCCTGCTTGTGTGGAGGTAGTACATTTGTGAGTTTGACAGTTGCTCACCATTTCTTGGTGGTTCTCTCAATGTACTCAGGCTTCCTCCACCCATAAAACTATCTGACACATGTGACCCTGGCTGTTTAAAGTGTCTTTAAACTCCAATAAACAAATAAATTAATCAGTAAAATATAGAGTAGTGAAAACTTGATGATTGATTACAAGCATCGTGAAAATTGTTATGACTAAAAATATTCAGTCAACCAGAATTTGGTCAAGTTCTGTATTCTTGTGAAAAATTGTGCATTTAACCCTTATCCCGCTGAGTATTTTCTGGTGTTTTTAGCTCAACTTTGGCGAGGCCAAATTTGAGCTTTTGTCATGGCCTGTCACCCATCGTCCGTCTGTCCGTATGTCAACAATTGGATACAGCTCGGGCTAGAGGCCGTATTTACGAACCGATCTTTACGAAACTTCTTGGGTACCTTTGTTATGACCGTGGGGCGAGAACGAGTGTTTTTGGGTGCGGTCCAAAATTCAAGATGGCTGCCAGCCACCATTTTGTACCGACGATGCAGAAATCTGTTTTTTTTGTACAGAACTTCCATATGAAAGCTCTGATTTGAATAATTTTTTGTATGAATGTTTAGTACTATGGGATACATCACATATAATACAGGTTTTTTTCTCGTGCTTAAATTATGCAAATTAGACTAACTTTGATGTTTTTTTGTGTTACTTTCAGCACTGTAAGTGCAAATGCCAATACGGCTCGGGCTAGAGGCCGTATTTATGAACCGATCTTTACGAAACTTCTTGGGTACCTTTGTTATCACCGTGGAACGAGAACGAGTGTTTTGGGTCCGGCCCAAAATTCAAGATGGCCGATGGCAGCCATTTTGTACAAAATTAGGTGCAATCAGATTTTTGCACAGAACTTCCATATGAAAGTGCTGATTTGAATAATTTTTTGTATGAATGTTTAATACCATGGGATACATCACATATAATACGGGTTTTTTTCTCGCGCAGAAATTATGCAAATTAAATGATTTTTTCAGTGCTACTTACACACAGTAGATACACATGTCAATACGGCTCGGGCTCGAGTCTATATTTATGAACCGATCTTCACGAAACGTTTTGTGTACCTTTGTTATCACCTTGGGACAAAAACGAGTGTTTCTGGGTGCGGTCTAAAATTCAAGATGGCTGCCAGTGGCAAGTTTGTACCGAAATTAGGTCTAATCAGTTTTTTGTACACAACTTCTATACGGCTCAGGCTAGAGGCCGTATTAATGAACCGATCTTTACGAAACTTCTTGGGTACCTTTGTTATCACTGTGGGATGAGAACGAGTGTTTTGGGGTGTGGTCCGAAATTCAAGATGGCCACCAGCAGCCATTTTGTACCAAAATTAGTGCACTCAGTCTTTTGTACAGAACTTCTGTATGAAAGTTCTGATTTGAATAAATTTTTGTATGAATGTTTAGTAACATGGAATACATCACATATAGTACAGGTTTTTTTCTCGTGCAGAAATTATGCAAATTAGATGAGCTTTGATTTTTTATTCAGTGCTACTTATACACTGTAAATGCTCATGTCAATACGCCTTGGGCTAGAGGCTGTATTTATGAACTGATCTTCACAAAACTTCTTGGGTACCTTTGTTATCACCTTGGGACAAGAACGAGTGTTTCTGGGTGCGGTCTAAAATTCAAGATGGCTGCCAGTGGCCATTTTGTACCGAAATTAGGTCTAATCAGTTTTTTGTCACAACTTCTATACAGCTCGTATTTATGAACTGATCTTCATCAATTTCTTGGGTACCTTTGTTTTCACCTTGGGACATTAACGAGTGTGTTTTGGGGTGCCTTTGTTATCACTGTGCTATGAGAACACATATTTTGGGGTTCAGTCAGTCCCACTCTGGGACTCAAAGATTTCTTTTCTAGTTTAGCATCTGACTGTCACCCACCTTTACAATACATTACCTATACATTTGTTACAGGCTACGGTCAGTATTTATGTACAGACCGTTACAATACTTTATATGTACTTTTGTTATCAGGTCATTACCCAGATGTTTGTCATTGCTGTGTCACATACTATACATATACATGTCTTAACAAGTTGAGCTACAGTGTCATTGACACTTTCATTTATTGAATCTAATGGCTGCTTCAAAGCAGCCATGACTAGATTTGATGAAAAATCTATGTACCTCAAAACATCATTGGTGAAAAGATTCAGTCAGTTTTCAGGAGTAAAATTGAATTAAATGTGCCAAAATTATATTACTTCAGGGCAAATGAAATCTTGTCCTGGGCAGGAATGTCCATCAGCAGCATTCAAGGAATTAATCCATTGCATTGTGTTTGCAAGAGCTCATAGAGCTCAATCATTGAACATTCTCTTTGGAATTACTGAGGCCAGAAAGCAAAAGAATTTTGTGACTACTACTCTCCAGTGCATCACCAATTTTTTTTATTTAATTAACAGGACATACCCCTTTTCATCATATGCATGTAACAAGGCATGTTCATGCTGAAGGTATAGTTAAATGGTTTGGTTTTTGACATGTAAATGCAAATAACAGGGTTGTTCTATTAACCAGGGAAATAATTAACCATCTACACACTGAGGCCAACATGCAGAAATTTTAAGCAGCAAATATTTTCAATAATGCAACTAGGAACTTAACCAGTTGAGTCTTTTTTGATACATAAAGAATCACTAATAGAGTCTCGATTTCATACAAAATTTATGTTTACTAAAATCAGTCTGAGCCGAGGTTTATAGAGGCGTGTATCGATTTTAGTGAATGAGGTTCGGAAATATCAGGTCAAATTGTGACGAATTTGAGAATTTTTTTTATCACATAATGTGTAATTTTACCTTTAATATAATGACCAACGCTGGCCAACTCCATTAACAAAAATAGTCTGCCAAATTTTTTGGATTCACTTTTTGCCTAAAAAACAGATTATAACTCCTCATGCTAATGAGCTATTTGTATTAGGTAGACAGTTAATGACTCATAAGAGAAGATTAATTAAATTCTGCTTCCGAAAACAACTCACCCATCATGTTATAACACTGACCTTGACTTCTGACTTGATTCTTGTACTAGACATGTTGTGAATGATATTTTACATGAGCTATTTGATGGTGATAAAGATTGATCTCTGTCAAATATTGAATTGGTTAAATACATTGTTGCTGTATTTGAAAAAAATGCATCTTGAAATTTTGATATTTTGACATCAGTCTGCATATGGTTAAGTGGGAGTTAACTGTATCTATTTCAGATCTGTATGATGTATTTTTTGGTTTTGAGCATGATTAATTTTCACTAACACCTTTTAAATTTGTTTACATAATTATTTTGTGCTTGTTGTTGACTTGAATAGAGGAATCAGATGCATGAACTTTTTTTTAAAAACTAGATAAACCTCATCTTGAAAGGTCTTGTATGTTTTTATCTTGCCTGCTTTGACAGAAGCGGGACATGGGCATTACTAATTCTGAAACCTGGTGGCCATCAAGAATGGGTTATAACTTTGGAACCATTCGAGACAAATCTCCACTCAGCCCACCACACAAGCTCAATATACCTTATTATTAATCTCTCTTTTTGAAAAATATCATTATGAGTATTTTTATACACCCGTTTGTAAAAATGGTCATATTATGGAAATGGTCCGTCCGTCTATCCATCTTGCTGTCCATCTGCTCTTGGCAGAGGTACCCTGTGGGGTCATTTGCAAGTACAATGCTGCATTAAGTAGTTTTTATATGACCGTTTTGAAAAAACGGTCGTATTATGGTATACCACTGTCTGTCCGTCTGTCCATCTGTCCGTCCACATGTCGTTCAATAACTCGAAAACACTTCAAGAAATTTTTTTGATTTTTTGTTTGAAAGTATATGTTGATGGAAGGAAGCTCCCTTTCGATATGTGTCACTGTCCGATTTGTCATTCCAGAGTTATGGAACTTCAGTCGTCAAAATATAGGCAATTTTCCACATGTCGAACAATAACTTGAAAATGCTCAGAGCAATTTTCATGATTTTTTGGTTGCAAGTATATGTTGATAGAAGGAATCTCCCTTTCGATTTGTGTCACAGTCCGATTTGTCATTCCAGAGTTATGGGACTTTATTCGTCAAAATATAGGCAATTTTACACATGTCGGACTTTGAGCAATTTTCATGATTTTTTGGTGGCAAGTATATGTTGATGGAAGGACTTTCCTTTTTTATTTGTGTTGCTGTCCGATATGCCATTCCAGAGTTATGGGACTTTATTCGTCAAAATATAAGCAATTTTCCACGTATCGAACAATAACTTGAAAATGCTTAGAGCAATTTTCACGATATTTTAGTTGCAAGTATATGTTGATAGAAGGAATCTCTCTTTCGATTTGTGTTGCTGTCTGATTTGTCATTCCAGAGTTATGGGACTTTATTCATCAAAATGTAGACATGTCGGAATAACTTGAAAATGCTTAGAGCAATTTTCATGATTTTTTGGTTGCAAGTATATATTGATAGAAGGAATCTCCCTTTTGATTTGTGTCGCAATCAGAATTGTCATTCCAGAGTTATGGGACTTTATTCGTTAAAATATAGGCAATTTTCCACATGTCGGACAATAACTTGAAAATGCTTTTCAGCAATTTTCATGATTTTTTGGTTGCAAGTAACGATTGCAATGGTAATTATTATCAAATTATTTTATTATATAAACTACTTAATAAAAGTTCAGATGTTGAACAATGTATCCAATACATTTACCGTTTTTTCTTGAAGTTATGATCTCTATAGACATATATATACATGAAATTCAAATAATTTATTTCCAAATTAATGAACACAGTATGTTGTTGGTTATGATTATTGTACAAGAATATAAAAAAAACCTGACAAGTACACATATATACTCATATTGTGTGCTTCCCTCTTGTAATTAATAATGGGCGTATAATGCACTCATGGCGCAGCTGTTTATTTAGTCAAGTTGTGTTAACAACCGAGACCAATGGTTTGGCAATGGTGCGTCAGGGCAGGTTCTGGGTGTCCTTGCAACTGTTAGCACAATAACTTGAACAAACGAATCAAGTTCGAAAACTGGCCCAGCCTGATTTTTCATTTCAGAGTTATGGGCCTTAATTCGTCATTTTTTTTAAATTGTGAGCTCATTAGTGCAATAACTTGAAAAATGTTCTCCAATTTGACTAATATTTGCCATACATTTGATCACACAACTGCCTGCAAAAAGGAATTTTTACCTTGGAGGACCAATATTCGGGTGGTTTTCACCTTAACAGGATGTATGTTCATAACATCATCATCCAGACTCTGCATCTTACACTTGATTTTCCATGGATCGTCTGTCCAATGTCCAACCTCAGAATGTCAACACTCAAGCCTATGTGTTCAGTGGAAAGAAGATCAGCATCTATTGTTGTTGTTCATTCAACATAAGCTATGCTCACCTTATTAGAGCAGGTACATTTCTTATATAGAAGCTCTATTTATTGACTTTTTGGGGGGAGAGTGCATGTTTTATAAATACCTCTCATTTTGGACAATGACTGCTATGAAAGACCATCTGTCTTGAGAGACCACTCTGGCCATGCACCGATTGGATTTACTCTATAATGAATCTGTCATGAGAGACAACTTGTCTTGAAAGACCGCAAAACTGTGGCAAAAACTCAGTTTTTCACCTGTTTTGAGAGACCGGAAAATCAATATTTTTATACTGTGTACCAATGGCCCAGACTAGCTGGTGCTGACTCAAAAATATCTTGGACCAAACACAAATTTTGCCCCCCAATCCCCCAAATTTGCATGCAAAACCAAAAATTAGAAGTCCTATCTGGCTTTCATTTATGTAGGATTAAGCTACAAGAAAGCATCGATACTCTGCTCTTTAAGTTGGGGACTAATCGACTAACAACAGCAGAAAGAGTAGGAGAGGATGTCCTAGTCTCAGATCGTCTATAAGGACTCTTAGCGAAGGTATAGGTAACCCTTCTATAATTACTTTAGGGTCGACTATATAGCCTGTTGGGTAGGGGGTTTAGGTCTTTTCGAGATTACTGATCAGACACCCTTGAGTCAGTGGCTCGAGGCTCTTCTAGAGCTCGGTCCGACCAATTTTGTCTGGAACTGGATAATTAGGTTATTTCAGCGGAAGATTTTATGCGTCGGATGGGGTTGTGCGGAGCGGCTACGAATGTTATTTCGATGGGTCGCTTAAGCACATGTCCCCTCCAGTTATTCTTAACTGGAGTAGTAGATGTTTTTCACTCTAGACCTGTTTTGTTTTAGCCGATCTTTTAATATAAGGTCAAGTTTGGGCATATATTCAACGGTTTTGTCAATTATGATGGACGTGAGTTCATATATTGGGTTACAATCCTGAGTCCGATGGTCTCTCTATGCAGGGTTCTTGGGACCACATATTTAGAAATGATGTCTTATTGTTTATGCTACATCATTGAATTTATATTATTAGCGATCATATTTTTATAGACGCAGATTAGGGTTTATCAAGAGAAGAAATCGCTTCTTCATGTCATTAATTTCCAATTGAAGGGACATTTCGGTTCATTCTATTGCAAGATGGATTCAATTAGCTATTCGTACTGCTTAGGAAAGTTTATCTTCCAATCAGCAATCAGTGCTTAAGATTTCAGCGCATGAAGTTAGAGCGCTGGCAGCATCTTGGGTTTATTCTAACAGTATTGCTCATCTATGTAGGATCGCTTCAGGATAGTAAAGTTTGCGGCGCACAGGAATAATAGTTTCCATCATTTGTGTCTCCAGTGTTAGGCATTTGAGCGCATACATTTGACACTCAGCCATATTCATGGGAATGAATGATAGGATATGTGTATCCTTCAATTCATTTGTTTCTGTTGATTACACTGAGGTTAAACAGTCTCAGGGTGATTCCTGCTAATAGCGTATCAGTTTTCTCAAGTGTCTGTTATTGAACATTAGCCAGAAGCTTCCTCCACGAGAGAGCCTTCTTCTTCAGGGGAAGTTTT
>CM062297.1:740503539-740566687 GCA_031216915.1 Pictodentalium vernedei
AATGGTGATGATGGTTTAACCTTACATTTCTCGACTGTAGCGTCTCAAACTTGCTGAACCGACATTTTAATTTCAGATTTCATGTTTAGACTCATAAAACCCACTGATCATTTTGATCGAAACTGTATCAGGGTTCCTGCAGGAACTAGTCCTAACTAGGATTCTCCTGTCATTACACCCTCCTCACACTTCCCCTCCAAGGGAAGTGAGTAATAAATGAAGGGTCCAAATTTAGACTTCACCTCCATGAACCTATGACATATAAAACTGTATGGTTATGATAAACATGCTTCATCTGCATTTTTATTTCGTGAATATTCAAGGCTCTTCATGGCCTTCTGACCCATTTTCCAGAATTTGAAGGCCTTCGATGGACCCCAGTCAAATTCAAGGTTGATCCTTGAATCCAAGGCCCCCATGGGAACCCTGTGTATGCAGCTGCTTTGAACTTTCCAAGTCCAGGATAAACTTAACGAGTGTGTTTGGTCAATATTCCAAAAAGACTGGATTTGTTTCTGCATGTTGTTTCATCTTGAATGATTCCAACAACTCAGATATAGAAACATAAAAGCAATGTTAGTTTCATAATTTAATAATTATAATTTTAAGAAGTTGTTTTTTTTTTTGTTCCCTTCTCTATATAGAAGCATATATACAGTCTCTTGCAAATACCTTTTGAAAGCTTGTAACGTTCTTTAAATAGTTACATCAGCGAATCGTAACTAAGCATGTGTATGTACACTGCAGTTAAAGGATAACAAATTTGTATAAGAGGTTTCCTGATGCACAATGTATTCCCTAGTAATTACAGTACAGTCTCCATGTACTGCTCACATTCCACGGGTGGGCAATATTTCCATGGACGCAATAATATTAGATTCCAACCACTATTTATCTATACGAATAATCATCAAAAATTAACAAGGGCAACGCAAAGCGTGGACCACTGCCCCCGACCCGTAGGCATGTTTGAAGTAGCCTTAAAGTTATTGTGGGACATAAAAATTTTCCAAGTCCAAAAAGTGAAAAAGGGCCATAACTCTGGGAAAAATTATTGGACGGAACCTATTCCTTGTGCATAACTGTTCCCCCATGCAGATCTATCAGCATACCAAAGGAGATCCAAATTTGACTAATAGTTTTGAAATTACAATGCAAAATGTTTGTACAGATGGACAGACAGAGGGAGGGAGGGCTTCACTAAATACCCCCCGAATCCTCCTTCAGAGGTCGGGGCATAATTAATGCAGCACCAGGAACAGAGCTGTGCTTCATTAATTAAACCTTTGCTGATGATTTTGGTGACCTGGTAAATGCATGCGTGGACAACTCTGCCCATGTGTAGATTACGACCAATCCATGGCGACTGGACTGTAGGGACACAATACATATTTACTGTAAGATAAGAGAGAGAAATCCAAATAAATGACTTATGTTCTGAGAAATCTGAAGGACACTCCCACACCCCCACCTCGGACACTGCAACAGTTAAATATATAAAGCATATAAAGCACAATGGCCATATGCATGAGCCTGAAAATTGATTTTACATAATTGGTTCAGTGGTAACACTCCAGTTCAACATCACTTTCTTGTTACATAATTGACTATTTTGTCTTGTTCACAGCAAGATCATGCAGCATGCACTATTCTTTCCTACTTCTGAGACTCGGCAAAGATGCAGTACCTGCAAGAGACAGCTGAACATGATTAAATTTGCATCTGAATGCACATGAATCATTTGACTCACCTGGAGATGTTGTATATTTGAAACAGACGTCCGAGAAGGTTTGGAAGAGGCTGCAACATGTGCTAAATACTGGATAACTTTTTTTGTATTTTCTGTTTTTCCTGCACCAGATTCTCCCCTGTCAATGAAAAAGAAATGAAAATATTCTATGGACTTTTAACCAAAATCAATTTGTGAACCAAACTGCAACAGTTTATACCTGGAATATCTTGTCTTGAACTAACTGTATCCACTGGTAGTGTGAAGACACTGACCCTTAAAAAAAGGGATGAGATTGACAAACAACTAAATTCACTGAAATTGGCTAAAATTCTCACATTTTTTAAGAAATTGGCTAAAATTCTCACATTTTTTAAGACAAATTTGTGAAATTAAAAGTTTTTTAAAATAAATCAACACAGAGTGAACCTATTGCTTGACACATACTTTATTTACATAAGTTTGCATGAAAATGGCTTTTAAGATCATTTTCATGCAAATTTATAGAAAAAAAAATTTGAGCATTTTGGGCATGAATTCGATGTTATCGGCAAATTTGCCGACATGTCTCATCCCTGTATGAAAACATTGGGGGTGGGGAGGGAGATGAGGGTTAAGTTTTTCCACCTAGAAATTATAATTTTGTGCAAAGGAATGAAGTCATGAAAGGCAAATTTCATGGAAAAACACTAAGGAATGGATTTGAACAAACCTGAACCTAACATGCTCACCCCCCCCCCCCCCCCCCCCCCCCCCATTAAGTTAAAATTTGGGCTCTCATAGGATGCCCAAATATCAACCCAGGGATCCGATTTCAATAAACTTGAATCTGACCCCTCTAGCGATGTTGTATACTAAGTATCAGATGATTCTAATTGATGGTTCTGGAGAAGATTTTTAAAGAAATTTCCTCATACTGCACTAAGTTAAAATTTGGGTTCCCATAGGAAGCCCAAATATTAACCGAAGGGAACCAATTTGAACAAACTTGAATCTGACTCCCCTAGAGATGTTGTAAACCAAATATGAAAGGATTCTGACAGGTGAATCTGAAGATTTTTAAAGAAATTTTCTCATATTGCACTAACTTAAAATTTTGGCTACCATAGCAAGCCCAAATATATACCTTGGGACCCTATTTGAACAAACTTGAATCTGACCCCCCTAGAGATGTTGTATAACAAATATGAAAGCATTCTGACTGGTGGATCTGAAGAAGATTTTAAAAAATTATCCCCCATATCGAACTAAGTTAAAATTTGGGCTTCCATAGGAATCCCAAATATTAACATAGGGACTTGGTTTGGACAATCTTGAATCTGACCCTCATAACAATGATGTATACCAAACATTAAAAGATTATGACTGGTGGTTCTGAAGAAGATTTTTAATATTCCCTATATTGCCCTATGTTAAAAATTCTGGCTCCTGTATTGAGCCCAAATATGAACCAATAGGCTTCTACATAACACCCTAACATAACCGATGGCAATTTCTTTTTACCATTCAATTCTACTTGTCCTATGGATGCTTCACTGTCCCTATGGATGCTTCATACCAAATAACAGCTCTCTGTTCCATGTGGTTTGGGAAATATGGGTGCTTGAAAATATTTCTATTTATAGCTCCTGGGGTTTCCATGAGGATGCAGGAATTTTTTTTTTTACTTGTGACCCAATAATACCACATACCAAATTTGGTTCAAATCGGACCATCGGTTCAGAAAATAGAAATTTGGGGCGGGGCCAAAAATCTTACCCCTCCCATTACAAAGCCAAATATTGCTTCAGGAACTTCGTTTCTACACCTCAAAAGGAAGCTCCATAACAAATATCAAGTCATTGTTCTCACTGGCTCATGAGAAGAAGATTTTTAAAATATTTTGGAGCATTTTTCCCCACCCCTTCCCTATGGGGCTGGGCATGTTGAGTTGAACAATGGAAGTATCAATGACACTGTAGCTCAACTTGACAAACTTGAACTTGGTAAGTTTTAAATGAAATGGCAAAATTGAAGTTCATTGGTACCAATGTTATTTGATGAAATTTCAACATAACAGCATTGTGTGTGCACAACATCTGAGTGATCCATGTATTTTTAAATGTGAACTGTAAGACTGGCTGAAGGAAGAATGTTGAAACACTAATGCACTTATGTTCAGAGGTTATTGTAAATGGCAATTTTTTTCACAGAAATGAATGCTAATCAATAGCTCTTATCTAAAGGTCTTGCCTAATGAACACACCAAGTTCAAAAACAATCCTATGATAAATGTGGCCCTTAGGCCATGTCAAAGAATGTTGATGCACAAATGCAATAAATTCAAAGATTGTTGCTAACAGCAACAGCTTTTGATGGAAATGAAAAGAAAATCAATAGCTCCTATCTTTGTCACCCTGCATAAGCATACAAAGTTTCATAACAACCTGATAATGAATGTGCCCTCTGAGACACGCCAAAGGAAGATGTTAATGCACAAATGCACTGCACTAAGTAGAAAGTCATTGCTTGCGGCAATGGGTTCTTTTGGGTTTTTTTTTTTTTTTTGGGGGGGGGGGGGGGGGGGGGGGGGGGGGTATGGAAATTCATAAATATACCCCGCAGAGAGTGCAAAAGGGTTAAGTTGATGCACAAATGTAGTAAGTTCAAAGGCTGGTGATAACGACAATAATTTTTTATGGAAATGAAAAAAAGCAATAGCTCACATCTAGAGGTCACCCCGAACACATTTACCAAGTTTCAAAAGTGATCCGATCATAAATGTGCCCTGAAGGGTGGGTTAAAGGGAAATATTGAGGTCTAACTAAACTAAGTTCAAAGGTTAGCGACCACAATTTTTGACAGAAATGGAAGAAAATCGACAGCTCCCATATAGATGTCACCCCACACAAGCACACCAAGTTTGCAAGTGATCCAAACGTAAATGTGCCCTGCAGGGTGTGTCAAAGGGAAATATTGATGCTTAACTGCACTAAGTTTTTACTAAGTTCATCGAAGGTCATTGTCAGTGGCAACATTTTCTGACGGAAATCAAAGAAAATCGATAGCTCCCATCTAGAGGTAACCCCAAACAAGCATACAAAGTTTCAAACCGATCTGTTCATAAATGTGTCCTTTAGGGCATGCCAAAGGAATGTATTGATGCCTGTCTAATACAAAGTTCAAAGATTGTTGCCAGCGGCAACCTTTTTTGACGGACTGAAATGGAAGAAAATTGATAGCTCCCATCTAGAGGTCACCCCAAACAAACATGCCAGGTTTCAAAGCAATCCGATCATAAATGTGGATCCCGATGCAGGTAGAAGGTGGAGAAAATAGAAGCATTTCTCCAGTAGGCTGCCAGCACAACATCCGACAACTTGACCAACTTAGCATAAGCCCAGGAGGTAGACAATGCCAGTCCTTCCCATGAGACGGGTGCTATAGCACTCGCGCCTGTCCGTGCCCGTCATTCCCGTTTCCAGAGTGCAAAAAACCGCGCTCGTGTTTTGACCAGGCATATATTATTATCAAGTAAGGAGAAAGGTTTCAGGCGACGCAATTACTATATTTTAATTATTTACTGTAAAATTACCGGAAATTTAGCGAAAGACCGGCATTTATGGTCCGGAATCATGATAATCAAACATGAAATACCCCTGAGGATCTGAAGTGCGGGAACTCAGGAGAGTCGCCGCGTACCTCTGAGGGACAGAAGGTCCAGGCTGCACAAAATGTGCCGGGCCCACAAAACAGGCCAAAGGACCCGAGTGCATGGATGAAAGCTCAACAAAGTCTACGGTGACACCACCATGGGCATCTTAATCCAAAGCAAAACCTGCTGAGCTCGATGGCTGAGACCACAGCTGAGGGATCGGCCGGAAACCACCTCCGACTATGCCAAGTTGAAGCCAGGGAAAGTTGAGGCTGGTATCCCATGTCCAAAGAAGCAGAGATAAGCTGAGGCCGGCTGAAATGGAGACTGATGACGTCCCCGACGAAGCAGCAGCAGGAGCAGATAGATACATCAGTAGCTGTTGACAAAGTTGGAAAAGCGGAGAGAGCAACTGAACTCGGCTCCAAATGAGGAGTCACAACCCTAGTGACAGCCTCAGATGTCGACTGGAGGAGGACAGTAGTCCCAGAACCAGGCATCTCTTCGCCAGAATGTCAGTAGCTACTGCAGTATCCACAAAAAAACTGCAAAACCCCCACCGACGGGTAGAACTCTCTCCAGACATAGTTCAATCAGAAGGCCACGAACGACTGTGTTCCCCTTCCCATGGGAGCGGGACAAAATGGCACGTGCCCGAACTACATGATAGGCTGAAGTCCAAAAGGTGGAAGACCACACAGCCCACAGGGTCTTTCAACAGAACGCCCCAAAAAGGTGGAGCATGAATAATGGGAAACTTCAACATGCTAAGACAACAAAAATCGCCTGCAAGGTATCGTCCTAGGAATATCTGGTGACACCAAAGTAGATGGGAAGGTGAACCCAAGGAAAAAATAAATGACACCTCAATTACCAGAGCAAGGTGGCAGGAAACAAGGGCCAGACGGGAACAGAAAAGGACCCCAACGGCCATAAAGGGAACTGACAGAAATTCTAGGGGAGAAAAGCTGCCACAACAGTCCCCAGCTCACACCTAACTCAGATAAAAGCAGAACCCAAAGGGTTAGCATTAATGAACAAGAGACCGAAACAGCAGAGTACAAGAAAATCGCACGCGAAATCGGTATTGAGATTTATCAGAAAAATACAGTGAATAATCAAGAGAATATATAAAAATAGGCTGATGAAATTGTCAGATGTGTACCCATACGCGCAACTAGTAGAAAGCTGTATGACGGAGGGCCACCACAGATGCCAGCATTATGTACACCATACGTGGTATGGGTACATATAGAAATGGATTGGAGGAGTGCCTAATTTGATGGATAAAGGGTTAATACCTCTGGATCAAATTATCAGATTTATATAAAAAAACTATACAGCACAGCACATCAGCAACCTGAATAAATATATAAAGTAACATGACAATCGGATTGATATTTTTTGAGTTATCTCGTGCCAAAGGGATTGGAGGAATTTTCAATTTGAAGGATAAAGGGTTAATATCTCAGGATCAAATTATCAGATTTACACCAATGAAAGTGTCAATGACACTGTAGCTCAACTTGACAACTTGAACTTGGTAAGTTATAAATGAAATGGCAAAATTGAAGATCATTGGGACCAATGTCAGTTTTTTTGCCAGTGGCAACATTTTTTGACAGAAACCGAAGAAAATCGATAGCTCCCATCTAGAGGCCTCCCCAAACAAGCATGCCAGGTTTCAAAGCAATCCGATCATAAATGTGCCCTGTAGGGTGTACAAAAGGGAAATATTGTGGTCTGACTAGACTAAATTCTAAGAACGTTGGCCGTGGCAACATTTTTTGACGGAAATGGAAGAAAATCGATAGCTCCCATCTAGAGGTCAACGTAAATAAGCATACCAGGTTTCAAAGCAATCTAATCATAAATGAGCCCTGTAGGGTGAGCCAAAGGGAAATATTGTGGTCTGACTAAACTAAGTTCTAAGAATGTTGGCTGCGGCAACATTTTTTGATGGAAATTGAAGAAAATCGATACCTCCCATCTAGAGGTCACCCCAAACAAGCATGAAAGGTTTCAAAGCAATCCGATCATAAATGTGCCCTGTAGGGTTGCCAAAGGGAAATATCGAGTCTTCTGACTAAACTAAGTTCTAAGAACATTGGCCGCGGCAACATTTTTTGATGGAAATTGACGAAAATCGATAGCTCCCATCTAGAGGTCTCCCCAAACAAGCATACCAGGTTTCAAAGCAATCTGATCGTAAATGTACCCTGCAGGGTGTGCCAAAGGGAAATATTGAGGTCTGACTAAACTAAGTTCTACGAACGTTGGCCGTGGCAACATTTTTTGCCGGAAATTGAAGAAAATCGATAGCTCCCATCTAGAGGTCACCCTAAATAAGCGTATCAGGTTTCAAAGCAATCAAATCATAAATGTGCCCTGTAGGGTGTGCCAAAGGGAAATATTGTGGTTTGCCTAAACTAAGTTCTAAGAACGTTGGCCGCGGCAACATTTTTTGACAGAAATTGAAGAAAATCGATAGCTCCCATCTAGAGGTCACCCCAAACAAGCATGCCAGGTTTCAAAGCAATCCGATCATAAATGTACCCTGTAGGGTGTGCCAAAGGGAAATATTGAGTCTTCTGACTAAACTAAGTTCTACGAATGTTGGCCGCGGCAACAATTTTTGACAGAAATTGAAGAAAATCGATAGCTCCCATCTAGAGGTCTCCCCAAACAAGCATACCAGGTTTCAAAGCAATCTGATCGTAAATGTACCCTGTAGGGTGTGCCAAAGGGAAATATTGAGGTCTGACTAAACTAAGTTCTACGAACGTTGGCCGTGGCAACATTTTTTGCCGAAAATTGAAGAAAATCGATAGCTCCCATCTAGAGGTCACCCTAAATAAGCGTATCAGGTTTCAAAGCAATCAAATCATAAATGTGCCCTGTAGGGTGTGCCAAAGGAAAATATTGTGGTTTGACTAAACTAAGTTCTAAGAACGTTGGCCGCGGCAACATTTTTTGACGGAAATTGAAGAAAATCGATAGCTCCCATCTAGAGGTCACCCCAAACAAGCATAAGAAGTTTCAAAGTAATCTGATCATAAATGCGACCTGTGAGGTGTGCCAAAGGAAATTGTGGACGTACGTACTAACGTACTAACGTACTAACATACTAACGTACGTACGCCGACGGACGAGAAGTGATGGCAATAGCTCAGCTTGACTTTGTCAAGTTGAGCTAAAAATTATACAGCTCGGCACATCAGTAACCTGAACACAAATATAAAGTAACTTGACAATCCAAGCAATATTTTTCAAGTTATCGAATACCAAAGAAATGGATACGGACGCCGGATGGACAGACAGACAGACGGAAGGACGGACAGATGGATGGACAAAGGATGGACGAACGACGAATGGCCACCCCGGATGCCGGCATTATGTGTATCATACATAGTATGGGTACACATAAAAACACAGCTCTGTAGGTCTGGAAGGTGAAGAAACAGCTATGAATCCACAATTCAGAACACTTCAACAGGAACATCGTCAATATGTATCACTGTTAATGAGCAAAACGATCCGCATCTTGACAAGATGGCGGAAGAAAAAAGAATGACACGGTTATACGTCTGCACACTGGTTCCGGCAGCTTTGGATTAGAACAAGGAGAATAGTGTCCCCTACTGGGCATGCGCCGGTCGCACTTGACCCAGTTTTGGATTATTTTTTCTTGGTGCTTTTGCACATCTTTTCTTTCCCAAATTGCTTGGGAAAGAAGAAAATAAAGACTATTTTTCTGAGTTAGGGACTTCCATGTAATGCAAGCCTGTTGTAACCAATTGTAAGGTAGGTTGATAAGAAATACTGATTCATAACTAAACTAAATTCAAAGGGAAATATTGATGAATAATTGAACTAAGTTTATCAAAAACCATTGCCAACAGCAACTTTTTTTGACGGAAATGGAACAAAATCAATAGCTACTCTAGAGGTCGCCCCAAATAAGCATAGCAAATTTCATATCGAGCTGAGCATAAATGTGACCTATGTAGGGCATGCCAAATGAAAACAGTGATGCCTGACTACACTAAGTTCAAAGGTCGTTGCCAACATCAACGTTCTTTGACAAGAATGGAAAAAAATCGATCCCTCCCATCTAGAGGTCACCCCAAACAAGAGGCCCCACGGGGCCTGAAGCGCTCATCTTGTACAGAACACAATTTAAACAGAGTCCAAGAATGAGTCTACATTAAGCAAGCCATCTCCATAGGCAACACTGTCAATCCTTGAGTCCCTCAGGAGTTACAAAAATAATCTGGGCATCATGCCTTTTCTTCAGTTGATCATAAGTAAAATGTAGTGCTCCCCTCTGAAGCCTCTTGATACAACCTATGTGGATTAATCTTAGTACCTCTGGAGGGTATTGAATACAAAATTTTTAATTCTTCAGCAAAATGGCCAATTCCGGCTCCCATAGAGAGCCCAAATATTAACCCAGGCTCTTGATTTGAACACAGTTAAATCTGACTTCCCTAGAGATGTTGTGTACCGAATATGAAAGCATTCTGACTGTTGAGAAATTGTAAAGAAATTTCTTCGAATTGCACTAAGTTCAAATTTGGGCTACCATAGCGAGCCCAAATATTAACCTATGGATCCGATTTGAACAAACTTGAATCTGACTCTCCTAGAGATGTTGTATACCAAATGTGAAAGCATTCTGACAAGTGAATCTGAAGAAGATTTTTGAAGAAATTCCCTCATATTGTACCAAGTTAAATTTCATGTTCCCATATGGAGCCCAAATATTAACCTAGGCACTCAAATTAAACAACCTGGAATCTGACCCCCCTAGAGATGTTGTATACCAAATATAAAAGCATTCCGACTGGTGGATCTGAAGAAGATTTTTAAACAAATTTCCTCATATTGCACTGAGTAAAAATTTGGGCTACCATAGTGAGCCCAAATATATACCTACGGATCTGATTTGAACAAACTTGAATCTTACCCCCAATAGAGATGTTGCATACCAAATATCAAAGCATTCTGACTGATGGATCTGAAGAAGATTTTTTTTAAATTACCCTCCATATTGAGCAAAGATAAAATTTGGGCTTCCATAGGAAGCCCAAATATTAACCTAGGGACTTGGTTTGAACAATCTAGAATCTGACCCTCATAACAATGATGTATACCAAATATTAAAAGATTCTGACTGGTGGTTCTGAAGAAGATTTTTAAAGAATATTCCCCATATTACCCTATGTTAAAATTTCGGGCTTCTGTAGATAGCCCAAATATGAACCAATGAGCTTTATTTCAACAAACTTTTATCTGACCCCCCTATGAATGCTGTATACCAAATATCAAAAGATTCTGATGATTGGTTCTGGAGAAAAGATTTTTTAAAATTTTTGCAAATATGCTGACTCAGCACTTTTTCGATGCCCATTACAGAACACCCTAACATAGCCGATGGCAATTTTTTTTTTACCATTCAATTCTACTGGTCATAAGGATACTTCATACCAAATAAAAGCTCTCTGTTCCGTGGGATTTGGGAAATATGGGCGTTTGAAAATATTTCTATTTTTAGCTCCCAGGGTTCCCATGGGGATGCAGGAATTTTTTTTTTTTTTGCATGGGTTAAGTACTTATGACCCAATACTACCACAAACCAAATTTGGTTCATATCGGACCATCGGTTCAGAAAATAGAAATGTGCCCTGTAGTGTGTGCCAAAGGGAAATATTGATGCATAACTGCACTAAGTTCATCAAAGTTCTATATCCCCCAGCCATGACTAGATTTGCTGAATAATATCTTGAAAATACTCGGCTGGATAAGAGTGAGCTGGTAGAGTGCTGGAAGCACAAATTTGGGCTTTATTCTGAACTGCAGGTAGAACAGCTTAAGGCTTCAAACTCTGTGGATATGTTTCAAATTATCTTTGAAATGAACTTATTTTGTCTGTATTGAATTGCCTTGCTACAGTTGACGGAAGAGTGCACAGGCACGCACTCATTGTTATACAAAGCAAAAATAATGTGAACCAATTTTGATAACCAAAAATAATTTAGCACTCTACCACTTGAAACCTTCAGCATATTTTTTTAAAAGTATAGCTGTACTCACGTGCACAAAATTGATTGATCTTCCCTATCTGAAAAGAAAAAAAAGACAGCATTTTAGGAGACCCACTATATGAAACAAAAATTTCATTCTTTCACAATATTTTAGGGGGATGCTATTTAACTATTTATTGGTGTTTAAGGATACATATTTCTGCACAATGGCTAATTGTGCAACATGGAGATAAAGTTAAGTTTATTCAATTGTTTATACCCATTTTGCCCATTTTAGAGGACTTCCACCCCAAGCATTGGTGACTGGGTCCTATTTTCCCAGTAAAACAGTTTGTTTACCACATTAAATAAGCACTGCTTCATGGCCTGGCATTCCCACGGGGATTGGGGGTATACAAATGTAACAGCAACCAATTTCTGTAGTTAAAACTGATTTCCATAAAAGTGGTCGCTCACTGCAAGATCTACCGGAAATCACAACAATTTTACAGTCCCTATCAATTGTAATATTAACAGAAACCAGAGGCTCATGTTTTCAGCAAGGAATAAGGGTATTAGTGTTGAGGGATCAGAAAGATGGGAGGAAAAAAGGTGAACACTTTGGGGGTTGAGATCTTCATTCGAAAAAAAACCCTGGAAAACTACCCTACCCCTCCACACAAAATAAAGCTGAATACTTAAATGTAGGCGAAATACAGCGAATTGGGGGAAAATATTCACAGACATCTCATCAAATATAATCGAGGGTGGATGTATCAAAACAATGAAAGTGTCAATGACACTGTAGCTCAGCTTGTGTAAGAGATGTACATGTTTAGTATGTGACACAGCAATGACACACATCTGTGACACAGCAATGACACACATCTAGGTAATGACCTGATAACAAAGGTACATGTAAAGTACTGTAAAGGTCTGTACATAAATACCATCCGTAGCCTGTAAATGAAAGTGCCAATGACACTGTAGCTCAACTTGTTAAGACATGTACATGTGTAGTATGTGACACAGCAATGACAAACATCTAGGTAATGACCTGATAACAAAGGTACATCATATAAAGTATTGTAACGGTCTGTACATAAATACTGACCGTAGCCTGTAACAAATGTATAGGTAAAGTATTGTAAAGGTGGGTGACAGTCTGATGCTAAACTAGAAAAGAAATCTTTTGAGTCCCAGAGTGGGTCTGACTGAACCTCAAAATATTTGTTCTCATAGCACAGTGATAACAAAGGCACCCCAAAACACACTCATTCCTGTCCCAAGATGAAAACAAAGGTACCCAAGAAGTTTCGTGAAGATCAGTTCATAAATACGAGCTGTATAGAAGTTGTGACAAAAAACTGATTGGACCTAATTTCGGTACAAAATGGCCACTGGCAGCTATCAGCATTCAGAAACACTCGTTCTCGTCCCAAGGTGATAACAAAGTACCCAAGAAGTTTCGTGAGGATCAGTTGATAAATACAGCCTCTAGCCCGAGCCGTATTGACATGTGCACTTACAGTGTATAAGTAGCACTGAATAAATCAAAGTTCATCTAATTTGCATAATTTCTGCATGAGAAAAAAACCTGTACTATATGTGATGTATTCCATGTCACTAAACATTCATACAAAAATTTATTCAAATCAGAACTTTCATACACAGAAGTTCTGTACAAAAGACTGATTGCACTAATTTTGGTACAAAATGGCTGCTGGTGGCCATCTTGAATTTTGGACCACACCCAAAAACACTCGTTCTCATCCCACGGTGATAACAAAGGTACTCAAGAAGTTTCGTAAAGATCGGTTCATAAATACAGCCTCTAGCCTGAGTTGTATAGAAAATGTGTACAAAAAACTGATTAGACCTAATTTCAGTACAAAATGGCCACTGGCAGCCATCTTGAATTTTGAACCGCACCCAGAAACACTCGTTCTCGTCCCAAGGTGATAACAAAGGTACCCAAAACGTTTCGTGAAGATCGGTTCATAAATACAGACTCGAGCCCGAGCCGTATTGACATGTGTACTTACTGTGTGTAAGTAGCACTGACAAAATCAAAGTTCATCTAATTTGCATAATTTCTGCACGAGAAAAAATCCCGTATTATACGTGATGTATCCCATGGTATTAAATATTCACACACAAAACTATTCAAATAAGCGCTTTCATACGGAAGTTCTGTGCAAAAATCTGATTGCATCTAATTTTGTACAAAATGGCTGCCATCGACCATCTTGAATTTCGGACCGGACCCCAAAAAACTTGTTCTCGTCCCACGGTGATACCAAACGTACCCAAGAAGTTTCATAAAGATCGGTTCATAAATACGACCTCTAGCCCGAGCCGTATTGGCATTTGCACTTACAGGACTGAAATGAAAGTAACACTAAATACATCAAATAAATTTGAATAATTTACGCACGAGAAAAACCCCGTATCATATGTGATGTATTCCATGGTACTAAACATTCATACAGAAAATTATTCAAATCAGCGCTTTCATATGGAAGTTCTGCGCAAAAAACTGATTGCACCTAATTTTGTACAAAATGGCTGCCAGCGGCCAACTTGAATTTCGGATCGGACCCAAAAACACTCATTCTCGTCCCACGGTCATAACAAAAATACCCAAGAAGTTTCGTAAAGATCGGTTCATAAATACGGCCTCTAGCCCGAGCCATATTGAATTGCTGATGGACAGACGGACGACGAACGACGGGCCATGTCATAAGCTCAAATTTGGCTTCGCCAAAGTTGAGTTAAAAATTTACAGGTAAAGTATTGTAAAGGTGGGTGACAGTTGGATGCTAAACTAGAAAAGAAATCTCTATGGGGTTAATGTTACAATGGGGATCCTTGTATAGTGCACCATAAGACAAATGTTAGCAACTGTTTTGGCCTGTTTGATTCAAACCCTTCTAAGGTTGTCTAATTTGCATAATTTATGCACAAGGAAAAAACCTGTGTTATATGTGATGTATTCCATGTTACTCAACATTCATACAAAAATTTATTCAAATCAGAACTTTCATATAGAAGTTCTGTTCAAAAAACTGATTGCACCTAATTTCAGTACAAAATGGCCACTGGCTGCCATCTTGAATTTTGGACCACACCCATAAACACTTGTTCTCGTCCCAAGGTGATAACAAAGGTACCCAAGAAGTTTCGTGAAGATCAGTTAATAAATATGGCGTCCATCCTGAGCCGCATTGACATGTGCACTTACTGTGTATAAGTAGCACTGAAAACATCAAAGTTTGTCCAATTTGCATAAATTATGCACGAGAAAAAAACCTGTGTAAGATGTGATGTATTCCATATTACTAAACATTCAAACAACAATTTATTCAAATCAGAACTTTCATATAGAAGTTCTGTACAAAACACTGATTGCACATAATTTTGGTACAAAATGGCCACTGGTGGCCATCTTGGATTTCGGACTGCACCCAAAACACCGGTTCTCGTCCCATGGTGATAACAAAGGTACCCAAGAAGTTCATAAAGATCGGTTGATAAATACGGCCTGTAGCTAGAGCTATGTTGATGGATGGACAGACATCCAGATGGACAAAAGGACTCATCAACTCCTTCCAAAGGAAAAGTCATCAATAAATATAGAAGTTCTGTACAAACTAGAGGCTATAAAGAGCCTGTAATCACTCACCTGGAACTACATATAACTATAGTGATGTCACGCATACAGTCCGACTGTCCCAGCAATGGCAATGCTTAGACACAAAATAGTTAGAGCCATTTTTTGCAAACCGTTTTCCTAACGAATCTGCCATATCTGCACTCGTGGTGTACAAAATTTGCTATTTCAAATTTTATTTTTTTATTTCTCAACTCCAAAACATACCTCATGACCTATTAATGGAACAAGCTTGATGAGCTTAATAAGGACTAATAAGCCATAAATCTGATGTTTCAGAAAAATAATTTGTAATGTTGGCTCCAACTTGTGTTAGGTAAAGGATTAAAGATGCAGTACATAAAGCAATGTTAGGCTATAGGAGTAAATTTCCTTTTTTGCATGTAATAACTCCTAATCCTTCAAAAAGCATTTTGGGAATAATTGCCTAAGTGACATGAGAGAGAGAGAGAGAGAGAGAGGAGAGAGAGAGAGAGAGAGGAGAGAGAGAGAGAGAGAGAGTGTGCGTGTGTGTGTGTGTGTGTGTGTGTGTGTGTGGTGGTGTGTGTGTGTGTGTGTGTGTGTGTGTGTGTGTGTGTGTGTGTGTGTGTGTGTGTGTGTGTGTGTGTGTGTGAGTGTGAGTGTGTGTGTGTGTGTGTGGGGGGGGGGGGGGGGCTAGGGAGTGAGTTGTGGAACCTATATTCAAACCTGGCCTGTATAATAAATACAAATAACTTCAA
This sequence comes from Pictodentalium vernedei, assembly GCA_031216915.1. Classification (NCBI taxonomy): domain Eukaryota; kingdom Metazoa; phylum Mollusca; class Scaphopoda; order Dentaliida; family Dentaliidae; genus Pictodentalium; species Pictodentalium vernedei. The sequence continues at coordinate 740,519,321 of CM062297.1, forward strand.
CAATTTTCATTAGTTAGACTTAGAGACATGTTCTGAAAAGAATTGAAATCTGTTCACTTTTGTTTAAGTTATGGCATAAAGAAAGTTCGGACAGACGGATGGACTGATGGAGCGAGCTCTGTGCTATATCCCTCCCTTATGGGAGGGGATAAAAAGTAATAAAGTATGTGGTAGAAGCCCAATTTGAAATTTAGAGAAACTAAGTTCAAAAAGCGTTGTGAAAAGGGTTAAATGAATGCCAATATTATTTGAAACCACTGTGTAGACCATGCCCGAAATGAAAAAAAGAAATGACATTGTAACAGAGTGTCTGGAGAATGAAATTGATTGGCAAAAGGGGAGGGTGTGGTGTTTGTCTGGATTTTTAACCACAAACTTTTAAGCAAAACTGTAAAAATGCATTTTTAACGAAAGAAAAAAAAAGTGCCTAATTGCACCCTCCCCCCCCCCCCCCCCCCCCGCCCCCGAGGGGGTTACATGAGTTTTAAAAAAAGTTACACATGTAGTGACTGTAAGTAGTTCAAAATGCATATTGGAGGAAAGGAAGAAAACAAAATGCCTAATTGGCAGGGGCTGGGCAGGGCAATAACTTCAACAATTTTCATTGGATGATTGTGGTCATCAAACTTGGCCTAGAGACTTGTACTGAAAAGAATTAAAATCCATTAACTTTTGTTTAAGTTATGGCATAAAGAAAGTTCGGACAGACAGATGGACTGACAAATGAACGAACGAACGGACGGACGGAGACGGACTGAGATAGGGAAGGGGTAATGAAAGTGTCAATGACACTGTAGCTCAACTTGTCTATGTGTTGTGTTTGATGAAAAGGATAATGTTCAATGTTTATGAAAGGATTATGAAATAAGACAAGAATTGTGATTATTGGGAATATGTTAATTTCTGTTCCCTGTATGCTATGTTTTTAATAAAAAATAATATAAGGTGTACATGGTAGTAAAGAGTTGTGGGGTGGGTTAATATGACCTCACAGTTAATGTATGTGGCCCTCACAGTTAACATATGTCAAAAAAGTTACCAAGTTACAGTGAAATTATTTCAAAATGAGTCATCCTATCAATTTACATTGAAATCCCTTCATAAATATGGCCTGTAGACTGTGTTGAAAGTTTTCGGGCTTCAGGCCTGTGTAGCCTGAATGATGGTAGATCGATTGCAACTAAAAGGGAACGTATTCATCTTAACATTATACTGAGTCACTGTGCTAAGTTACAATGAGAAATCCCTTCAAAAATACGACCTGTAGTCTGTACTAAAGTTTTTGGCTCGGGAAGCCATCATGGTTGAATGATCGTGACCAAAAGTGAGCGTTGTCATCTGGGCATAATCTGGAGTGATCCTACAAAGTTACAATGAAACCCCTTCATATATATGACCTGTAGACTGTGCTCAAGGTTTTTGGGCTCCTGAAGCCATCACAGAAGACCAAACACAACCAAAAGGGGATATCATCATCTAAGCATTATGTGGAGTCAACCTAACAAGTTACAATGAAATCCTTCCATAAATATGACCTATAGACTATGCTAAAGGTTTTGGGGTTTTGGGCCCGGGCAGCCATCAAGGATAAATGACCGCGACCAAAAGGGGACGTTCTCATCTAGACATTATTTGGAGTCATCCTACCAAGTTACATTGAAATCCCTTCATAAATATGACCTCTAGATCGTGCTTAAGGTTTTCGGGCTTCGGGCCCCTGTAGGCATCACAGTTGCCAAATTGCATCCAAAAGGAGATGTTTTCATCTATACATTATATGAAGTCAACCTACCAAGTTACAATGAAATCCCTTCATAAATATGACCTGTAGACTGTGCTATAGGTTTTTGGGCTTTGGGCTCAGGCAGCCATCATGGTTGAATGAGCACAACCAAAAGGGGACACTCATCTGGGCATCATCTGGAATGATGCTACGAAGTTACAATGAAATCCCTTCATAAATATGACCTGTAGACTGTGCTCAAGGTTTTCAGGCTTCGGGCCCCTGTAGCCGTTGACCAATCATGACAAAAGGGGATGTCATCATCTAGGCAGTATATGGAGTCAACCTAACTAGTTAAAATGAAATCCTTCCATAAATATGACTTACAGACAACGCTAAAGGTTTTTGGGCTCGGGCAGCCATCAAGGCTGAATAATCGTAACCAAAAGAGGATGTCATCATCTAGGCATTATATGAAGTCAACCTAACAAGTTACAATGAAATCCCTTCATAAGTATGACCTGTAGACTGTGCTAAAGGTTTTCGGGCTTCAGGCCCCTGTAGCCGTCACACTTGCCCAATCATGTCCAAAAGGGGCTGTTCTCATCTAGACATTATATGAAGTCAACCTACCAAGTTACAATGAAATCCTTTCAGAAATATGGCCTGAAGACTGTGCTAAATGTTTTCGGGCTTCAGGCTCGGGCAGTCATCATGGTTGAATGATCGCAACCAAAAGGGCACATTCTCATCTAGGCATCATCTGGAGTGATCCTATGAAGATACAATGAAATCCCTTCATAAATATAACCTGCAGATTGTGCTCAAGATTTTTGGGCTTCGGGAGCCTGTAGCCATCACAGTTGATCAATCATGACCAAAAGGTGATGTCATCATCTAGGTATCATATGGAGTCAACCTAACAAGTTAAAATGAAATCCTTCCATAAATACGACCTATAAACTATGCTAAAGGTTTTTGGGCTCGGGCAGCCATCAAGGCTGAATGATCGCGACCAAAAGGGGACTTTCTCATCTAGACATTATTTGGAGTCATCCTACCAAGCTGCAATGAAATCCCTTCATAATTATGACCTGTAGACTGTTCTAAAGGTTTCGGGCTTCGGGCCCCTGTTGCCGTCACAGTTGCCCAATCATGTCATAAAGGGGACGTTCTCATCTAGACATTATATGAAGTCAACCTACCAAGTTACAATGAAATCCCTTCATAAATATGACCTGTAGACTGTGCTAAAGGTTTTCAGCCTTCGGGCTCGGGCAGCCATCATGGTTGAATGGTTGAATGATCGCAACCAAAAGGGCACATTCTCATCTGGGCATCATCTGGAGCGATCCTACGAAGTTACAATGAAATCCCTTCATAAATATGACCTGTAGACTGTGCTCAAAGTTTTCAGGATTTGGGCACCTGTAGCCGTCACAGTTGACCAATCACGATAAAAAATCTAGGCATTATATGGAGTCAACCTAACAAGTTAAAATGAAATCCTTTCATAAATATGACCTTTTGACTAGGCTAAAGGTTTTTGGACTCGGGCAGCCATCAAGGCTGAATGATCGAGATCAAAATGGGACGTTCTCATCTAGACATTATTTGGAGTCATCCTACCAAGTTACAATGAAATACCTTCATAATTATGACCTGTAGACTGTGCTAAATGTTTTTGGGCTTCGGGCCCCTGAAGCCGTCACAGTTGCCCAATCACGTCCAAAAGGGGACTTTCTCATCTAGACATTATACGAAGTCAACCTATCAAGATACAATGAAATCCCTTCATATATATGACCTGTAGACTGTGCTAAAGGTTTTCGGGTTTTTGGGCTCGGGCAGTCATCACGGTTGACAGATCACACCCAAATGGGGAAATTCTCATCTAGACATCATACGGCGTCATCGTAGCAAGTTACAATAAAATCCCTTGACCGATCACGACCAAAAGGGGACGTTCTCATCTAGACATGCCCCAAAACCTGCATATGAAATTTCGTGATGATCAGACAAGAACTACGGGGTGTAGCCTGTACTTGAAGGTTGAATAAAAAACTTTAACCACAAACTTTAACCAAAACTCCTAATGTTAACTAAACAGGGAAAAAAAAACACTTGAACCTTCAGTAAAAAAACTTTAAACAACAAACTTTAACCAAAACTCTAAATGTTAACAGACGGACAGACGGACAGATGGATGGACGGACGGACGGACGGACAAAAGTCATCACTTTTGCCCTCACTGTAAACAGTCGGGCTAATAAACAATCGGGCTAAAAATGTGATTTCCCATAAGCTTTCCATGGTAACTATGAGCTGCAATTGTGGACATGTTTGCAACGGTACATCAACATTACATTAGAATCATTGGTAGAACGTGTCCCAGGCCTCAATCACATGAAGTTTCAAAACATTTGACTTTGTAGTTTCAGAGGGGAATATTTTTGCAAAATCCATCAATCAGAATCAGAGAATGTCTCTGGTGGCCATATTTCCCAACCAACGGGAACAAAAAGGGGGACTGTTTGTAGAGGGCCTCCTATAGACCATTCCTGCCAAGTTTGGTTCACATCGGCTCAGCAGTTCCAGAAAGACGAAAATGTGATTTCCCATAGTGTTTTCTATAGTAAGTATAAGCTGCAATTGTGGCCATGTTTGCAACACGATCAACATTAAATGAGGAACGTTGGTAGAAGGTGTCCCAGTCATCAACCATGCAAAGTTTCAAAACATTTGGCCCTGTGGTTTCAGAGAAGCTTTTTCAAAATCCACCAATCAGAATCCAAAAATGCTTCTGGCTGCCATGTTTTTCAGTGCACGGTAACTAAATGAGTAGCATTTTGTAGAGGACGTGCCATAGACTACCCCTGCAAGGTTTGGTTCACATCAGCTCAGAAGTTCTGGAGAAAAAGATGAAAATGTGATTACCCATAGGGTTTCTATAGTAACTATAAGCCATAATTGCAGCCATAATTGCAGCCATGTTTGCAACCTGATGAACATTAAATGAAGATCGCAGGTAGACGGTGTCTCAGTCATCAACCATGCAAAGTTTCAAAACATTTGTCTCTGTGGTTTCAGAGGAGAAGATTTTTCAAAAACCACCAATCAGAATAAAAATGAAAGTGTCAATGACACTGTAGCTCAACTTGACAAACTTGAACTTGGTAAGTAAAAATGAAATGGCAAAATTGAAGATCATTGGGACCAATGTCAGTTTTTTTGCCAGTGGCAACATTTTTTGACAGAAACCGAAGAAAATCGATAGCTCCCATCTAGAGGCCTCCCCAAACAAGCATGCCAGGTTTCAAAGCAATCCGATCATAAATGTGCCCTGTAGGGTGTACAAAAGGGAAATATTGTGGTCTGACTAGACTAAATTCTAAGAACGTTGGCCGTGGCAACATTTTTTGACGGAAATGGAAGAAAATCGATAGCTCCCATCTAGAGGTCACCGTAAATAAGCATACCAGGTTTCAAAGCAATCTAATCATAAATGAGCCCTGTAGGGTGAGCCAAAGGGAAATATTGTGGTCTGACTAAGTTCTAAGAATGTTGGCTGCGGCAACATTTTTTGACAGAAATTAAAGAAAATCGATAGCTCCCATCTAGAGGTTTCCCCAAACAAGCATACCAGGTTTCAAAGCAATCTGATCATAAATGGGCCCTGTAGGGTGTGCCAAAGGGAAATATTGAGGTCTGACTGAACTAAGTTCTACGAACGTTGGCCACAGCAACATTTTTTGCTGGAAATTGAAGAAAATCGATAGCTCCCATCTAGAGGTCATCCTAAATAAGCATACCAGGTTTCAAAGCAATCAAATCATAAATGTGCCCTGTAGGGTGTGCCAAAGGGAAATATTGTGGTTTGACTAAACTAAGTTCTAAGAACGTTGGCCGCGGCAACATTTTTTGACAGAAATTGAAGAAAATCAATAGCTCCCATCTAGAGGTCACCCCAAACAAGCATGCCAGGTTTCAAAGCAATCCGATCATAAATGTACCCTGCAGGGTGTGCCAAAGGGAAATATTGAGTCTTCTGACTAAACTAAGTTCTAAGAACGTTGGCCGCGGCAACATTTTTTGACAGAAATTGAAGAAAATCGATAGCTCCCATCTAGAGGTCTCCCCAAACAAGTATACCAGGTTTCAAAGCAATCTGATCGTAAATGTACCCTGTAGGGTGTGCCAAAGGGAAATATTGAGGTCTGACTAAACTAAGTTCTACGAACGTTGGCCGTGGCAACATTTTTTGCCGGAAATTGAAGAAAATCGATAGCTCCCATCTAGAGGTCACCCGAAATAAGCGTATCAGGTTTCAAAGCAAGCAAATCATAAATGTGCCCTGTAGGGTGTGCCAAAGGGAAATATTGTGGTTTGACTAAACTAAGTTCTAAGAACGTTGGCCGCGGCAACATTTTTTGACGGAAATTGAAGAAAATCGATAGCTCCCATCTAGAGGTCACCCCAAACAAGCATAAGAAGTTTCAAAGTAATCTGATCATAAATGCGACCTGTGAGGTGTGCCAAAGGAAATTGTGGACGTACGTACTAACGTACGTACGTACGTACGCCGACGGACGAGAAGTGATGGCAATAGCTCAGCTTGAATTTGTCAAGTTGAGCTAAAAAAATGCTTCTGGCAGCCATGTTTTTCGATGCACAGTAACAAAAATGAGGAGCACTTGTAGAAGACCTCCCATAGACTACCCCCCCCCCCCACCTCCAGGTTTGGTTCATGTCTGCTCAGTAGTTCCAGAGAAGAAGATGAAAATGAGAATTCCCATAGGGTTTCTATAGTAACTATAAGCCGCAATTACAGCCATGTTTACAACCCGATCAACATTGAATGAGGATCGTTGGTAGAGGGGGTTCCAGTCATTATTTATGTGAAGTAGCAAAACATTTGGCCTGGTAGTTGAGAAGATTTTTGAAAATCCACCAACCAGAATCAAAGAATGCCTCTGGCAGCCATGTTTTTCAAACCACGCGAACAAAATGAGGATCGTTTGTAGAGGACCTCCCATAGACCATTCTTGCAAAGTTTTGGTTCATGTCGGCTCAGTAGTTCCAGAGAAGATGAAAATGTGATTTCCTATAGGCTTTCTATAGTAACTATAAGCCACAATTGAAGCCATGTTTGCAACCCGATCAACCTCCCAGAGACTATCCCTGCCAGGTTTGGTTCACGTGGGCTCAGTAGTTCCAGAGAAGATGAAAATGTGATTTCCCATAAGGTTTCTATAGTAACTAGAAGCCGCAATCGTGGCCATGTTTGTAAATCGATCAACATTAAATGAGGATCGTTGGTAGAGGGGGTCCCAGTCATCATTTATGTGAAGTTTCAAAACATTTGGCCTTGTGGTTTCAGAGGAGAAGATTTCTGAAAATCCACCAACCAGAAACAAAGAATGCATCTGGAAGCCATGTTTTTCATACGACGGGAACAAAATGAGGATCGTTTGTAGAGGACCTCCCATAGACCATTCCTGCCAAGTTGGGTTCACAGCGGCTCAGCGGTTACAGAGAAGATGATGAAAATGTGAAAAGTTTATGGATGACGGACATTGCATGATGACGGACGTTGGATGGACATTGGACGACAGATGCCAAGTGATGAGAGAAGCTCACATGGCCTTTTTAGGCCAGGTGAACTAAAAAAAAAAACTGATTGCACCTAACTTTGGCACAAAATGGCCAACCGTAGCCATCTTGGATTTTGGACCGAACCCAAAAACACTTATTCTTGTCCCACGTTGACAACAAAGGTACCCAAGAAGTTTTGTGAAGATCAGCTCATAAATACGCCCACTAGCCAGAGCCGTATCGAAATATACACTTACTGTGTAGAAGTAGCACTAAATAAATCAAAGTTTGTCTAATTGGCCGCCGGCAGCCATCTTGAAATTAGGACCGCACCCAGAAACACTTGTTGTTGTCCCAAGGTGATAACAAAGGTACCCAACAAGTTTCGTGAAGATCAGTTCAAAAATACAGCCTCCAGCACGAGTCGTATTGGCATGTGTACAAACTGTGTATAACTAGCACTGAATAAATCAAAGTTCATCTAATTTGCATAATTTCTGCACAAGAAAAAAACCTGCATTATATGTGATGTATTCCATGGTACTAAACATTCACACAAACATTTATTCAAATCAAAACTTTCATACAGAAGTTCTAACCAAAAAACTGACTGCACTAATTTGGGTACAAAATGGCTGCCAGCGGCAATCTTGAATTTGGACCACACCCCAAAACACTCGTTCTCGTCCCAAGGTGATAACAAAGGTACCCAAGAAGTTTTGTGAAGATCAGTTCATAAATACAGCCCCTAGCCCAAACCGTATTGCCACGTGTACTTACTTTGTATAAGTAGCACTGAATAAATCAAACCTCATCTAATTTGCTTAATTTCTGCACAAGAAAAAAACCTGTATTATATGTGATGTATTCCATGTTACTAAACATTCATACAAACATTTATTCAAATCTAAACTTTCATACAGAAGTTCTGTACAAACAAGAGGCCCCACGGGGCCTGAAGCGCTCATCTTGTACAGAACACAATTTAAACAGAGTCCAAGAATGAGTCTACATTAAGCAAGCCATCTATATAGGCTACACTGTCAATCCTTGAGTCCCTCGGGAGTGACAAAAATAATCTGGGCATCATGCCTTTTCTTCAGTTGATCATAAGTAAAATGTGGAGCTCCCCTATGAAGCCCCTTGATACAACCTATGTGGATTAATTTTAGTACCTCTAGAGGGTACTGAATACAAAATTTTTAATTCTTCAGCAAAATGGCCAATTCCGGCTCCCATAGAGAGCCCAAATATTAACCCAGACTCTTCATTTGAACACAGTTAAATCTGACTTTCCTAGAGATGTTGCGTACCGAATATGAAAGCATTCTGACTGTTGGATCTGAAGAAGAGAAATTGTAAAGAAATTTCTTCGAATTGCACTAAGTTCAAATTTGGGCCTACCATAGCGAGCCCAAATATTAACCTATGGTCCCGATTTGAACAAACTTGAATCTGACCCCCCTAGAGATGTTGTATACCAAATGTGAAAGCATTCTCACAAGTGAATCTGAAGAAGATTTTTGAAGAAATTACCTCATATTGTACTAAGTTAAATTTTATGTTCACATATGGAGCCCAAATATTAACCCAGGCACTCGAATTAAACAACCTGGAAACTGACTCCCCCCCCCCCCCCCCCCCCTCCCTAGAGATGTTGTATACCAAATATAAAAGCATTCCGACTGGTGGATCTGAAGAAGATTTTTAAAGAAATTTCCTCATATCGCACTAAGTAAAAATTTGGGCTACCATAGTGAGCCCAACTATATACCTAGGGATCTGATTTGAACAAACTTGAATCTGATCCCCATAGAGATGTTGCATACCAAATATCAAAGCATTCTGACTGATGGATCTGAAGAAGAAATTTTTTTAAATTACCCTCCATATTGAACAAAGATCAAATTTGGGCTTCCGTAGGTTTGAACAATCTAGAATCTGACCCTCATAACAATGATGTATACCAAATATTAAAAGATTCTGACTGGTGGTTCTGAAGAAGAAGATTTTTAAAGATTATTCCCCATATTACCCTACGTTAAAACTTCGGGCTCCTGTAGAGAGCCCAAATATGAACCAATGAGCTTTATTTCAACAAACTTTTATCTGACCCCCCTATGAATGCTGTATACCAAATATCAAAAGATTCTGATGATTGGTTCTGGAGAAAAGATTTTTTTTAATTTTTGCAAATATGCTGACTCAGCATTTTTTCGATGCCCATTACACAACACACTAACATAACTGATGGCAATTTTTTTTTACCATTCAATTCTACTGGTCATAAGGATATTTCATACCAAATAAAAGCTCTCTGTTCCGTGGGGTTTGGGAAATATGGGCGTTTGAAAATATTTCTATTTTTAGCTCCCAGGGTTCCCATGGGGATGCGGGAATTTTTTTTTTTTTTTGCATGGGTCAAGTACTTATGACCCAATACTACCACAAACCAAATTTGGTTCATACCGGACCATCGGTTCAGAAAATAGAAATGTTGGGCGGGGCCAAAAATCTTACCCCTCCTATTACAAAGCCAAATATTACTTCACGAACTTCGTTTGAACAAACTTGATTCTACACCTCATATGGAAGCTTCATAGCAAATATCAAGTCATTGTACACACTGGTTCTTGAGAAGATGATTTTTAAAATATTCTGGAGCATTTTCCCCCACTCCCTCCCTATGGGGCTGGGCACACTGAATTGAATAAAAATGAAATGCCCCTTTGGGACCATCACTCACACAAACTTTCACTTGAATTGGCCCAGTGGCTTTGGAGGAGAAGAGCAAAACATGGTGTTGACGGACGACGGACGGAGAGCGATGAGATTAGCTCAGCTTGACTTTGTCAAGATGAGCTAAAAACTGATTGCACTAATTTCGGTATAAAAAGGCTGCCGGCGGCAATCTTGAATTTTGGACCACACCCAAAAACACTCTTTCTCGTCCCACAGTGATAACAAAGGTACCCAAAAAGTTTCGTAATGATCGGTTCATAAATACGGCCTCTAGCCCGAGCCGTATTGAATTGTTGACGGACAATGGGCCGTGACAAAACCTCAAATTTGACAACGTCAAAGTTCAGCTAAAAATGGTTTTAAAAAGTACTTCTATGTTTGGAGGTAGCATAACACAACATCAATATTGTTAACATTGAATAGGTTGAATCCCAATTAAATAACGAATTCCGCATTTTACTGGATCCAGTATATATACGATTCCATTTTTCATCATTTTCCAAGTCAATGAATCAATCGAGAATTCAGTACCGCATGATCTGGAGCAATTATTATGCCAATATACACGCGTGCACACATACTAAATGAAAACAGTACAATCAGCTGAAACAAAATTTGTTTTCTTATCAAATATAAAAAATTCTGGATCTGAAGAATAACATTTTTGAGGAAAATTCATCATATTGCAGTAAGTTAAAATTTGGTCTCCATGGAGAGCCAAAATACGAACACATGGATGTGAAATGAACATACTTGAATCTATCTTCTCAAGTATGGTGTATACCAAATATAAGTTTCTGCCAGGTGGATCTGAAGAAGATTTTTAAAGCAAGCATTCTCTTTGCATTGCAAAGAGTTAAAATTTGGGTTCTGATAACCCATAGATTTGGCTTTCTTTATCATTTTTTTGAACAAACTTGAATTTTCTGCATATAAGGAAGCTGCACACAAAATATCAAAGCATTGCGAGTGGTGGTTTTATGAGATTTTTTTTAAAAGATTTGGAGGTTTGGTGCCCCCACCCCCAATTGGACTTAGCTACTTCTATTGAACAAATCTGGAAGGTTATCCCCAAAGATAATTCATGCCAAGTTTGGTTGGGTTTGGTCCAGTGGTTAGGAGGAAGACTAATATTCAATGTTAGTTAACGGACAACTTACGGACGAAAGATGCCAAATGATGGCAATAGCTCACCCTGACATTCAGTCGGGTGAGCTGAAAATAGCAATGAAAAGCATTGCTTATGCACCCTCCAGCAACATCACAGATAAAATATGCTGCTCACTGAAGTGATGGTATTTCTGAAGAAGGCCCATGACTTTGTGTGTGTAGTATGAATCAAGTTGCGTATGTTCTTTGCTTTGCAAAATCTAACATTCTAAATTAGAATAAAGTTGTGTATGTTCTTTGCTTTGCAAAGTCTAACATTCTAAATTAGTCAAGTGGACAAATAATCAAATATAAATGTTGTTGAAAAATCTATGGTACGGCAATGTGATACCATTAGTGATTAACCAGTGTTCGGCAATCGCATCTGACATAGGCCCATTTTAAGCCATCGGTTGACCATGGGTAGAAGTGTTTGAATATCGGCCCCTGCCAATGTTTACATGAAACAAAACGGGATCAAAATTGTTTGTATTTACATTTGATTCACGACCTCATACAAGCAGTAACTAGCTTAATAAGTTGCCACAATGATTGGCAGTAGTGTTGAAACGATTTGTCAATTATTCGACATAATATCCCACTCCCTGTACAAGTTACACGAACAGTGACAGCACCCCTCAAGTACTGTGAATTGCTGTTTCATCGTTTGATATCACTGTCAGCTCATTTGAAAACAATCTAGTTACCTAATTCTTCTTTATTCACGATCAACAAAAAGTGGACAATAACAAATGAACATAAAATGCACTCATCAGCTGAAATATAACTTCAATTTGTTGTGCATGTTACTTATTTATGTAAACAATCTAAAAATAGTGTATGGCCATTTTGTGCATGGACTTCTGGGATTGGTTACCATTTGTGAAACATTATATTTTTCCATTCGGGATTTTCCAGCACTAGACGTTTGAATACGAAACTACGAAATGGAGTGAATTGCAGTGTTAGAAGCTATTTGCGGACAAAGCCATAAGGAATGTATTTTCAGTCGTTGATTTCTGCCCAACAACAAAAGCAATCTGAATTACTGTATACAAAACGGGACCTACTTTTGTTGTGACCTGTATATCCACATGGGTTTTGAATCTAAAATTTGAATTAGAACATAAATCAGTTATTAAATCAAGTAAATAAATATATGTTATTTAATTGCTCTTTGATATATTTTATTCAATTTCATAATGAAACTAAATTTAAATGGAGGTGGAATTTAAAAATAGTATGAGCATAAGTCACCCATTTTTGCACATATCAAAGATGCTGCGCTTTTAACATGTTTCCACTAATGTCGTAATTTTATTTTGATACACACAGTGACTCGCTCTGGAGAACAACAGACCTATCAACCTGACTGTACAGCATTCTTGGAGCTACTGCTTCTTTTGGTTGTGACTTCTGACATCGGCACTCACAAGCAGCCGGTTGTGCACTCAACTAAACGGCAAGCAGATGACGGTTTCAAATCCTTATCGGTTAATCACTAGATATCATTCATCAGTTTACGGTAACACAAAGTGATCATGTCACTGCAATAAGTCTTTTCAACCCTTGCATCATGACTGCAACACTAGGGTAAAGTCAAGTGTAGCCATTCGTTCATACCCATGCTGCCCACTTTAGGCTTCCACCAAAGGCACAGACATGTTAACTCTCCCGGAATGCCCGGGATTCTCCTAGAATTAGCTATCCCCTCCCGCCCTCCCGCCCGGGAGTCAATTTGGGCCAAAATCTCCCGGAAAGTCGACATACCAGACAAAAACTGAATCCACCAGCTTTTGTTTACAAATACAAAAGCATGAGCTCTACTCTCAATGGCAAGGTCATTAAGTTTGTGTGGAACGTCACCACTTACGTAAGAACTGGTGACCAATCTCATTTCTGTCAATGGCCGTGTTGTGATTATTTGCAACACGTTTGACAGGCGGATTAAATGAATTTGAGATGCAGGATAATTGCTGAAATTGATTATATATTAAAGGCACACCTTTGCTTGTATACAGGTAACAGTCAAATCGTAAAATAAGTTCCATACGCATAAATTTTGTCCAATCGAACATGTGCAAAAATACGCACAAATTTATTATTGTGCATTTTGGATTTCACTTTCACTTCAGATAATTATAGCCAATTTTGCAGACAAACGGCTCAAACATATGAGTTGCCGTAATTTTCAATATATTGGGAAAAATTTCCGATTCGCAATTTTCTAAAGCAGGCTGTGAAAAAAATTATGTTTTTGGTGAAAAAAATGTCTAAAAAGTTGCTAATTTACGGCACTTGGACGTTTTTTCATTCGTTGTGATAAATGGACAACAAAATAAATTAAATATCCCGGAGATGTTTCGTCCTGGGCTGGCTGTGGCATAATGTTCATGTTTCACTGAAAAATGATCACCCCATTCCAAATCCCCTTCGTAAATGACCAACTACTTCCAGAGAGTACCCGGTGTGGTTAGGTGGGGCGCTGGGCTTTGGCAGATCAAATTACCACAACAACTGGGCTCGGGGTGTGCCTAAACACCACAGATCGCCGCAGGTTACCGCAGGTCGCCGCAAGTACCCATAATTTCCCAAATAGATCCAAAACTTTCAACACAGCGTCAAAACTGATATAGTGCTGAAAAGGTCGAAAATATCTCCAAACATTTTGTACATAAAACCATTGAAATATGGATGTCATTGGAACAACTCAGATATTGGCACATGACATCCATATTTTTGATTTCTGTTTTTCTCTATATTTCTATGTTTTGGCTTTTGAAAGGACAAATTGTTCAAATAAAACACATTAAGGTGGAATGTTTAATGTGTGTGTGCGTGTGTGTGTGTGTGTGCATGTGTGTGTGTGTGTGGGGGGGGGGGGGGGGGGGGGGGGTGGTAACATGGAAATTATTGATGTGCTGCCCACGTGCAAAAATCTCACTGACAAGCATCCGAGTCTCACTGGGAGCTCATCAAAATCTCACTGACAGTCACCTCGAGAGGTTAACAGGTCCGGGTCACTCACCACCGGTTAGTAGAACGTTGGCGTATGTTCCTTTGATGTATTGTTGTTGGACTGTTTCCTGTTATGTCTGTGTGTGTGGGGGTGGGGTGGGGGTGGGGTGGGGGGGGTGGGGTATTTGGTATTAATTTATATTTAAAATTGATCCACACGTGGCTTCTACGCGCAAAAAAAAATCTCCCTGAAAATCATGTCATCTCCCTGAAAATTTTCTTCAATCTCCCTGAAAAAAATTTTGGAAGGTTAACATGTCTGCAAAGGCATCGGTTACCAAGTTGTATTTTACCAGTAAACAAGAATTAGGTTATCACAATACAGTTAAAACTAAAAGTCCTGTCACGGACTGTGCGCTTATCTAGACTTAATTGCTCGTCGAAATTGCGCGCAATTGCCATATCAAATAACATCCAAAGCATGGCAAGTCCTCCTGGTTACTCATAGCAAACACAGGCAATGTTTCTGCCAATGGATCTCCATGTTCATGGACGATGGACAGTGAGTGATCACTATAGCTCCCCTGACTGAAAGTCAGGCGAGTTAAAAAGAGATCAGAATTACTCCATTGACTCAAAAAAGTTTCAGAATGAAGGTAAAAAATGGATGAATATAGCATCCAAGACACTGTCGGAGATTCAATATTCTTGTATTTTTTCTCCAACAAATGATATACTATTGTTGTGGAGAGGTACAGTACAGTTGCCGTAGACTGTTCATAATCCACGCATAGGCATTGAAGTACACACATGCGTTTACCAGGTAATAAAAATCTTCATCAGCAAAATTTTATTTAATGAAATACTGGGTAAACCCGGTGCTTCATTAATTAAATTTTTGATAATTATTCCTATATTTAGTGTTTGGAATCTAATATTAGTGCGTCCGTGGAAGTATTGCCCACCAGTGGAAAGTGATCAGTCCAGGGCAGTCAAACTGTAAGCAGACAGAGAATTTCAAACAGATTGGGACCCATTTTTGCGATCACAGTACTGTAACTTTCGTGGGGTTCCCATGGGGATACACTTTGTGTTAGGTGAAAGACTGAGGCACTGCACACAAGCACTGGGTATGTGGAAAATGTTGGGATAGACATCACACATTTTCCCACTGAGGAGGAAAGTGAATACATGCATGTGTGTGTACTCAACAATTTCCTGAAGGTGCAGCTGTATCAGATAAAACAAGTCACCTTTATAAAAGTGATTGAAATATTCAAGGAGTGCTTCATTAATATCAAACTGCAAATCCTGTTGTACATGTTTAATCACCACTCACCCTCTGTACACCAAGGTTGAAAAATCTAACTTTTCAATCACAAATATTTCCCATAATGCAATATAAGGAATTTAATCAATTCAGTCTTGTCTGCAAGAGCTCATAACAAGGGTAAATTGGTTAAATTTCCAGTTGCATTATCAGAAACATTTGCAGTGTGAAATTTAGGTATATGCATTCTCCAAGTGTTATTTATTATTTATTTATTGGTGTTTAAGGTCACATACTTATGCACAATGGCTAATCATGACCGTGACAGTTTTACGGGTGGAGGAACCGGAGTACCCGGAGAGAACCACCGAGCAACGATGAGCAGCTGCCAGCTCCCCAACATCGTAACTCCGCACTGCAGCACAGGCAGGGTTAGATTGGTTGAAGACATGCACACCATCGACGTACAGCGTGCCTTAGTACACAGCGTCATCGTGCCCCCATGTGGACAATGGGGGTTAAGTGCCTTGCCCATGGACACAGAGCTGTTGTCCTAATCAATCGCTCAAATGGTCACACACCCGTGGACTATTTATTTATTTATTCATTTATTTATTGGTGTTTAAGGTCACATACTTATGCACAATGGCTAATCATGACCATGAGTTTTATGGGTGGAGGAAGCCGGAGTACCCGGAGAGAACCACCGAGCAACGACAAGCAGCTGCCAGCTCTACAACATCGTAACTCCGCACTGCAGCACAGGCAGGGTTAGATTGGTTGAAGACATGCGCACCATCGACGTGCAGTACGCCTTAGTATAAGGCGTCATCGTGCCCCCATGTGGACAATCAGGGTTAAGTGCCTTGTCCAAGGACACACCGTGGGAGTCCGAATCGATTGCTCAGATGGTCACCCATCCAAGGACTAACCGGGCTCAACGTTGCTTAACTTCGGTGATCTGACAAGAACCGGATACCGCAATGCCACCCCCCCCCCCCACCCCCCCTCCAAGTGTTAACAAGAGGCCTGCAATGCCAAGTGCTGCTAATCCCCTTGCACCCCCATAGGTTTTTTTTTCCCCACATAAAATCACTCTAAATCTGGTCAAACCCATCTTGGAGCAAAAAAAAAAAATGTTGAGTCTTAACTGACCGGACAGGGGGAGGGTATGGAGTAGAGGGGCATAGGAGACAATTTTTTTTCTGCATGTAATCACTCTAAATCCTCCAAAATGCATTTTTCAACAAAGAAAAAAAAATGCCTAATTGACAAAGGGTTGGGGTGGGGGATCAAAGAAGTAAAAAAAAAATTGTACACATTAATGCACTATGAATACTTAAAGTACATTTTGGACCCCCCAAAAATGCCTAATTGGCACTGGGGAGAGGGGGAGGAAGAGGGGGTTATAGGAGTCAAAAGTTCTTTCCACATGTACTGGCAGTCAATCTAAATCCTTCAAAATGCATTTTGGAGCAAACTCAAATCCTTCAAAATACATTTTGGAGCAAAGAAAAAAAATTTGGCTAATGGGCACCCTGGGGGGAGGGGTTATAGGAGTCAATTTTTTATGCATGTAGTCATTCGATAATGGTGGTCATCGAACTTGAGGTAGACATTGTTCCCAATGAGTTATGTACCAAAAAAATTGATATTTGGTTACTAATGTTTAAGTTATTCCACAAACAAGCATTACTTATTTATTTATTGGTGTTTAAGATCACAATACTTCTGCACAGTGGCCAATCATGACCACCGCACAGTGGCCAATCATGACCACTGCACAGTGGCCAATCATGACCACAACATGGAGATAAAGTCAAGGTCAGTCAATCATTTATACCCCATGTTGCCTAATTTAGAGGACTCGCACCCCAAGCATTAGTGACTGGGTCCTATTTTACCAGTGAAACAGAGCTTGTTTACCACAGTAAACAAGCACTTCTTCACTTCCCTGGGAATAAACAAACATTAAACGATATTTTGTAACAAAGGGCAAGAACTCTCAGAATTTTCATCAAACTTGACATAGACATTGTTGCTATAGAGACATATACCGAAAAGAAATGAAATCCAGTTTTTATTGTTAAAGTTATGTCATAAACAAGCATTGCACTGTATTTTTTATTAAACAAAGGGCAATAACTCCAATAATTTTCAACGGATATCGCTGGTCATCGAACTTGACGTAGACATTGTTGCAAAAGAGACATTTGACCAATCACGGCAAAAATAGGACGTTCTCATCTGGACATTATACCAAGTCATCCTACCCATTTACAATGAAATCCCTTCATAAATGCAACCTGTAGACTGTGCTAAAGGAATCTAGGTAACATGCTCTTGCAGCAATAATGGTTGACTGAACCAAAATAGGATGTTCTCATCTAGACATTATACAGTCTTCCTACCAAGTTACAATGATATCCCTTCTTGAATACAGCCTGAAAACTGTGCTATAAAGGTTTTAGGGTTTGGGGCCCGCACAGCCATCACGGCTGACTGATCGCAACCAAAAGGGGACATTTTCATCTACACATGACCTCGAACCTGCATATGAAAGTTTGTGATGATCAGAGAAGAACTACATGGTGTAGCCTGTGCTACAGAAAATGTGAACAAGAGCTCACGTATCGCAGAAGCAATACAATGTCCCCTACCGGACTAATGAGCATTAATAATTATACAAATGTTATAACCTAGATGTGATCAGCATGAATCTTAAACATTATCTATATTTCATCATTCTAAAATCAAACACCAAAAATCAAATTATTAAGTGGAACCATTTCCAAAAGAAGTCAGAACTGATATTTTGGCGCTTTTCCATATTTCCAAGGGCCAAAACTCACACAAGAATAATGCAATCAGCATGAAACTCAAACTTGATCTGTAAGTCATCGTTCTATAGTTGGTTTCCAAAAATGAAATCATTCGGTTGAAACATTTCCAAAAAAAACTCCGGAAAACTAAAGTGTGACTGACAGACTGACGGATGGACAGAGTGCAAACCTATAGCCCCCTTCGGCGTTGCCGGTAGGGGACTAACAAACTAACAGACCCGCGGACTCACAGACTTCTGCACATGTGATGGCAATAGCTTATCTTGACTTTGTCAAGTTAAGCTAAAAAATCAAGGGTGGCACAAAAAATCACTTTCCTGGTACTTACCAAGGCAAGCAAAAAGGTCTCCTGAACTATTTTTTATTGCTTTGCATCAAAAACATCCACTAAATGCTAAGCAAATCGTGTTCTCCATGGAATGCACACAACACAATCAATGCCAATAAACTTCTGTTGAAGTTGGACCTGTGTTCATTTTTCACAAAGCCCTCTCCCCCAGGATGGGAGGCTTCAGCGAGAAGTTCTTCCTGGATTCCAAACAGAATTGTTCAATCGGGCTGTACTGGGGTAGATAGGTTTGTAAAAAGTTAAACAATTCTCCCTGTGAGAACAGATACAGTATGCAAAAGTGAAATAATATTAGAGATAATATAACAAATAATATGATTTTGGAGTTGACTGCCACTTCCTGATGGCCCAAAGGAATTATTAGTAGCCAGACTCACCATGAACTGATCAAAGATAGTAAATTTATTTTTTTGAGGATTCAAGATCAAAGGGAGGCTTTAAAATACCGCTTCTGTTTTATATTTCACAAAGGGGCTGTTTGAGATGTCAAAAACGACTGAAAATAGGCACTCAAAAAATGCTTTCATGGGGTTCAAATTGCACACGGTGCGCAAAAATTGCCTGCATCAGATTTCCATCACTATGGAGATATGGCAAGAAACAAGCAAAACAAATCCCTTAAAAATCAAAGGTGTTTGTTAGAAAAATTTATAAGTACCTTGTTTGCTGAATGACAATGGATGCAATTCGTATACTTGAGCAAGTACCAAGTTTATCTCAAGTGAGCTAATAGTGGTACTCTGACAACTGATAAACACTTTGAAATAAGCTTTGACAAGAATGTTTCAATGAAGGGATCATAAAGAGGTTTTTGTGGAAGAAAAACAATGAACAGAAAAAACACTGCTTGTAACACCTTTATTTGGTTTTAAGCTCATTTCCAGCATCTGTGGCTACACCATGTCTGCAACACAATTATAAGTCTCGTTTAGCCAATGTTGCATGCTTTAGAGGGCTCTCAACCCACTCATTGGTAACTTAAAACTATTATTCATTGGTTTTGTCACTTTCAGCATCTACAATATCATGATCGCAACACATGCATAAAGTCAAGTCAAATCAATCATTTGGAGACCAATATTGCCACTGCGGAAGACTACCACTGCAGACATTAGCTACAAGGTCCAATTTTACCAATGAAACAGAACTTGCATACTTCAGTGAATAATCACTGCACCACTTGCTGGCATTTCCATCTGGATGTACTTTTTGTTAACAGTAAAATGGTAATATAATTTTGTGCATTGAACCGAATCCCAAAGTCAAATCAAGCAGATTTCAAATCAAATCAAATCCCAAATTGAATGTCCCAGATCTTGAAGTTGTAAATGTTGCATCTTCTTACAACCATAAACATTGTCAGTCTGCACTTAACCCTTTACCCAAGGAAACGGCCAAAACCTGCCAGCGCTATTCTAAATGAAAGTGTCAATGACACTGTAGCTCAACTTGTCAAGACAAAGACATGTACATGTATAGTATGTGACACAGCAATGACAAACATCTAGATAATGACCTGATAACAAAGGTACATATAAAGTATTGTAACGGTCTGTACATAAATACTGACCATTGCCTGTAACAAATGTATAGGTAAAGTATTGTAAAGGTGGGTGACAGTCAGATGCTAAACTAGAAAAGAAATCTTGGAGTCCCAGAGTGGGTCTGACTAACCCCAATATATTTGTTCTCATAGCACAGTGATAACAAAGGCACCCCAACACACACTCATTCCTGTCCCAAGGTGAAAACAAAGGTACCCAAGAAGTTTCGTGAAGATCAGTTCACAAATATGAGCTGTGTAGAAGTTGTGACAAAAAACTGACTGGACCTAATTTCGGTACAAAATGGCCACTGGCAGCCATCTTGAATTTTGGACCGCACCCAGAAACACTCGTTCTCGTCCCAAGGTGATAACAAAGGTACCCAAGAAGTTTTGTGAAGATCAGTTCATAAATACAGCCTCTAGCCCGAGCCGTATTGACATGTGCACTTACAGTGTATAAGTAGCACTGAATAAATCAAAGTTCATCTAATTTGCATAATTTCTGCACGAGAAAAAAACCCATACTATATGTGATGTATTCTATGTTACTAAACATTCATACAAAAATTTATTCAAATCAGAACTTTCATACAGAAGTTCTGTACAAAAGACTGATTGCACTAATTTTGGTACAAAATGGCTGCTGGTGGACATCTTGAATTTTGGACCACACCCAAAAACACTCGTTCTCATCCCACGGTGATAACAAAGGTATCCAAGACGTTTCGTAAAGATCGGTTCATAAATACGGCCTCTAGCCTGAGCCGTATAGAAGTTGTGTACAAAAAACTGATTAGACATAATTTCGGTACAAAATGGCCACTGGCAGCCATCTTGAATTTTGGACCACACTCAGAAACACTCGTTCTCATCCCAAGGTGATAACAAAGGCACCCAAGACGTTTCGTGAAGATCGGTTCATAAATACAGACTCTAGCCCGAGCCGTATTGACATGTGTACTTACAGTGTGTAAGTAGCACTGAAAAAATCAAAGTTCATCTAATTTGCATAATTTCTGCGCGAGAAAAAACCCTGTATTATATGTGATGTATCCCATGGTACTAAACATTCACACAAAAAATTATTCAAATCAGCGCTTTCATATGGAAGTTCTGTGCAAAAATCCGATTGCACCAAATTTTGTACAAAATGGCTGCCATCGGCCATCTTGAATTTCGGACCGGACCCAAAAACAATCGTTCTCGTCCCACGGTGATAACAAAGGTACCCAAGGAGTTTCGTAAAGATCGGTTCATAAATACGGCCTCTAGCCCGAGCCGTATTGGCATTTGCACTTACAGTGCTGAAAGTAACACCAAAAAACATCAAAGTTAGTCTAATTTGCATAATTTACGCACGAGAAAAAAACCTGTATTATATGTGATGTATCCCATGGTACTAAACATTCATACAAAAAATTATTCAAATCAGAGCTTTCATGTGGAAGTTCTGTACAAAAAAACAGATTTCTGCATCGTCGGTACAAAATGGCTGCTGGCAGCCATCTTAAATTTCGGACCGCACCCAAAAACACTCGTTCTCGTCCCACGGTCATAACAAAGGGACCCAAGAAGTTTCGTAAAGATCGGTTCATAAATACGGCCTCTAGCCCGAGCCGTATCCAATTGTTGACGGACAGATGGACAGACGGCCAGACGGACGACGGGCCATGGCATAAGCTCAAATTTGGCTTCGCCAAAGTTGAGCTAAAAATCGGCAATTAATTTTCCGTATTTTTTTCATTTTTTGTCTCAAAAACATACGTTATGACCTCTCGTTGGAATGAGCTGGTCAAGATCGTTCCAATGAGGGGTCATAACCTATGTTTTTGAGACAAAAAATTTTAAAAAATTAGTTATTCAAGAATATTTTTGCAAGTGTCTGCTTTTCATATTAGGGTAAAGGGTTGAGCATGCTATCCAATGGCAACTCATCAGTTTGCATAAGCCTGTCAAAATAGCAGGATATTCCAGACAAGGAACAAAGTGGTTTTGTGAAAGCACCTTGAACTCTTCATCTATGATCAGGTCTCCTGTACAGGATGATACAGTTAAAACTAGAAGTCCTGTCATGAACTGTGTGCTTATCTAGGCTTAATTGCGCGTAGGAATTGCGCGCAATTGCCATATCGAATGGCATCCAAAGCACGGCAGGTTCTCCTGGTTACTCATAGCAAACACAGACAATGTTTTTGCCAATGGACCTCCTGTGCTTGTGCACAGGCCATATGTACAGAATTTGTGGCCTTACTGTGGTCATAACGCGCAGATCGACGTGCTATTTGTGCGCATTTCATGACAGGACTTCTAGTTTTAACTGTAGACGAAGAGTTCAAGAGAAGACATTTGGTAGGATTTTGAGGACACCTTAGCGATTTAAAAATTAAAAATAATACGAACCCCCTGAACACGGCATGAATCAAACTGAATAGAATCATAGGGATGATTTTGAATCCAATCGAATATTGAAGCTTCAGCAGTGACCTAATATAAAGAGTGGATATTTCTTTTTTAAATGCTGTTTCAGGTCCCATATTTTGGCATAATGGCCAACCGTGATCACAACATGGAGATGAAGTGAAGATTAGTCAATCAATGCACCACCAGAGTGAATTTTCCACCTGTTTAATACTTATTCTGTGGAGAACTAGCACAAACATATATATGTCTTTACACAGAATTTGAGTCTTTTCTTTTGTCAGGTGGAAACTCCACTTTGTAGGTGTTTTATGTGATAATCAGTCTCTCCATGTACTGATATAATATTGGGAAAATCTGCCGGATAAAGCTTGAAAAAAAACAAGATTGTAACTAGTTCAACACATGTGAAGATGGATAAACATTTTCTTCAAGATTGAGGTAAGGGGAGTATTTGTTGGCAAGTGGTCAGTAAATGTAGTGGCTTGGCCCTATAGACTTGACTCTAATGAGTTATTTTATTCAAATCCCTTAAGCCTTCCCCTTGAAAAATGTAACAAACTTTTTCTAATGTCAGTTCATTTTGACACATTCTCTTGAACTAGCCGCACTTGAATCTTTCAAAGTCAACATCAACCAGTTGTCAATGAGTGCAAGTAAACACGAGGCTTTCTATCAAGATTTTTTTTCAGTGTACTATAAACGAGACATTCAGTTAGCACTCTTTACTCAAAGCGCACGATATCAAAGTTTATTTTACTTATTTTTTTTCCTAATTTTTCAAAACTGTAGACAAAACCACATCATGTGACCCCCTCATTGGAACAAGCTTAGCAAGCTCCTTCCAAGGAGGGGTCACATATGGTTTTCTCGCAATTTTAAAAAAAAAATTTTTTTTTTATTTGCTCAATTTGTTAATTACACATGTGGATGTGGCTGTTTCATAAGGAAAAAGGATGATGTAACAGCCTTTTGACATTTTTGGCATGATAGTTTATATTTACTGGTGTTTAACCTGTAAGTCCCCATACCGCCACAAACTGCCCCTTTTATATGACTCAATGAAAGTGTCAATGACAGTTCAACTTGTTAAGATATATACATGTATAGTATGTGACACAGCAATGACAAACATCTAGGTAATGACCTGATAACAAAGGTGCATATAAAGTATTGTAACGGTCTGTACATAAATACTGACCGTAGCCTGTAACAAATGTATAGGTAAAGTATTGTAAAGGTGGGCGACAGTCAGATGCTAAACTAGAAAAGAAATCTTTCAGTCCCAGAGTGGGTCTGACTGAACCCCAAAATATTTGTTCTCATAGCACAGTGATAACAAAGGCACCACAAAACCCACTCGTTCATGTCCCAAGGTGAAAACAAGAAGCTTCATGAAGATCAGTTCACAAGTACGAGCCGTATAGAAGTTGTGACAAAAAAATGATTGGACCTGATTTCGGTACAAAATGGCCACTGGCAGCCATCTTGAAGTTTGGACCGCACCAAGAAATACTCGTTCTCGTCCCAAGGTGATAACAGAGGTACCCAAGAAGTTTCGTGAAGATCGGTTCATAAATACAGCCTCTAGCCCGAGCCGTATTGACATGTGCACTTACTGTGTACAAGTAGTACTGAATAAATTAAAGTTCTTTTAATTTGAATAATTTCTGCACGAGAAAAAAACCTGTTCTATATGTGATGTATTCTATGTTACTAAACATTCATACAAAAATTTATTCAAATCAGAACTTTCATACAGAAGTTCTGTACAAAAAACTGATTGCACTAATTTTGGCACAAAATGGCTGCTGGTGGCCATCTTGAATTTCGGACCACACCCCAAAACACTCGTTCTCATCCCACAGTGATAACAGAGGTACTCAACAAGTTTCGTAAAGATCGGTTCATAAATACGGCCCCTAGCCTGAGCCGTATAGAAGTTGTGTACAAAAATAGGCCGATGAAATCGTCAGAATTGTACCCAAACGCGCAATTAGTAGAAAGCTGTATGACGGAGGGCCACCACGGATGCTGACATACACCATACAAGGTATGGTTACATATATGGATTGGAGGAGTGTCTAATTTGATGGATAAAGGGTCAATATCTCCGGATCAAATTATCAGATTTACATAAAAAACTATACAGCACAGCACATCAGTAACCTGAATAAATATATAAAGTTACATGACAATCGGATTGATATTTTTTGAGTTATCTCATGCCAAAGGGATTGGAGGAATTTTCAATTTGAAGGATAAAGGGTTAATATCTCGGGATCAAATCATCAGATTTACACCAAAAACTGTACAGCTCGGCACATCAGTAACCTGAACACAAATATAAAGTAACTAGACAATCCAAGCAATATTTTTCAAGTTATCGAATGCCAAAAGGATTGGGGGAATTTTCAATTTGAAGGATAAAGGGTTAATATCTCAGGATCAAATTATCCGATTTACACCAAAAACTATACAGCTCGGCACAACAGAAACCTGAACACAAATATAAAGTAACTTGACAATCCAAGCAATATTTTTCAAGTTATCGAATGACAAAGAAATGGATACGGACGCCGGATGGACAGATGGACAGACGAATGGACAAAGGATGGACAAACGACGGATGGTCACCCCGGATGCCGGCATTATGTGTACCATACATAGTATAGGTACACATAAAAAACTGATTAGACCTAATTTCGGTAGAAAATGGCCACTGGCAGCCATCTTGAATTTTGGTCTCAAGGTGATAACAAAGGTACCCAAGCTGTTTTGTGAAGATCGGTTCATAAATACAGACTCTAGCCCGAGCCGTATCAACATATGTACTTAATGTGTGAAAGTAGCACTGAAAAAATCAAAGTTCATCTAATTTGCCTAATTTTCTGCATGAGAAAAAAACCCATATTATATGTGATGTGTCCCATGGTACTAAACATTCACACGAAAAATTATTCAAATCAGCGCTTTCATATGGAAGTTCTGTGCAAAAATCTGATTGCGCCTAATTTTGTACAAAATGGCTGCCATCGGCCATCTTGAATTTCGGATCAGACCCAAAAACACTCCTCATGCCACGGTGACACCAAAGGTGCCCCAGGCCTGGTGTTTTCAGGAGAGCAATTTATTCGCTCGCCTACTGCTCGCCTTAAAAAAATTAAGGAGAGCGAAAACTAGCCCTCCTGGCCTTAGAAAATAATTATCACCATAACAGTCTATTCCTAAAACCCACATCTTTTCAAATCTCTGCTACATGTATGTTAGTGGTGTCTGTAAGTCGGCCACACTGCACTTCCCACACCTCCGGGCCTTGTCGAGGCCCGGACGTGTGAAAGGGGCAGTGCAGCAGTCTCACAGTCACTATCTTGTTAGAAGCACCAAATAATAAGTGCATTTTGCCACTTATAGCTTTTGTAAGCTTGAGATCTAATCGCTCCCCTTGGCCATGCGAAGAGAGCGATTTTTAGCCCTCCTGCATTTTTAAGAACACCAGGCCTGGTACCCAAGAAGTTTTGTAATGAGCGGTTCATAAATACGGCCACTAGCCCGAGGCGTATTGGCATTTGCACTTACAGTGCAGAAAGTAACACTAAATACATCAAAGTTAGTCTAATTTGCATAATTTATGCACGAGAAAAAAACCTGTATTATATGTGATGTATCCCATGGTACTAAACATCCATACAAAATATTATTCAAATCAGAGCTTTCATATGGAAGTTCTGCGCAAAAATCTGATTGCACCTAATTTTGTAAAAAAGAGCTGCCAGCGGCCAACTTGAATTTCGGATCGGACCCCAAAACACTCTTCCCATGGCCATAACAAAGGTACCCAAGAAGTAAAGATCGGTTCATAAATACGGCCTCTAGCCTGAGCTGTATTAAATTGTTGATGGACAGATGGCCAGACGGAAAGACAGACGACGGGCGACTGGCCATGGCATAAGTTCAAATTTGACTTACGTCAAAGTTGAGCTAAAAACGCAAGTGTATTCTTCCTTGAGAAGAAAGGACGCACTTACAGTTAAAACTAGAAGTCCTGTTACGAACTGTGTGCTTATCTTGGCTTAATTGAAAAAAGGAATTGCGCGCAATTGCAATATCGAATGGCATCCAAAGCCCGGCAGGTTCTCCTGGTTACTCATAGCAAACACAGGCAATGTTTCTGCCAATGGACCTCCAGGTCCTTTGGCTGAAACATTGCTTGTGCACATGCCATATGTACAAAATTTGATAGCCTTACTGTGGTCCTAACGCGTAGATTAACGTGCAGATCGACATGCAATTTGTGCGTATTTCATGACAGAACTTCTAGTTTTAACTGTATCTTGACGGTGCTTTTACATCACTGTTGGCTGAGGAAACACTGTTAAGTTATCTGTAGGTATATAAATGAATATACTGTCGTTGTTAACATAAAAATGAATCTGAAGACTTAAAGCATTAACTAGCTGAGTGCTGGAAGACCATTTTGGGGATTTATTTAGATGTATAGGTACTTCATCCTACAGGCTTCATGTTCTGTGGATGCATTTCATATTATCCTATAAGAGAAAATATTTAGTCTGCATGGATTTGATCAAAGGTACTATCTCTCCCTTAAATTGTAATAAGGCAAAGGCATGTGACAAAAATTGGGCAAAAAACTTTTAGCACTCTGCCTGTTGTTACCTAAGGTTAGAACATACCCAACATTTAAATCCCCCCCACCCCCCCCAAAAAAAATAGCGATGGTAAATGCAGTGCCCAAATAATGTGACGTTGTCCAAATTATGTAGTATTTCAAGAATTCAAACTTTTGCAGTGTTTTCAGCGAGATATAGTTCAGTCAAGTTTTCCTAGAGATATGCAAGATAATTTAGGTTTAGGGCCTACAACATTGCAACAGGTAAACAAGTTTATAAAACCACAGAGTTTGTAAGTGAAAAGTATTCTGCATTCACAGTGTCATACACAACATTGTCAATGCTGTTTGCTTTTCACTGTTCCTCAATTTCAAACACTTTCGTGGAAACTTTGTGATTAAGAAGACATTTTTAAAGGCCTTGACATTTTTCAAGGACTCACAACTGGCCTAAATAAATAATTTGCCACTTTTATCAAGGTATCAACATATTTCAACAGAGCTCAGAATTAAGACTTATTTATTTACTGTCATTTATTTATTGGTGTTTTAGGACACATATTTCTGCACAATGGCTAATTGTGACCATAACATGGAAACAGTAAAATTTAATCAATCGTTTATAAGCATGTTGCCTATTTTAGTGGACTTCCATCGCAAACATTGGTGACTAGGTCCTATTTTAGCAGTAAAACATAAAATTGTTTACCACAGTAAACAAGCACTGCTTCCCTACCCAGGGTTTCCCCAGGAACTCAAGAAACTTATTTATTGGACTGTAACCCCGGCACACTGATGACTAAATAACACAAAATAATGCAACTAGGAATTTAACCAATTCAATCTTTATGGATCAGGATCATTGAGGTCTGTCAAACAAGGCTGAATTGGTTAACTGATAAAGTGCTAAAAAATTTTCAAAGGTGATTTGTAACGCAAGTATTTTTCTTTTCAAGGGTACCATGCTATAAGCAAAATGAGCCCCAGTTTAGTGATATTTTGTTCATAATTGTTGTTACAATTTATTGGACAGTGCCTCTTGCTACTCTCCAATGAATTGTAAAAAAAATAATTTTAAACATTTTTTGTGTTTCAACAGCTGTGAAAACCAAGGTAATGAATACTGTGTGCAGCCACTAAAGAGGCTTTCAGCACTTTTCAGTTGAGCCCTGATAGTGACTTCTAGCACTCAACCACATACATACTTGAATTATGGGAAAAATCACAACTTGAAATTTAGGTATTTCAATTTTAGAGTGTAGAGTGTTAATGTCACTTTCTGCATCTATGGTTATTTATTTATTGGGGTTTTAATGATACTTTTGACAGCCAGGGTCACCTCGTGTCCGACAGTTTTATGGGTGGAGGAAGCTGGAGTGACTGTCAGATTCCCAGCGTACTAACTCCACACAAGCAGGATTAGCATTGGTTGATGACAAGTGCATCATCGACATGCAGTACACCTTAGTACACAGCACCACCGTGCCCCCACGTGGGCAATCGGGATTATGAGCCTTGACCAAGGACACAATTCAGTTACCCCTGGCAGGGATCAAACTGTGTGCCTTTCAGTTTGAAGTCCAATCACTCCAATGCTGTAACCATTGAGCCACCACACTCCCACATCTATGGTTACATCATGACTGCAATAAAGTATAAAGTCAAGCTTTAATAGACAATTATTTATACCAATGCCGTCCATTTAAGAAGACTTCCCACAAAGACATTCATTATCAGATTCTATTTTACCAGTAAGGCCTAAAAAAAAAACATTTGTTTCCGCTCACACGACCGACCCTATTTTAAATCTTTGAGTCTTGGCATTTTATTGAAATAACAGAAAAGTAAAAAAAAGGACGGTGCTTTTCTAAATCGCAGTGCATAAATTGATTGTCAAAATTATAATTTTATTGAGAAACACAAAAAATAAACTATTTTATATAAAAGCCTATCGAGCCATGGAACTTGGAAAGTTGTATCCAAATGTCATGTGTGGGAACTGTGAGGAAAGCCTAGCATGTATTTTGGGCTAATACAGTACCTGTAATTCTAGCTTAAAACAAAACAATGGTGACTGACAATATGCTATTCGTGATGATTTTTTGAAAAATGTCTTCACAGTGAAAAAATTAAAGTCATACGAAGCTTGAATGTTTCCATGACGAAGGAAGAAATTTTTTTGTATGATTCACAAAGATAATTCAGATGCGCCGACTGTTGAATATTGGAGAAGTGCTCGGATTTGTTCCGATGACGGGAAGGACATGGCATTGTAAGTACTCAAAGACAATTTTTAACTTTGTATCTGAGTTTAATGTTTCTTTATTACATACAGAGAGGCCTAATTATGTTGATAAGGTCATAAATTGGGTGAAGGGAACTGCATTCTGGAAAAATATAAAAATAAAAAAACAAATAAAAATAAAAGTTCTTTCCACATACCGACCCTATTTTTTTTTTCAGTCCGTTAGCTGAAACAAATGTCTTTTTTTTTTTAGGCCTAAAGCAGAACTTGCTTACCACAGCAAACAAGAACTACACTACTTCTTAGGAGATCCAGAACTGAGATAATTACTCACAACTTAATACCCCTTCAACTGTACATATTTATCAAATATTCATGAAGATACAGATAAAACATTCCAGGAATGAAATCAAATGAAGTAATCCTAAAAAAGATTGTCTTCTCTTGTTACATTTACTGTGAGTATTATTTTAGTTAGGTCATTAAACTAAGTTGCCTTTTTATCTAAGTCTAACATTTCCATCTTTTTCATGATAGTCTGAAGAAGCTATTTATTTGACTGTGAATGAATCTATGAAAACAAAACATGGGCCAAAAATCACTCTACACCATTTCCTTTCACTCAATCGTATTAACCCACAGTAAAAAAGCATATTGCAGACAAAAGGTTTGTAATCACTAAAGCATTACTTTCTCTATCCATGGGCAAGTAATCTGGTGCTGACAGTTAATCCTTTACCCAACGTAACGGCCCAAACCGGCCAGCACAATTCACAAAAATCGCCAATTAATTTTCATTCTTTGTCTCAAAATTGAAAAACATAGACCCCTCTTTGGAATGAGCAAGTTCCAATGAGGGGTCGTAACCTCTGTTTTTGAGACAAAAAATGAAAAAAATTTGTTTGCAAGTGCCATCTGCTTTTCATGTTAAGTAAAGGGTTAAATAAATGGGTCAAGATTTCATGAATAAACATTTCAAAACTTGCAAAATTAATATCTAATCAAGAAAAACAAACAAAAACAGTTTCTCTGAGATTCAATGTTTGCAACTCAAATTATCAACAGGTGGAATTCTACAGTGCCATGTGGAGGAAAGTGAACCAAGAATTCAAAAATTAAACGAGACTTACCTGTAAGGTGAGTTTTGATTGTAATTCTACCGACTCATGTGGACTAAGGAGGCAAAGCGAGATAAGCGCATGTGCACGGACGTCCTATTCACCGCATGAGGTCTTGTGGTCACTATCGATGGGTTGGGTAAACGTTTTTGTGAAAGAATGTGGGCGGGCGCTTAGCCTCCTTAGTCTACATGAGTCGGTAGAATTACAATCAAAACTCATCTTACAGGTCAGTCTCGTTTAATTTTTGAATTCTACCTCCCATTCCGACCTAAGGAGGCTACGTGCGACTTCAAAGCCCATAAGACCAAACTGAGAGTCTGATCAAACATGCAACTCTTATATGTATATGGTCTAAAAGTAAACAGAATTCACATACCTCTCTACTTCGCTGCCAACACACAGTCAGCGAATCCTTTTGATTTCTGTGTTGGTTTGCAGTAAAATGTTGAAGAATTTGACCATCCTGCAGATGCCATGATGGTGTTGATGTCACATTTCCTGTGCAAAGCTATACTGGTGGAAGCAGCATGCAAACTATGTGGTTTGAACACTGTCGTATCTATGCCTGCCTTTAGCATAACGGTTCGGATCCAGCGAGCTACAGTATCTTTTGAAACCCACAGATATGGTTTGCAAAAACTAATAAAAAGTCTCTTGTCATTACGAAAAGGCTGAGTTCGTTTAATATAAGCATCTAAATACGTGACCACACACAAGTGTCTATCCGCTGGGAAAGATTGCAGTTTTAGCAAAGGTTGCACTCTTCCTGGAGCTGATTGTTTTATCAAGTCATGGATGTGAAATGTGTAAGAGCTCTTTCCCCGTACCATGTAGTCACAATTAATAAAAGTAATAGTTTGACATCTCTGTCCAGTAACCAGCATGCATACAGTACTGTGATCACAAAACCGGACACTAAATAGCGGCAGGTTCTCGATGCGGTCGCAATCGAGGTGACAGACAAGAAAAAAAAACTTATCGACAGAATAAGCACGGCTAAAGCGAAACACAATCTCCATTCTACGGATTTGATTTTCGTCGAGATTTTTCACGAACATTGACAGCACCGCGATTTTCTCGGAGGGAACTGTATATGTACAAATGCAACCGGTTTGCAATGTAAATGTGCATGTAGACCTAACCAATGTATCGAGTTGTTAGTTATGTATTCTAAAAAATGGGTTAAATTCAACACTTCCCAGACGTTGCGATTGCCCACACCCCAACATTAATCATAACATAAATTCATAATCGTAGATTTATCTGAATTTGAAAATCGTGATAAACATGGACTTGAGGCAGAAACCCCACCCCCCCCCCCCCCCCACGATGTCTTTCACCACTCCCTCTCTTTTTGTTGTCCCTCCACTCTGACATTGTGTAGGCAGCGCCCTCCAATCTCAACTTAATTTGTACTTTCCGTTTCAGTTTCACGCATTTCACCACAATCTGTCATTTGGGGTGAATACAATATCGTTGTTTCCAACTATTCTCTCTGATAGAAATTCAGAGTTTTGTTGGTTGTTGGGATCTTAAATAATATGAAAGTGTCAATGACACTGTAGCTCAACTTGTTAAGACATGTACATGTACAGTATGTGACACAGCAATGATAAACATCTAGGTAATGACCTGATAACAAAGGTACATTTAAGTATTGTAACGGTCTGTACATAAATACTGACCATAGCCTGTAACAAATGAATAGGTAAAGTATTGTAAAGGTGGGCGACAGTCAGATACTAAACTAGAAAAGAAATCTTAGTCCCAGAGTGGGTCTGACTGAAGCCAAAAATATTTGTTCTCATAGCACAGTGTTAACAAAGGCACCCCAAAACACACTCGTTCCTGTCCCAAGGTGAAAACAAAGGTACCCAAGAAGTTTTGTGAAGATCAGTTCATAAATACGAGCCGTATAGAAGTTGTGACAAAAAACTGATTGGACCTAATTTCGGTACAAAATGGCCACTGGCAGCCATCTTGAATTTTGGACCGCACCCAGAAACACTCGTTCTCGTCCAAAGGTGATAACAAAGGTACCCAAGAAGTTTTGTGAAGATCAGTTCATAAATATGGCCTCTAGCCAGAGCATATTGAAATGTGCACTTACTGTGTATAAGTAGCACTGAATAAATCAAAGTTTCTCTCATTGGTTGCGGGCGGCCATCTTGAAATTTTGGACTGCACCCAAAAACACTCGATCGGTTCATAAATACAGCCTCCAGCCCGAGCTGTATTAACATGTGCACTTACAGTGTATAAGCATCACCGAATAAATCAAAGTTCATCTAATTTGCATAATTTCTGCATGAAAATTTTGGTCCTAACTTTTGGCGCCCCTCTAGACCCCCACCCGATACTTTTTTAAACCTCACCATTAGATTCCTGATAAAAACGTACCCCCAGTAGACCCCTTTGAAGACATATATCGGTAAAAAGAATTGGGTCATAACTTTTGGTGCCCCTACACCCCCACCCCAAACTTTTTTGAACCTGACGATGACCTCCGCCATAAAAAAGTACTCCTAGTAGACCCATTTTGGACGCATACACCTCCCCTCCCGAGTGATGCAACGCCCTTGCCCCCCCCCCCCCCCCCCCCCCCCCACGACAAAAAAACACTCATGTAGTGGAGTTTCCACTCACACAGTGTGCTCAGGTTCTGTGAAAAAAGCTTACAGCACACTGGAGACATACTTCAACTTGATCGACTTCAGAATTCGTTTCAAAGCCTCTAGACCAAATTCAGATAAAAAAAAATTTTGCACCAACCCTCACTTTTGAAAATGGAAGTAGTTTTAATCATTTAATTATTTGTTAACCCTTGGCTGCATTCAATGGTAGGTTAAACAGATAGTTCTGTAAAAAGCTCAGCCAAGTCTAATTGAAAAAAATCTATTTTTTTTGCATCAACTTAATTATAGCTCAGGTCGTGAGCTCTCGATCACCCGAGCACGTTCCAATTATGAGGCTACAGACATGTTTTTTTCAGGAAATCATTTTTAAAAAATAATTGAATCTGCCTAGGGATCGGGCCATCACTTTCTGAATTAAAAAAAAACAAAAATTAAGCCTATATGATTTCATTTTCACTTTAACCGAAACTCGGGGCAAAGTTGGCCTGTTTGGCTACACCAAACTATATTCTTATCCTGCTGAAACCTTCATGACATTCATTAGTGGACCTGGACCTTCTCTTAGCTACCAGGGATTTAGCAAGGTACCATATAGGCTATGTTTCCATAAAATAAAAGATGGGTGGAGTTAAGACTGTAGGCTTAATACTTTTCGTTCTCAGTTTGATGCGCTGAGGATTTACCCGCACAGATCAGGTCTATTCTTGTGATAGTGCTGACTTGTTCACATCCATTTACATCTCCGCATACTTTTCTTTCAAAATTTTTACTTTGTCAATTTGAAAAGGGGGGTGGGGGGGGGGTGGGGGGGCTCAGAAAATATCTTCAGGTTTGTAACTCAACTGGATTTTGTTGTTTTAATTGCGACATACGAATACATCGAACAAATCTTAGAATCTACGATCCGTTCATGCCAAACTTCGAGGTTTTCAGTCGAGGAATACATGTAACAAATCATCTCACAATGTATTGGTGTTTCCGTTGCAATTTTCTCTCGATTCTACCTAAATTTTGTCTCCATTCTTTCTCCATTCTGCCGTGTTTTATCGACAGAACCGCGATTCTCAATCGCGACGGAACTGAAGCCAGATCGAAAGCCGATCGACTAAAATACCACTTTTGTGATCACAGAACTGTAAGACCACTGTTTTTAGAGTCAATTGTTTCAAACTTAAACATTTTGCTGGTGACAATTTTTTCAAGTTGGTTAGTAAAATATCTACATCCCAGATATCTTTATATCTGGCTACAACAGGCCTTTTCACAAAAGTGCCTCTGAGAAATCGCCGTATTAACGAACGTTCTCCCACAACTGGGATAAGGCAGAGCGTGCAGTGTTGATAGCACTGTAGTAGTAATCCACTTTGGAAAAGATGTGTTAGGAATTCAATGATGTTGTTCACAGTCAGAGACATGGTACTGAAATTTTGTTGTTTGGAAAATCTGTATTGCGAAATTGAACTTTTTCTCCATGATGAAAAGATGATATCTTGAGCTGCTGATGAAATTCCCGTCAGTAGGATGTTCTCCCTGATAAGAGACAGGCCATCAAGATCATTTTTCCCTCGAGTGGATGTTTCGCTGCTTGGTCGAATGGCAGCTTCAAAATGTTTTGGGCAGCAAAACTGGCAGATGTATTAGCAGTGATATCAACACTGGAAACCAAAAAGGTACGATAAGAATCGCTTTGCTCTGGTCGTTCCGTTACTTTTGTGAGCGCTTGTGGGATAAGGCTAAATGGAGGAAAAAGATATAGAAATTTATTAGCCCAGTTTAAAGTAAAGGCATTTACAACCAGAGCACCTGGATCTGGTTGCCTCGAAACATATGGTTCACATTGGAAATTCGATCGTGATGCAAACATATCAATATTGGGTAAGCCCCATTTCTTAACGATCTCTGAAAATATTTTTGGCTCCAGTTTCCATTCCGTTCTCCTGTTTGTTCAACTGCTTAATCTGTCAGCCTCCACATTACTTTTACCAGCAATATGCGTTGCCGACAATCAAATTTTCTTGGGAACACACCAGTTCCAGATTTCTCTAGCCATAAAAAAAATTACAGGTACATGAGTGGGCCCCCCCCCCCCCCCCCCCCCCCATGTTATTGATATAAGCTACGGCTGTGACATTATCCATCTGAAGCTGTATATGTGAATCAGAAATTTCATGACAAAGGGCCTGCAAACCAAAGTATGCTGCTTTCAATTCTAAATAATTAATAAGAAATTTTTCTTCCTCTAAATTCCATCTGCCCCCTGCAGTCCTATCTTTCCAAACAACACCCCAGCCCGAGCCAGATGCATCTGTTTAGATTATTATTTGTGGATTCCCATGAGAAATATGACGGGGCTTTGGAAAGCATGCATTAACCACCAGGTAATATCGCATTTGGCATCCTCAGACTGTGTACATGTAGCATCAAAATTACCATTAGCCTGCACAAGTGCTTCATTTTTCTCCATTTTATATGTCGATAATGTAAAGCTCCATATTCGACTCCTGGACAATAAGAGGCCATGAGGCCAATGAGTTTGGCTATGTGGCGAATGGAAGGTGCAGAAAGAGCCAAAATGTTCCTCCCTAAAGTTAATTTCTCATTCTTTTCTGTACTGATAGAAACTGTCATGTTCGTAGAATCAAGTATAAACCCCAAATGTTCTATTACCTGTGTGGGTATTGTAACAGATTTTTCATATGAAATATAGAACCCAAGCTTCTGAAGCAGGTCACAAGTGCCATCTACATTAAGCTTACAATCATTACGTTCTGTT
The DNA here is from genome assembly GCA_031216915.1 of Pictodentalium vernedei. Lineage (NCBI taxonomy): Eukaryota > Metazoa > Mollusca > Scaphopoda > Dentaliida > Dentaliidae > Pictodentalium > Pictodentalium vernedei. The sequence goes on from CM062297.1 coordinate 740,555,319, forward strand.
GCTGTTAAAAAGAAATCATCCAGATAACCACTCGATAGAAAACCTTGGGCCCTCAATTTTGCAAATACAGGTTTTAACAATTGCACATGCCAGGTCATTCGGAAGGACAGTAAATTGATAGAAAGTTGAATGATACTTGAACTTTACATATTTTCTATAGCTTTTGTGCACCGGTACTGAATAATATGCATCCATTAGGTCAACTGATGCCATAAAGCAATTTGGTCTCATCAATTCTATGCAAGACTGCAATGTATCCAATTTCAAATGCTGATATTTTAGAAATTTGTTGAAATTTTTCAAATTCAAAATTAGCGAAAAGATCCGGATTTCTTGGGACGGAGAAAAATATTAGATATAAAATCTCCATCTTCCTTTATCCATTTTTCAATGATTCCTTTATCTGCAAAATCATGTATCTGAACTTGAATGGCTGATTTCTAATGAGCTTGAAATTGAATTTCTTTAGATTCAACAGGCTGAAAAGGCTGTTCATCTTGTTCAAATGTACAGCCTTTTTATGAGGAAAAGAAGCCATGGATCACTACTTAAAGATTGCAACATATATACTTAAACTTAACATTTCCAGCTATAAAAGTATTTACATTTGTGCTATATACAGGGTTACTACTGCCAGTCGTGCTATTTGTTACTGTTTCTTGCAGTCGTTTTTGTATGCATTCATGCCCTTGTTCTGGAACCCAGCTGATGTGTTGTTCTTGGAGTATGGGTATCGTTGGCGGTACCCTGTTCGCTGGCCTTAAAAAGGAAATTTGCGCTGTCCAGATGTGCCCATACAGGGTTGATAGGGCTGATGTCTGACTGTTGTTCTTGGCTTAGTAACCTTGGTGGTGAGCCGCTTTGTTTCAGACAGGTCTTTAACAGTTTGTGCCAAATCATTCCCAAACAGTTGTGTGCCAATAGGGTCCCGTTCCTTGCAAAGGGATTTATATTCGTCACTAAGATCTGGCTTGAACAGCATTTTTCTCTTTACATCCAAGTGATGGCTTGAGTCGGCTAAGAGCCCAACAGCATCTGATAGGCTCCTCATAACTTCATGGGGGTCAGGTGTTTCACCCCTCCCTCCTTCACCTTCAACAAAAGCATTTAGCAGATTGATAACTATGGTAGTGCTGGGCGGTTTGCCGATATACCGACTTAGCCGGTTTGAAAAGCAATACCGTTAGTGATATCGTCGTCTTCAAAAAAAACGAAATATCGCGAACGTCGTTGGCAAGCACCCATCATTTGATGAAAAGGTGCAAAACTTTGTGAATACGTCTCTGTATTGCCATGTAATGGCAAGCTGTTTGTGAGAAAGTCGAAAATTACTTCACTCAGGTTTTTTTTTTACCGATGACGGCGATGAGAGAGGTTGAATCCGGCCCCATTGGCCATTCCCAATCAAAAATAGTCACTTCCCCACCCCCCCACCCCCCCAATTTGCTCCCAAACATTCCCAATTAACTCTGGTTTGGAATTCATTTCTGTGTGACCAATCGCTTATTTTTAAGTGTCGTGTTGATTTATTCGCTGTCTCCCCCCCCCCCCCCCCTCCACGCTTGGTTTTTTGTGTTCAGCTTGATTTTATTTGAAACAGTATGAGGGTATGGGCGAACCGCAAATGGCCGACAATTGCTGTCAATCAAATAATGTATACGCCTTTGCATATGACGTCAAACTCGTGTTTGCAATTTACATTCAGCACTTGCGTTCAACGCTTGAATGCTTTGGAACTTGTGAAGTTATGTTGGGCGAAAAGAATTAAGTAATTAAAAAGACCAGGGAATTAATGAAAATCATCCTCAATTGTTTATAAAATTTTACGCCCCATGGGTAAAAATATTATGTTTTTGAGGTACAAGGTTAGGTTGTCGATTGGCATAATGAATAGCGGAAAAAAGGTTTCTATCCAATGACGGAAAGTTGGAACTTGGAAAGTGGCTGTCAGGTAAGTGATTGATTAAAATAAACAAAAGTTAAGATGATGAAACTTTGAAACAACAGTCGCAGATGAAGGCAACGAAATATGGTAATTCAAAAACCCACAGTAGAACGTTTCTGATGGGTAGTCAGTGTATTTCTGAACGCCAGTTTAGGCACCTTTGGATCAGAATCGCGCATCAGTACACGTTTTTGGAATGCCATTGGTTTGTTATCAAGAATGCCACTTGTTGGGGCAATCCTTTAACTTCAAGTTTGTCATGCCGTTTGCTTAAATGGCCGATCGGCGCCTTCCCCCAAAATATCGCGATAACATCGTGAACCGCGATATTGTTACGAAAATATCGCAGTTTTTATTTGGACCGATATCGCCCAGCACTAAACTATGGTGGTGCCCTTCAAAAGTGACCTCTGAATTTTTTGTAGAAGAATGTCCTGTGTTGTGGTAGATTTTGACACCGAGTTGAAAATTTCTGGATTTACTTTGACAACATCCAGTATCGGGCAATATTCCGGTCTCAGAATGTGATCAAAGGCGGTTTGTTTGGTGTCTTTATCCATCCCATGCTCCAGTAATTGCATTGTAAGCTTCGCCACTTGAGGGTTAATGTTAATGCCGGTCGTCTCATCCTTGTGCACAGACTTTTCCAGAATTGCGAAAATGTTGTAGTCTGTAGACACGTCTCCACCGGGGGCAGTTACATCCACTTCCGGTTCTAAATCGTCCCCTTTATCAAGATTTGACGACTGTTCCTCTGGTTCTATGCTATTATAGTTGTCCTAGGCACCCTTTAATTCTTGTACCACCGGTGCCAATTGTCCCACAGATGCAAGAAGCTGTGAAAGTCGAGTTTTAATTAAATCCAGGTCATTGTTTTTATTTTGATTCATTTCCTGGTCTGCGTGCGCACACGAAACAGATGCGCGGGTGCCCTGCACAATGTCCATTACCGGTTCACTATTCACATTTCGCGAGTTGGTGTTCTTTGTCTTGTTGTCTTTCCCAGTTTTCCGATTCCCAGTGCTCTCGGCCCTTTCATGACAAAGACTGTTCATGCCTTTAAATATGGTGTCCAGAATAGCATTCTGTGCACTCAAGTCAGCGGGGCCTCGACTTGCTTCAGACGTTGATGCCACACACGCTTCTTTCAAAGCACTAGCAGTGTTGGCTGGAGGTGATTCACACTTTGATAATGGCATTTCGCCTGTGTGATTATTAAATCCAAAAAATGACGCAGAAAAGAGTGTTAATTGATGTTGGTAACTTCTCGACGACGTTCTTGAATCCACTCCACAATGATTGAAACCAAATTTAAAACTTTTTGGAACAATATAACTATAGAAAATGAAATAAACATGCAAGTAAAAAGACTTTTAGAACTATCCACTTGCAGGAACGCTTCAAGAGGACGTCCGTGCGCATGCGCTTATCTCACGTAGCCTCCTTAGGTCGGAATGGGAGGTAGAATTTCAACCAATGTAACAGTGTCGTGATCTTGTCAAAATTCTCTGAATGCATTTGTTATTACAGTACCATACTGGTACAGGTACATGGACATTGGATAATTTTTGAATATCAGTGTCTGTTGTTTACCTATTGGTGTTTAAGGTCATTATAAGCATATGTGGCCATGAGAACTGTATGAAGACAAGGGCAACCAATCACTTATAACTGTGATGCACACTTTAGAGAACTTCCACCATATGCATTGGTGAACCTGGTTCTATTTTACCAGTAATAGTGATAGGTGGTATACGGTAAATAACATTCAGTATCATGTCAATTTCAATTTATCGTACTGAGGAAATCTTAAATACTTAAGTTTCTATATTGTAAAATATTACCGACATTAGCTGACATTAGCTAAAGAAAAAAGATCCGACAGCAGAGCATTTTCCAAAATAGATGAGTCCATGGTCTATGTCGTTCACAGCAACCTGTCATGGTCATTTGATGTAACAATGAAGCAGAGAGAAAATACCTTGGGTGGCATGCATCTGTGTTACTTCCAACAATTTGACGAAAAGCACAGTCCTTATTTGTAACATGAACTTGTCTTATCCTCACAAGACTATAAGTTGAATACGAACCTTTTGAGTCTGACTACTTTAGAAAGGTGAGCTGCAGCTGGGCATATGAATGAAAGGGTCAAAGACACTGTAGATCAACTTGTGTACGACATATACATGTATAGTATGTGACACAGCAATGACACACATCTAGGTAATGACCTGATAACAAAGGTACATGTAAAGTATTGTAAAGGTCTGTACATAAATACTGACTGTAGCCTGTAACAAATGTACCTGTAAAGTATTGTAAAGGTGGGTGACAGTTAGAAGCTAAACTAGAAGAGAAATCTCCATGGGATTTATGTTACAATGGGGATCCTTGTATGGTGGACCATAAGCCAAATGTTAGGAACTGTTTTTGGCCTGTTTGATTCAAACCCTTCTACGGTTGATTCATACTAATTAATATTTGTCCAGTCCTTCTTAAACTAGAGGTACTGTGAGCAAGCTCACAAAGTGATACCCCCCGCGCCTCAGTTGTTGCGGTTATGAGGACACAACCATAAAATGTAGCAATTGAAATGTATAAGTTAGATTATCTCCCCTTGGAAATGTCAGAACGGAATTATATTGTTTCATGCACATCTTCATATGGAGTTCTTCCATTGTGTAAAGTTTCATGAAAATTCTTCAAACGGTTTAGAAGGAGTTGCGCTTACAAGGATGGACAGACGGTATAAGTTAGATTATCTCCCCTTGGAAATGTCAGAACGGAATTATATTGCTTCAAGCACATCTTCATATGCAGTTCTTCCATAGTGTAAAGTTTCATGAAAATTCTTCAAACGGTTTAGGAGGAGTTGCGCTTATAAGGATGGACAGACGGACAGATGGATGGATGGACAGGGTGATTCCTATATATACCCCCCCCCCCCCCCCAAATTTTGTTTGCAGGGGGTATAAATATAGGTATTTGAATTTTTATCTTTAGCTCACAGGTTTTCCACGGGTGTGGATGTTTTATTTTTCTCATTGGAAATTGAAAATCAGGTTGTGTTAATGTTTACCCTCCCCAAACAACACCAGATATTAACACATGAACTTGGCTTCAACACATTTAAATATACACATCATACAAAAATTTATTGAAATCAGAACTTTCAAAAAGAAGTTCTGTACAAAAAACTGATTGCACCTAATTTCGGTACAAAATGGCCACTGGTGGCCATCTTGAATTTTGGACCGCACCCAAAAACACTCGTTCTCGTCCCACGGTGATAACAAAGGTACCCAAGAAGTATCATAAAGATCGGTTGATAAATACTGCCTGTAGCCTGAGCCATGTTGATGGATGGACAGACATCCAGATGGACGACAAGCCATGACAAAACCTCAAATTTGACTATGTCAAAGTTGATCGAAAATAAACTCATCAACTCCTTCCAAAGAATAAGAAGAATGTTACTAAGGAAACACATGCCCCCCCCCCCCCCCCTTGTGACCTTCACCTTGCAGATGCGGTGGAAACTATTATACATGACACACCTTCTGACTGTCCTTAACAGTTGTAAAAAGTTTAACAATTATACTATGATTTCGTTTCTGAGTTATGGCTGAGACACGAATATTGACCAATTTTTAGTGTGACCTTGAAATGTGATCTAGACCTTGAAGGTACGAACCCAGCTATGGTGTGTGACACATCCTCCCATGGTCCTTTATAATTGTGTGAAGTTTGATGACTGTGGCCCTAACAGTTTTCAAGTTATTGGCTCTCTTTCTCTCTCTCTCTCTCTCTCTCTCTCTCTCTCTCTCTCTCTCTCTCTCTCTCTCACACACACACACACACACTATGCCACCCGACTTAAGTCGGGGGGGGGGGGGGGCATAAAAAGTCATCAATAAATATAGAAGTTCTGTACAAAAAAAAAAAAATGATTGCACCTAATTTCGGCACAAAATGGCCAACGGTAGCCATCTTGGAATTGGGACCGAACCCCAAAACACTTGTTCTTGTCCCCGATGACAACAAAGGTACCCAAGAAGTTTTGTGAAGATCAGTTCATAAATATGGCCTCTAGCCAGAGCATATTGAAATGTGCACTTACTGTGTATAAGTAGCACTGAATAAATCAAAGTTTTTCTCATTGGTTGCGGGTGGCCATCTTGAAATTTTGGACTGCACCCAAAAACACTCAATCTTGTCCAAGGGTGATAACAAAGGTACCCAAGAAATTTCATGAAGATTGGTTCATAAATACAGCCTCTAGCCCAAGTTGTATTCACATGTGTACTAACTGTGTATTTGTAGCACTGAATAAATCAAAAGTTCACCTAATTTGCATAATTTATGCACAAGAAAAAAACCCGTATTATATGTGATGTATTCCATGTTACTAAACATTCATACAAAAATTTATTCAAATCAGAACTTTCATACAGAAGATCTGTACAAAAAACTGGTTGCACTAATTTCAGTACAAAATGGCTGCCAGTGGCCATCTTGAATTTCGGACCGCACAAAAAAACACTCGTTCTTGTCCCACGGTAATAACAAAGGTACCCAAGAAATTTTGTAAAGATCAGTTCATAAATACATCCTCTAGCCCGTGCCATATTGAATTGCTAACGGACAGACAGATGGACAGACGGACAGATGTCCAGCTGGACAGACAGATGACGGGCCATGACAAAACCTCAAATTTGACTACGTCAAAGTTGAGATAAAAATACCAACCAATATTCGCACTGGTGTAGGTATGTTGTTGACACCGAATACCGTACTGATACAAAGGTAAATCATTCTAAAAATATTGATACCGATACCAAACTTAGAGAGTTTCAAAACCGCACAGCACTAATCTGTAAACCTAACTTATTTACTGCAGTAAACAAGTACTGCTCCTCTTCCGTAGTTCCAATGAAACCGTGTACAAGAAGCACTGAACAAATCATAATGTCTTTTTGGTGCTTAAAGTCACTTTAAATATCTACGGTAATTACTGTGATCACAAAAGTGGCAGAAAATTTTGACTGGATCACCAGCTGGGATCACAACCAATTTCTGATCAGGTAGAAATTTTCTTTTCATTTTTCTCCCCACCATGATGCTCTAGAATCTCACAGTCAGAAGAGAAATGAAAGAACAATGATTCGGAGATGCTATTTTTATGTTTTTCTTCATTCAGTCTTGATTCTGCAATACTTTATTTGTGAAAACTCAACACATTGTGTGTAAGTGTCTCGCAATCTATCAAGAAGAATACAACTTTAGTGATCACAGTACTGTATGATCATGTGATGACCACAAAAGAAATACAAAGTCAATCTTATTGGACAACAAAAGGGGCAATGCAAAGCTTGAGCCAATCCCAATGCTCACCCCCTCCCCCCCCCCCCTCCCAACCCACCAAACATTTTCTATGCCGAAAGAGTGAAAAAAGGCAATAACTATGAAGAAACTCATGCTACACGGTATCGTTCCCCCATAATGCTCTATCACAACACCAAATATCATTCAAATCGGAGTAGCAGTGGCTGAGATACAAGGGAAAATGTTGGTGCAGACGAACGGACAGACAAACGGTTGGACGGATGGACAAATGGACAAACAGATGGAGGTCTCCACTAGATTCCCCTTCGGGGTGAAGTGTCTTGTCCAAGGACACAACGCGGTTGCCGCAGGTGGGATTCGAACCGAGGACCACTCCCAGGAAGCACTAACAAGGTTATTTGACTAGTCTGCAGGGCTTTCTCTACTCTGCCGAATGGGACAAAAGTTTGTCAGTCAGATATATGCGGGGTCACTTTCAGCATCTATGGCTTTATCATGACTGCAGCACAGTTATGAAGTTAAGTATAGTGAATCAATTATGCCTGTGCTGTCCACTTTTATGACTTTGACAGTTCCAATCCAGGCATTGGCAACTGGATACTGTTTCGCCAGAAAACAATGAGTTTACTAGTCAAGCAGCACTGATCCACTTCTTGGGGGTGGGGGTAAGATCTGAAGATCACTATCAAAAAAACCATTATCCTGACCGGAACACATGTTTTAACCAACAAGGGGCTGAAGATTTTTTATAAATATTTTGCTACACTCTTGACAGTCTACATCCTGTGGATTGTGGATGTGCAGTTGTTTTAGGCAGGTCTTGGCTACCAAAAAAAATAGCCAAAATTTTTAAATTTAACTTCCAAGTTAACCCTAAGACAGCATGTAGGGCCCCTGTTCTCTTTCAAAAAAAGTGATCAGTCGGAATTAGGCCTTAAGGGTTAAGTCAAATTTTGCTGATCATTTACATGTATGGTTATATCATGGCCACAAAACACAAGGATACAACTACGTGTGCAGCAAAATTTGTCGACTGAAGTGTAGGCACTACTTCACAGAATTACAACGAGAATTTCAAATAACATATCAGTTCTGATAGTTACTGTAGCTTACCAGTAAACTCAAACTAGATGTATCATTAAAAGCCTTCACAGTACTTGAGTAGCAAACAATTGTCTTCCTGTCCAGGACTTAAAAAGCAGTAGTTCAGTCATGACAAATACCTCATGTGACATGTTGTAAGTCAAATAGATGAAATATTTTTGAGTTCTCAGATGTATAAAGGTGATAAGTTTAACAATAATTAACCCCTCATCAACAATGTAACATTTTTGAGTTCTCATATGTATAAAGGTGACAATTTTAAAAATAATTAACCCCTCACGAACAATCTACATCACACCACCTTGAACCATAGTACATTTTCTTATCACTGTAACAGTACTATGATCATAGGAAGTGCGGTGACTCAATAGGTAGAGATGCAGGCAACAAACCAACAGGTTCTCGTTCGAAATCACAGCTGCGGCATCCATGTTGTGTCCTTGGGCAAGGCACTTAATCCCAATTGCCCACGATGGGACACGGTGGTGTAGTGTACTAAGGTGTACTGCACGTCGATGTTGCACTTGTCTTCAACCAATGCTAACCTTGCTTGTGTTAGAGTTACTACCTTGCGGAGTCACCTTGCGGAGTCTGACAGTTGCTTGCTGATGCTCGGTGGTTCTCCACAGGTACTCTTGCTTCCTCCACCTGTAAAACTGTCCAACCCTGGCTGTCGAAAGTGTCAATAAATCCCATTAAATAAATAAATAAATAAAAGCAGAGTGAGTATTTCGAGCAGATTGTGACTAGGTGGCGATTTGTTCGAAATTCTCAATCCCAGGGTATTTTTTGTTTGGTTTTACATCGCTGTTTGAGAAACAAGATCTCCCAGTTGCGATCCAATCACCAAAACTTGATTTGCATGATGTGATTCAATGTTTTTTTTTTATATTTCATGCACTCATCCAACATTCCAACACAAAAATGATGAAACTACAGATAAGCAGTAGTGTTGTACGGTTAACCGGTTTTATAAGTCAGTTTCAATTTTGCTTGAAAACCGAAACCATGTAACTGGTAAATGAGTACGGTTTCGGTTTTTTCCTAAAATGTCGGGAAGAGATGTTTTCTTTATTCAGTTTGCACTAACAATGTCTGAAATGTCAAGCTTTGTCAGGAAATAACAGTGTCGTCAATGCACGCCACATTCTGGGTGTAAAGGGGTCACTGCAGCATGTCCAGATCACTCGAGAATGATGTATGACAAGTTGTCAATCACACATCGTTGACGTAAAAATGGGTTGTGTTTTCTGTGAGAATGACAAAACAGACAGCCAACACGCCTACATTTCACTGATTATAGGAAATACCTTGCGCAATTGGCTTCGTTTTTGAACAGGTTTGTATGACATAGTCAATCAGTTTAATTAAAATTACTTATCTATAATCTGTTGGACAGGGAATAATATCATATCAGAAAAAGGTCTTGGCATTTCATTGTCGTATTCGAAAATTAACATTTGTCACGGGTTGCCCCACCACGTGTTTCGGATGTAGTCTGTTGCCTCCCTTGATGTGCTTATCCGGGAAGAGGTTTTACTGCAATTCAGTCTTGGGACGTTCCAACCCAAGACGATTTGTTCTGAAGGCTTCGGCCCACTAAAAACATGAAACCGCAAGTTCTTATTCTATTATTTCAATATATGAAGGCCAAAACGTCTTGAACCGAAATATCCCGAGGCCAAAACGTCCGAAGACCGAATCGTCCATATCCACGGGAAAAAGCTGCGTTCCGTAATATCGCTGTCAACGTGCCACGGTTGCATTCCCACACAACTTACTTTAAGGGGGCCAACCAAAGGAACAAATCAGCGGTAGAAATAGAAATTGGAATGGCAAGAGGCAAACGGAAAAAAGTTACAATATATAACACAGTAGACCGGTGAATTTGTGAAATCAATTCTATTGAGCTAAAACCATTGCGTGCACGAGGTGTGTGTGTGTGTGTGTGTGTGTGTGTGTGTGTGTGTGTGTGTGTGTGTGTGTGTGTGTGTGTGTGTGTGTGTGGGGGGGGGGGGGGGGGGGGGGAGACAATAGTTATTTGGTAAAGTGGTTCGTTTTGAAGCCCACCCAGCTACAGACAATATGACTTTCCCATTCCAGGCTGAAATGAAATGATTGCTGATTATTTTACTAGGGCGGGTGGTGGCACTAGTCACCACTGTGTGTGTTGTGGGGGGGGGGAGGGGGGGGGGGATATTGAAAAGAGTCCATACATCAGTTCATTGTCAAATATGTTAGGATGGGTATCTAGGTGACCCACTTGGCAACGCTTGTTATTATTTACAATGCCTGGTAGGGTCATTTTGTTAGGCTCAATAGGCTGGCCAGTGCCCCACCCAGGAGTGAGCACTGAACAGAGCCCTGGGAATTGTGAATTAGATCTTTTCACACCCATGTGTTAATATCAATTCATCACAGACTCTCTATGCCTGAACTTAAAGACCAGAGATGGTGGGTGGGGGGGGGGGGGGGGGGGGGGGGGGGGGGGGCATGTGCCTAGAATTGGTGAGTGGTGATATTCTACGAACACTGTTACATTTAATTTTCTTTTATATTATTTTGTTTTGATAATGCCTGCCATTTATACACTTAGCACAAATGCTAGTCAATGCCAATTAAATCATCATTGAAAATATGACAGTCTGGGCATTATATCGACACTACGTAGTTTCTGTTGGAAACTGCAGATGTCTTACTATAAAAAACCGAAAACCGGCCTATAAAACCGAGTTTTTTTTTAAAAAAACGAACCGAAACCGAACCGAAACAAGAAAAATAAAACCGCACAACACTAACAAGCAGCATAACAATATACCAATATACCAATAATCACTGTTGGTTGTACATAATGATAAATTGAACAACCATTTTTGCGAGTGTTTTCAAATAATTTGAAAAACTCCACTAGTGTTTTCTAAGATGCTGGTGCCTCTAAATTAGCTCCCTGGATGTGCACCAGTCATTCTCCATA